>CM070026.1:1295780-1713280 GCA_036247105.1 Cirrhinus mrigala
AATCTGGGATCTGCTCCGATGTCTGTGTTGCCCTCTTACACTGACAGTTTGAACAATTCAGTTCCCAGAGATGCTTCAGCAGCTTACCCGCAGCAAACAAACAATGAATCGTTCTCGGCAATAACCAGCACTCAGTCTTTGGTGAAGTTGGAGAGGTCTGGAGAGACAGCTATAGGTTTACCACTTCCTAACAATGAAACTCCCCCGTCCAATGGAAGTTCTCCAGGTTATCAGAGCAACACTGGAAATGTGTCAAATGATGGGGACAACAAAAAAGTTAAGCGAAGCAGAAGAACGAAATGGCCTGCCATTATTAAAGATGGCAAGTTTATTTGCTGCAGGTGTTATAGAGAATTCCAGAGTCCAAAATCTCTGGGAGGACATTTATCTAAGCGGGCTCATTGCAAGCCATTTGATGAAGCTGACCTGACAGCAGATCTCCCCAGCTCATTTCTTGATCTTCTTAACTCACCTCATCCAGCGTCATCTTCGTATGTGAACCTGCCGCAACCTAAGGGACCTCTCGATCCAAAATTGTTCCCGAATGTCACTTTTCCCCAAGCCAACGGCACCTACGCTAGCAATGACAAACAGACGGGAGTAGTGTTGAAGCAAAGCCCGTCGAATCTGTGTGCGAGCTCTGGACAAGAACAGCAAACGGTTTCAAATCCCTGTGGTCCATATGCTCAGAGCAGTCGCATGTCAGAAACTAGTGTCATACAGCACACTGGTAGCGTCAAACATCAGCTACAAGCAAGTTATTCTGAGACGTCTAACCCACTGTTTAATGAGAGTGTCAGCGATCCTCTTCTTTCTCAGTTGTTGGCTGATGACCGATCTACATCCAGCCTGAACAGTGGCTCATCGGATCATGTCAGTCAGATTCTTCAAGCTGAAACTTTAAACAACGTGAAAGATATCAAGGAAAAAACAACGATCAGCAATGCAAGTGACTTATCAAATGATGGCCTTCTGGCAGCCATGGCAAGTCTTACTCAAAACCTGGTGTCTGAAAAGAGTGTCAAAGAAAGACTACGTGAACAAATATTGGCCGGAGACCTTCACAAAAAAAGCAGCTTGCCTCGTGGCTCGAGTGTCGACAGTTCCTGCTCACAAATGTCTGTTGCAAGTCCCGTCAGTGCGGATCCACTGCGTACCTCAAGCTTGATTCAGAATGCACCTCAAAGTGAGCAGCAGCCTGCGGAAAACACGACCGAAGTCCCTGCGGAGACAGTTTCGCAATTCGATGACGTGAGCCCAGATGATGGCTTAATTCACACCATTTCATCTGCGTTTTCAGGAAGTGCTGTTGAAGATCAGCCCGACCATACACCCGTAACCAAAGTGGATGAAGTGTTGGAAATTCAAAAAGCTCTTGAGAAGCTTGACCTAGACAAAGAAATCAGTGAGGTTACCACAACTGTGGAAAGTCCTGCGGTGAAAGTTGAACAGCCTAATAAACCAGAGTCCAAAGAACCACCCCGTGAGATACCAAGTTATGTGAAACCATTTGCATGTGACGCAAATGGTTGTACTTACAGTGCCATGACAAAAGATGCTCTTTTTAAACACCTTGTCAAGCTGCATAATTACACAGATGACATGCTTACTCAAATGAAAGACCAGTTTAATGTCGCCCCTTTCAGCTGTCAAAAATGTTCAAAGGCCTTCACACGCAACTCTAACCTCAAAGCCCATTATATGACGGTTCACAACTTTTCACAGGAAGACATTAAGAAGATGAAAATTAAGTCTCAGTCCAATCACAGGCTCCTGGAGAGTGACAGAGGAAGCCCTTGTCCAGTGCCAGAGATTCCCAAATCAGTTAAAAACACTCCACTTGTAGATGCACGTCAACAGCAGAACCATGCTACGTGTGCATCGAGAGAAGATAATGTCAAAATATCACAGTGCACCACTCCATCGCTTGTCCAGCAGTCGGCTTTTGTGTCTCAGGGCAAAAGTCTTGCAGTGGGGACTCCGACAGTAACTCCGCCAAATCAGATGCCGTTTCAGCCATCGGTGATTGTGTCTGGTCGTTCTTCAGTGACTCCACGAATGGATCAGAAAGCAAAAGTATGGTTTCCCACAAAGTCTCCAGTTTCTGGTCCGACCCATGTGTCCCCATTAAAAGAGATTCTGCCCATAGCCCCTTTTACCCAGAATCCTTCAGCACCAGTACAGGCAGTAAATCAGTCCTTGGACAAAAAGCCCAAACCTCCTAGCAAGCCTCGAGTGGCAAAGCCAAAAGAATCTCCTAAAAAAACGAAAGAGAAAAAACCAGAGGCCGATGACGTATTTAGCCCTTACAGACCTTACCGTTGTGTTCATCAGGGCTGCGTGGCAGCTTTTACAATTCAACACAATTTGATCCTACATTATAAAGCTGTGCACCAGTCTGCTTTGCCTAAATTTGAGGTCAACAGTCAAGATGAACAGATTGAAGAGGAGGCCGAGGACAAGGATAGAAATGAAGAGAATGATGACAAGCTGGATGGGGACATCAAGGAGGTGGATGAGTTCAGGTGTCAGGTCAAAGACTGTTCTTGCATTTTTCAGTCAGTTCCAGACTTGCTCCAGCACTACCTTCAGCTCCACAAATTAGCCCTTGAGAAAGCAGGTGCCATGATGTGCAGCATCAACCTGGGCAGGTTTCAGTGTGATCAGCCGAACTGCTCGGAGACCTTCACCGCTTTCTGGAAGTACATCAGCCATGTCGATCAGGACCATAAAGAAACCAAGATCTCAAAAGTGGACCCCGTGGAGGGGATGTTCAGATGTCCGGTGGAAGGATGTGAATGTGCGTACAGCACGCGGTCAAACCTACTGAGGCACACCATGAAGAAACACCAAGACGTGTACAAACGGCTTCTCATGAACCCACGAGAAGGCAAAAGTGGGGTTAAACTTGGTCGTCCCCGGAAGTATGAAATTGACGTTGTCGAGAAAGAAAACCGAGAAACCAACAAGAAACCCGTCAAGAAGGTAGCTGTTAAAAAGAGAAAAGCTAGCAAGAATAACTGGACCAAATATGGGAAACCCATTTTGAAAACACATGAAGAAGCCTCTGCGATGTGCACCAAACGCTTGCAACTGCAGTACGCCTGTATGATAAAGGGTTGCGAAACGGTGACCAGTTCTGAGCGAAATATAATGAAGCATTATCTTCAGCATGGACTCCCAAAGCAGTACCTGGAAGAACAGAGAAGCAACTTCATATACTGTAAAAAGATCCCCCGATCCAGATACAAGCGCATCGCTTCCAGAAGCGACGACACGGATAATTCGGAGGAGAGCTCCATCGAGACCACTGAGAACGAGGAAGTCACTGAGCCTGGCCAGAGCGAGTCCGAGTTCTCGAAGCCCACGTCTGAGAAGGAAAGCACAGAGGATGTCGATCTGTCTGACGGAAAGCCTTCTACCGACACGTGCTCGGAGATCTCTGTGGTAGTTAAGAGACGGAGAGGACGTCCACGCAAGGGAAGCGAATCGGACAAGTCCTTAGGACCTAAACGGGTGACGAGACTTAGAACGGCAAGAAGTTCTGCAGTCAATTACGTGGACTTAAACTCTGATTCCACGTCCTCCAGCACTACCATGACACAGGAAGATGCCTCTGGTCAAAACACGCCGCTGAGTTCGTTCAAGCCCATGGGATTTGAGGTTTCCTTCCTTCAGTTTCTGCAGGAATCGAAGACGTCCCAGAAGAGAAAAGCTACGGTACCCTTGAACGGAAATGCGCGCAAAAAAACGACTTTCCACCTCAAGACCGCGACGGTCGTGTGCAAAAGAGCTGATGCCAATTTGCATTCGAGAGAAGTCCTACAACTCGTTGAATTTAAAAATCCCCAGAAGTTGAACTCGCTCAGCAACGTCACCTTCGAGGTGCAAAAAGTTTTTTCGGGTGTCTTTGAAATTCTTCTCAAGCAGCTTCATGAAATGCGACCCACGGTGATCCTTCAAAAAGAGAATTAATGTACAGACCCTCGTGTCATGTTGTCTGAACTCAGGATAAGGTTGATGGCTAACTTGCTGCAAACCAGTGCCCAATCATTAGTTGTAACTGGTAGTTGATCTCTAGTTGGACGTGAATGCTGAATGATCGTCGCTTGTCGAGAAGCTGTGGGATGTTTGAGGATCTGGAAAACACTACACGCCCACTATCTTTAAGGTCCCTAGTGCGATGTTTATTACTTAACAGAACTGTGTATGTTAAGCTCACTTTATAGTTGCAGTAGATAATGAAATACCTCTAAAGCATGTATGTCCTTATGAAGCTGTTCAGCACATTTCTGTTGCCTTTGGAGTTTAATTTTTTTTTTTTTCTCTCTCTTTGAGTGTTGGATAGACTTGTAATTTTTAATATTCCATTGGACTTTTTCTATCCAGCTGGAAGTGAATCATTATCAATTCTGATGTTATGTAGTGCTGTGTATAATTCGTAACTGTTTTGGTCCTGTTTACCTTGTAAATCTGAAATTTGTCAATAATGTTGTGTGTGGCTCTTTGATCAACTACTGCCACCAGCAGTCTGTATGTTAATCAATAGCAACCAATTTAATACAGCTTGCATTTTGTTATTCTGTGTCGGTCTCATCCTTACATGCACAGTCACCACATAGTAAATGTTTTCTAAAACTGAGATTCTAAAACTGCTACCAGGGATATGTTTAGGGATCAAACATGAATAGTTCAGTAAAAAAAAAAAAAAAAAAAGGGCTGTTCTACAGAATTGGTGCAAATTGCTGTTCCACAACCCCATAAAGCACATTTAAAATGTATTTAAGTATTAAAATCTTAGATGTTTATTAAGATCCTTCTATTATCTATTGAAGCCCACAATAATATTTAAAATATCAGTAAGCTTAATACATATAAAATCATCATTATTGGGTACTTGCAATTGGGAGGTGGCTGTCCTGAACCTTAACTCCTAAATTTCAACTTATGAAAATATTGAAACATTTTTTGCCTTTTATCCCATTGTTGTTTTTTTAAAATGCCTTAATAATCTTTATAAGTGAAGAAAAAAAAAAAAAAAAAAAAAGGAAATTATAAAAGTTTATGTAAAAAATTAAATGAAAAATGTGTCCAGTGTTTTCATGTCACTACAGAAACAGTTTGTTTTTGTCCATTGGTGGAGACTGATTTTAACTACACCCCTACATTTATGATCAGGAAATATTCCTTTGTTCCTCTCTCGTAGCTACACGGTGTGAGTAGATAGGTCTCATCATTTTGAAGTAAATGTGTTCAAAAGTATAACAAATCTGTTTGTAACTTTTAAGAATGTCATTACCGAACCTCATTTTTCTATAATTAAACACTTTTTTGGGGGGGGAGTTACTCCATAACATTTAGTTTTTATTTGTGTACAACTGTTCAGAACTGTGCTAGCTAACCATGTGCTGATTAGCATCTAAAATTGTCAAAATACCAAAATAGCCACGACCGAAACGTCATTGTTTCAGTAATGACAAAAGGGAACATATAATCCTTTATTTGGGGGAAATAAACAAAACTTTTAGTACAGTTATGCAACTTTTTAAGTATTTTAGTAGTGTTTTAGTATGTGGGTTAAAATTCTGCAATATGATGTTGTCACTACTGAAACATGGGATATTTTGTCAAAAATAAAGTATACTGAATTATCAACTAAGATGTTATGATAGTTTTTGGTTCAGCTTATATTCAGACTAATGAATCCTTAACTTTGAAATCAGCATGATAAACTTTTTGTCTTTTACAAAGAAAAATTGGATTCAAAATACAACAAATCTCATAAATCACACTTGAGATATTGTTAAAATTTAATTGTTACGGATTTACCTCTGAAAAGTTTTTTAATAAAATAGAAAAATACCTATATATTTACAAGGAAGATGTAAGCAAATCTTAATAGGTCAATATTATTTTAAATTTTATATTACTATGTTTCAGTAGTGAAAAATTTGGGGAGAGGACAAATATTCCAGAACTTTCTGAAAATACAATCTGAGAATTAACATAATTACTAGGAATGTGGACCTTGGATATTATATAATCTTCATGCATGCAAAATTTGTGGGAAAACACTTTTTTCCAAACCGTTTCCAACTTTGAACCAATTCTGTACAGTGGCCCATTTACATGTAAACAAAAATATTTCATCGTTTGACATGGACTGTATACGTCAGTCCATACTGGTAGATGCCATTTAGTTTTTCTTTCTGTTCTCAAGCCACTCAATTTTTTAATAACACACTGGTCCACCATGATTATCTGACAAGGTTATTTATTTTAGACATGTAAAAGAAACACTAAAAATGAAGTCCTCATAAGTACAGCTGGTGCCACTTAATATTAGGTGTCTTTAACTAATATGCACTTACATCATAAATAATGAAGGGTTTAGTACTATGTTCTTACATTGTATTGCAAATCACTTTTGCTGCTGTTGAGGTGGGATATGGTTAAGTTTAGGGACAGGTTTAGTAGAATAGGTTCAAGGGTCGGTAGTGTAAAAGCTGTTTTTAAATGCAAGTGCAATGTAAAAACTTGAATGTACACAATAAGTGCATTATAATAATGTAACAAGTTATTTGATGTCATTTATATCAAATGATAGATTTAAAAGTAACTACATAGTAGTTAAAGACACTTAATATAAAGGGTCTGTACATTTTAACTAAGTGGTTGTCTTCTGGCTTTACAATCGGACAGTGCCACAATTATTACAAAAATAAACATATTATTATTACCTTAAGCTTCACATGTCCACCAATATGCTAAAGGATCAATATGACAGTCTGAATAATAAAATTGCCAGGTTTGCTTTCAGTAGCTTCATGTTCTCAGCACAAAACATACTGTGGCTGACAAACTTACCCTTGTTTCAAATGAACCTGTATTTCATGTCATCTGGGCTGTAATTTGTCATCTTGTGTGGTTTTGTTGATGGTTTGTGAGTATGAGGACATGCTGACGTCTAATTGTAGATGATACTCAAATTACAGAACAATTTCTGCCCTGAATATAATATAGCAAAAGACAAGGGATGTTTTCTCTTCCCTTTTAAAAGTTCATACATTTGTTTGTCATGCTAACATAGCTCTAGGTGACCGTAGTTTGTTATTTGCGCTTGTCCTTGTGATTCCTTGCTGTTCTGTCATGCATGAAAAAGCCCAAGCGTTCATGCAGCAGCAAGCGTGAGGTTTTCCTTTTCAGCCGGCACAGAATGAAGCCCTTCCTCCTTAGACGTGACTAGCGGCTGCGGTGAACCGAGAGTGAGCGTGGACGGGGGCCGACCCACTCTTTCGTGCACGGGAACGTACCTCTTACTGAAGCACTTCCAGCACTGCTTAGATATGATATACACCATCTCCACCACATTCAGTGCAATGCACAGTATAGACGTACAGCCCATGATATACAGGAAGACCTTTTTCTCTGTGGCTTTTGCGATGTAGCAGTCCACTGTGTTGGGACACGGGCTCTCTTCGCACCGGAGCAACCGGGGAACGTGGAAGCCGCTGTAGAGGAAGTAGAAAGCCAGCAGAGTGGCCACCTCGAAGGCCGTCTTGAGGATGAGACTCATGATGTAGGTGAAGAACAGCCCTCCGTCGATGCTGCCTTTATCCTGGTACAGCTTCCTCTTGTACTTGCTCTCTCGGTGCTCCCTGTAGGCCACGTGCAGAGCCACCAGCAGTGACGGGGTGGACACCATGATCAGCTGAATGGCCCATAAGCGCACTTGAGAGATGGGGAAGAAGTGGTCGAAGCAAACCTGCTCGCAACCCGGCTGCTGCGTGTTGCAGATGAACTCCTTGAACTCGTCCTTCCACACCTGCTCGGCGGCGGCGACGTACAGCAGGATGCGGAACACGAAGAGGATGGAGAGCCAGACGCGTCCGATGACGGTCGAGTACTTGTTTACCCCGCTTAACACATTTTCCAGGAATCCCCAGTTCATGTTTCATCGGGCTGCTGCGGAGTCTGGAAGAAACGAAGAGTTAAAGGAGAAGTCTACTTACTCACGCACTTGTCATCCAAGATGTTCATGTCTTTCTTTCTAAAGTGGTAAAGCAATTGTTTTTTGAGGAAAACATTTCTCTCCATATAGTGGACTTCTATGGTGCCTGTGAGTTTGAACTTCCAAAATGCAGTTTCAGTGCAGCTTCAGGGTCTCATCTTGCGAAACAATCGGTTATTTTCTATAAATATTGGCAATTTATATCCTTTTTAACCTCAAATGCTCGTCTTGTCTAGCTTTGCGTGAACACTGTTTTCCGGTTCAAGACAGTTAGGGTATGTCGAGAAACTCCCATCTCATTTTATCCTCTAACTTCAAAATCATCCTACATCGCTGCAAAAATACCGACCCAGTGTTTACAAAGTGAACGTGCAAAGAAGATCAAACGCCCTTTACAAAAAAAGGTAAAACAGAGATGTAGGATGATTTTGAAGTTGGAGAAAATGAGAACCCTAACTGTCTTGAACCAGAGGAGTACAAGAAGAGTTAGACAAGATGAGCATCTGAGGTTTAAAAACATATAAATTGTAATTTTTTTTTGGAAAATAACCGATTGTTTTGCTAGATAAGACACTTCTTCCCCGGCTAGGATCGTTTAGAGCCCTTTGAAGACACATTTAAACGCATTTTGGAAGTTCAAAATCGGGGCACCAAATCAGTCCATTATATGGAGAAAAATCCTCAAATGTTTTCCTCAAAAAACGTAATTTCTTTTACGACTGAAGACAGAAAGACATGACAAGGGGGTGAGTACATTATCTGTAAATTTTTGTTCTGGAAGTGAACTTCTCCTTTAAATGCCAAATCACTGTGTACACTCTTAAAAATAAAGGGTTTCATGAAGTGCTTTTAACCTCCATAGAATGTTTCCACTGGTTTTTTAGATCACTGGTTCCCAACCACTGACATTTTGCATGTCTACTAAATCAAACACACCCATTTCAGCTCTTGGATTCTCTACTAATAAACTGATAACTTGAATCAAGTGTTTGATTAAGGAGAAATGCAAAATATGCAGTGTTAAAGGCTCGAGAACTTGAGGCTTTGAGATGATTAAAATGGTTCTTTTAAAGACTGAAAGGTTTTGGGAACCAAAATGGTTCTTCTTTGGCATCGCTGTGAAAAGCCCTTTTATTTTTAAGAGCAAGGACATTAATGTCACATTTGCTTAAGAGAGCGAGAGCAGTGGCACTTTTTAGACAGGTATACTTATAATCCATCAAGATGCTTTTTCAGAGCATTGTCAAATCTATATTTCAGAATCAGCTTAATTCGCCAAACACATGAAGATCCGTTCTTGTGAGATCCTTCCTTTAACAAAGACAAATAAAGTTTAAGTATTTACCTTTCATGTAGTCTGATTCCCTTCTGCTCAGCGTCGTCGACTCCGTAAATGCGCCGAGAGCTGCTTCTCTCTGCTATTTGATAGTCAAACACACCTGGCGTAGGTGCCACACCTGTTTGGTTACTATGGCAGGACTCCTATGTCAATGGAAACGCTCTGCTCTGAAGCGGCTGATAGAATCAGAAGGCTGTGCTGCTCGACCTTGTTTTTTATGTGTTTGCAGAATGTGTGAGATGTTGTGAGCCTCATAACCTGTAGTGTTAGCAGTGTAAACAGTCATGCGGGTCGAGTTCAGTGGAAACGGCTCAGACGCACCCACCCGTGTCCTTGACAGACGCTTGCAGTCTCCATGGTCACGGCGGCCTCTCCACGCTCGGATGAACAGCGAATACTCCATACACAAACCCTCAGCTAATGCTGTCGATGTGCACGTTCAGTTTTCATGGAAAACCTCATGTCAGGAGAACCAAATTTTGATATATTTATGCAAACAATCAAAAAATATTGATTAGTTACACAGCATTCAGCATTCAGAAGTTCATTTGAGCACAAGCGCTTATGATACTCATTTCAAATGTGAATATTGCACATAAGTGGAAAGACTTGTTGATTTGTTTGTTTGCATGAAGTGTGCTGTGGGTTTGTCTTTCACAGGTAGCACTTATGCAGATTAATGAGGGTTATTGCAGACAAATGCAAGTAAACCTGTAGAGGTGTGTAACCCAATAGGTTACGTATGCAGTTTTAATGACAAACCGCAGGCTGTTTGTGCGTGTGCATGAATTACTGATGAGCTCAGCAGCACTGATAGTCTACCAGCAGAGTGAAAACTGTGAAACACCTTCATCTGTGATTGAGTCAGAAAAAAATCTGTTTGCTCTCTTAATTTGTGTTTCTGGTCTTATAGTGAATGATTCATCAGTTACTATTATTCTAGAGAAAATCGTGTTTGTTTTCGTCATCTTTCCTCATGCTCCACTTCAGAGACGTCATCAGTGCCTGTTTAGCCAGCTGTCATATAGAGACACTTTCATGGACGCCTCTTATGCATATTCAAATTTATTTATGACAAACATCTTGAGATGTACTGGTTCACTACTAAGGAAGTTCAATTATCTATTCATCAATGTACAGGCAGACAAACAAATGATAAAAAGAAGAAAAACTCATAGATATTAATGAAACACTGCACCACAAAATGGCCAGTTTCTTGCAGTATTTAAACAATAGACTCAGTGTACAAATGTGAGGAATAAATATTGACGTCTTCACTGACAGAACACACTTAAACACAACAGCTGATGAAATAACGCTAATATTATCAGGACAAATAACACAGACTTCTGGAGCTTTAAACATAAACGCTCTTTTGTCAGTTGTTGTACGAATGACAAATAAATGTAGAGATGAGCAGGATGCATAACTCAATCACTTGAACTGTGAAGTATAAAGTACTGCTGTACAAAAGAATCAATAAAATGAATGCATTCAAATGTAAACTGAATCCAATGAATGTGTCTTACTACAAGCAGAGACGGACATCAAGTGCATTATACATTGTACAGTGACGAGTGAGAGAGTCTGTTATAAGCTGTTAAAGCAATAGCTCACCCTCAGGCCATCCAAGATGTAGATGGGTTTGTTTCTTCATCAGGTTTGGAGAAAAGTATCATTCCATCACTGTCTCACCAATGAATCCTCTGCAGTGAATGGGTGCCGTCAGAATGAGACGATGAGAATCCAAACAGCTCATAAAAACAACACAATAATCCACAAGTAATCCAGTTGTCTCTTGCATCCAGCCACATAGTTGTTTAGACCTGTTTTGGCTTGTAAACGGTGCTTGATCTGTGCAGATTTCTCTCCTGATTCAGACCAGACCGTTTCTTCACTGGAGGAAGTGTTTTTATGGATTATGGACTCAGATTTTAGTTTAAAACGTCTTAATGATGGATTTGTTTCAGCTTTTGTCTTCTCAAGATGTTAACTGATGGACTGGAGTGGTGTGGATTACTTGTGGATTAATGTGATGTTTTTTATCAGCTGTTTGGACTCTCGTTCTGATGGCACCCATTCACTGCAGAGAATAATTTTTGGCTGAACTATACCTTTAAGCAGAGAAAGGTCTGATTTTGATAGACAGCATTTCCTAACAACAGAATACCTCACTATAGCTCTTCGGGGCAGTTTGCCCTATGCTATGTCAGACTATTGATGGAGTATCAAATAAAGTATCAGTATAAGAAATATAAATGTATGGATGTATTATTACCATAAACTTTGGCACCAGAAAAAGGGCACATTTTCTTAAGAGCTTTTGGCTAGAACATTGTAGAGTTGTTAAATGTTGCCATAGCCCCTTAAGGTGGGTGTTATAAGGAAGGAGGCGCGTCGTCAGGTGTTAGAAAAAGGGACACGGGCAGACGGTGATAGAAAGTAGGCTAGTGTCTAGTGTCGCTCTTCGACACTAGAGGGCGCTGTGATTCCTGTCTGTTCTTTCGACCTCCTGTAGGTCAAAAAAACGCATGCGTGTTATCGTGAACTTCATGAGCTCAGCGTGTGTTGTATATTTGTAAGTAGCAGCTCGTGTGTTAATGTGACAGCCGTGAGCAGCAGCAGCAGGAGAGGAGGATGTGCCCCGCGCAGGACAGCAGTAAAGGAGGCGCGCAGCAGCCGGCCAGCAGCTCAGCGGACTCGGGCTACAGGAATCCCGGGCTCCGGGGCGTCAGAACCACCTCACTGTTCCGCGCTGTCAACCCGGAGCTCTTCATCAAACCTGCAAGTGCTCTTCACACGTCTGCTTTTCATGGCTGCAGTCAATGCTTTTACACTTAGACACAAAATGATCTGATAACTGATAACTAGCTGGTGTACGTTGGTTTGATGTTGGTCTTTGTACGCATGCGTCAAACGCTGCGTCGCGTCACAGTGTTTAACGTTTTTACAGAGGCAGTGTAAAGTTAAAATTTAAAACAGTCCTTTTTTCTGTCTACGAAATTTTTTTCTTTAACCATGGGCACTTTTGTCACTGTCAGTAGTTTAATTTGTCTACTAACAATGCTCAAAATTCAGTATGTGTTGTTGATGCATACCCATACGAAATTAACCATGGTTTTACTACAAATAAATCCAAAACTACACTAACCATAGTTTAACCATGGCATTTGTAGTCAAATAAAGTAGTACAAATGGTATACAATGGCTGTTCAGTCTGTCAGAAAAAAAAAAAAAAAAGGTTCGGCTGTCTTATGTACATAATCAAATTTTTAAATAAAAATAACTACCTTTTGAATAAATGGCAACATTTTACAATAAGGTCTCATATGTTAACATTTGTTAATGCATGGACTAGCGTGAACTAACAATTACCAATATAGTTTTGCAGCATTTATTAATCTTACGTTGGTTCATAAAAATGTTCATGTTCATGAGTGCATCAATAACTATTGATGTAAGTTATTCAAAGTTGAAGAAATAGTCCTAAATATATCAGGTTTGTTTCATCATGAGGCAGCAATATTTTAGGGTCTCGTAGTGTTGTGATGCTGTGAACTCTCGCTGGACCTGACGCACATCACTCTCCTTCCCCTTCAGAATAAGCCGGTCATGGTCGTGGGTCTGCTGAGCCTCACGCTGTGTGTCGGGTACCTGGGATATCTGCACGCTATCAAAGAGAACGACCAGCAGCTGTATGAGGCCGTAGACAGCGAGGGAGAGAAATACATGAGGAGGAAGAGCTCCAAATGGGACTGACTGACAGAACCACACCAGAGTTCACTGGCATCTTCGCTGCACTTCACTTTATGGCGTTTAAGTGACTCAGGAATCATTTCTGTATGTTTTCACTGATAAACATGATGTGGTCATGTTAGTGGAAGTGTTGCTCTCTTTCTCTGGTTCATGCAGCACATCATTACACACATCATGTCATTTATTTTGTCCCAACCAACACTTAGTTACTACCGATATGTACTGGTTCGGGTAGGTTTTAATCATACAGCTGGGTTAATATGCAACAATAGAACTTATTTTGGATAAAACTAAAAGTTAATTACGTTCACCTGATAAATAGGAAACCTTGAAACATGATTTTTGAATATGCACATATGTTGAAAATTGGAGTAAAAATCTGAAATAATCAGATTGATGTTTTATGGCCAATGACAACTAAAGCTTTGTTTTTTGTTTTGTTTTTTGGAAATCTTTGCAAATAAATGTATTGCATATTTTTAAGTTGAGAACAATGTGTTTAGTTTGTTAAATAACATTTCAAAGTGTTTAAATTAATTTTGACTTTTTTTTTTTTTTACTTTACAACCCAATTAAGTGTCAGGTACAACCAAATATTATATATAATTATTTTCCAAATCTTATTTCTAAGTGAAATCTTAGGAAAGTAAGCCTTAGAGTGTCTACAGTGCTAAATACTTCATTTTAAAGAATTTGTTTAATCTGTTAATCTGTTATACTCTCCATCTATCTAGTTGTGTATTTTCTTTATATTAGTTTATAATTATGGTATTCTAACGGCTGGGTCACACAAGAATACAAAATGCATTTAATACAGTAACTATTCACAATCTAATTTTTAACTTTGACCTGTTACTTGTTTACATAAATCAAAAATTTGCACGGTTGCATTTTTTTTCTGCTTTCTTTAATGCTACAAGCATCAAACACAGGAGAGACCTCTGACCTGATCTGTAGTTTGCTGCTATATCTTTTTGAACTGATCAGACCACAGTTTTGGTATAAATAATTAGCAAATTTCAAAGATTTCCCGTGACCAAGTCAGGTAATGACTGTCTGGTGTCCAGACGCCAGTATGAAAGACACTCAGGACATGAGAACACAGCAGTGGCCAATTGGAGCTGCTCCAATTGGCCACTGCTGTGTCGTCATGAAACTTCATCATTTTCATGCGTTTTTAATCCTTGCCATTTAAAACATTCAAGCATTTACACCATTTAAGCACAAGATAATATGAAAGAAGTCAGTGCAGTGCTCTCTCGTTTTGCTTGACACCGAGAGCCACGTCATGTCTTTGACAACGCTCGTGGCCTGTGGAAGAAAAATTCATTTTACTTACGTGCTGTAAGGATGACGTGAGAGAAGGGTATCGGGGCCCTAAATATAAAGATTTGAATCTTGGGAGTATGACGTAGCAGAATGTATTTATCTGACTCTTACTATGTGTGGAAAGTTGCCAGTTAGGAGATGTAACCTTGAAGACTAGGGAAGAGATACAAGTTGGAGTGAGCCCTCCTTTCTTGGTCGCACTCTGCAGTAACCTGTGTTTCTGTATGACTGTCTGACCTTCTTTGCAAAGAATAAATTTATAAAAGTCATTTGACTGAGTTTGTCTCTTACTTTGGTGAGAGTCGGTTTTATTTAGCCACAACAATTTGGTGTCAGAAGTTGGGATTCCTTAGATGTGCCTTCTGGACCTGAAAGCGGACGGTGATTGATCATCCTGGACTTAGAAGTCACAGCCCTACCTGACTAGATTAAGGGACACCACTGGAATCAGTAAACGAACCCAGGTGGCATGAGAACTCTCCGGTAAGAGACGGATCGAAATATTCTAAAAGAATTTGATTCTGAAATTAGAGTTTGGTTTTAAAATTAGAATTGGGATTAACAAAAAAGGAGACAAACCATAGTGGCTGGTCCGACTCTGTGGGCAACGTGATTAGAGATAATTTCGGAAGGAAATTAGAATCACGAGAATACAGCACAGCCAATTCGTTCTGAGAAAGAGAGAAAATTGTGTGAGGAAAGCAAGCATGGTTAAAACATTTCGAAAAGAAAGTGAAATCAGAGCGATTGGGATATTTCAAGAAACTGAGATCACGTGAGCAAGTATGACACGAGAAGTACATTTTGAAAGAAGTGAAAGCTGTGCGGGTAATTAATCGGGGTGTGACTTTAGGATAATAGGTCAGCTCTGTCGGAGGTCCCACGAGAGGAACCACAGGGAGATAGGGCCATTATGGGGAAATCCCAGAGCAAGCTCACCAAATATGATACACCAGTATTTTGTCAAATGAAAAAGTGTATGGCCAAAACTGCATGCAAGATATAGGAAAGCAGATGAAGTATCATGATTTTCCAAAAGAAGGAACACTGATTGCCGCAAGATTTAATGTTTTGAAGGAGCTCATCGAAGGAGGAAGTGAAAGGCAGAAAGGGTGTTGTGAAACGCATATGTGGACAAATGGATCAGACGGGATAGAGGTGGCAGATAAGAGGGAAAGAAGGGCGATGCAAAAAGAACTGGCATGTAGAGATGAGAAGGGAAAGAATGGCAATGCAGAAAGAACTGGCGCATAGAGATGAAAAAGAAAAGAAAAATGAGGAATGTGAAGAAAAAGTAACTGCAACACATAGATCCACTAACCCCTTTGATGTGTTTATTTTCCCACATGTACCACCGCCTTATCATCACTGTCCCGTGGCTGAGCTGCAAGCCCTAAAAGTGGACCCTGATCTTGACTGCTCTCTACCAACAAGACCACCAGCACAGCCAGCAAGACCGGCAGTAACGTCAGCAATACCGACAGCACCGCAACCACAGGTGGTAGCAGCAGGAGGGCAAGAAGCAGACCCCAAAATAATTCCCGAAACCTTTAACGAAGAGGTCGACGAGGAGAGGACTCGCAGACTTCCCCCACCAAAGAAAAGAAAGACAAGAAACACCATAAAGGAAGAAAATGTGAGCATAACAACCCCGATTGTCAAAGTTTCGGGACCTGACAGGGCAATGATGGTTTTTAGACCTTAGACTGTGAACGACATGAAAGAGGCAATGGCTCATTTTCTGTGAAGCTGGGGGCCTCGAACTGGCAAAAAGTGAGTGGGAACCTGCAAAGGGAAGATCAGCGCAGAGTGAGCAGTAGCTGGACTGATGAAACCAATGCAAATTACTGTACAGCTGTTGCAGAGCTGGCTGAGGCTATAAAAGTAGCTTTCCCAGCACATTCCCAGCAATTGCTGCCAGACCAGAGAGAAGTCTGTTCAAGACGATTATCATCGACTGTATGAGACCTTCAATAAACACAGCGGCTTGAAAGAGCCTGACGAAAGAGGAAATCAACCTGGCACCTGGGAGTGTCATTTGCGAAGTTGGTTTCTGAATGGACTGAGACTGGAAATTGCGCAAGCAGTGAGGTGCAACTCCATTGAATGGAAGAATGAACGGCTGACCGCTATTTTAGCTCATGATCTGCACGCCGAAGAACAACAAACAATGAAGAAGGAAAGGGTTAAAGCAAAGACTGACAAAGAATTACAGCTGGCCTTAGTGCAGGCTGTGTCAAGACCCGGGGGGTATTTGGCTCCCCGATATCAACAGACGTAAGGGGGAAGAGGAAAAGGACGGGGCGGAAGACCCTTAAGCTGGACTGAAAGAAACCCAGAGCAACAGGGTTGTGCGATCTGTGGGACTGATGATCATGAAACCAGAAGGTGTAGTAAATGCAGACTGTGTAAGAACGATGGTCACCGGGCCCGAGAATGTCCAGAGAACCAGCAAAATCAAGAAGCGGACTGAAGCGAGGAAGACGGAGAGCAGGGAGGAGGGGTCCCGGGCGAGCAATCAACAGCTACAGTGCAGGGAAGTGATTTTTTTTAACTACACACACACACACAGATGTAAACACTGCTTTCTGCAATGAAAAAAAAATGCTTGCATTTCTTTGTGTGTTTCTGATATGAGTAATGACATTTCTGATAATTGTTTAATAATATATGAAAGTGAAGGATTTTTAAACATGCCAAAATACCCTATGCTGGAGGAGGGGGTATTAGTTGAATTTCTAGCAGATTCTGGGGCAGTAAGATCTTGTTTACGACCATGTGATTTGCCATGCTAACCGTCAGTAACTAACAATATAAATGAGTCCACTTCTGCATCAGGGCATAAGATTGTAACAATCAGCCTAACAGGCTGGGTTACAAAGTTTAAAATGGGGTCAGATTTAACTGTGAGAGATGACCAGTGGTTAAAAGAATAAGACATAAAAGTAAATTCGTTTAAATAGAAATGGTGTATTTACAATGTTCATATAAAAGGATTTTAAAACAACACGATAAAACCAGGTAAACTCAGTCTGTTAAAAGAATACAGTTCGTTTGCCCTGGGGTGTCAGAGTGACAGAGCAGGAGGAGCAGTTGTGCTGTCTGTGAGCTGAGCCGAAGTGGGCTTATGAATGGCACATAAGAAACAATGACTGGGCTCAGATGATGTGTGAATTGGCTAAGAATCGAACAAAGCTATTCAACACAGAAGTTATGCTGCCTGACAATTTACATCGCACGTCACATGTCGTAGGGAAAGGAAAAAAAAAAAGAGTGAAGAGTGAAACTGTGATCAAATGTTTTGGACAGAAAATGTGTGTGTGCGGTTTCAGTCAGCCTGACAGAAAAACAGCTTCCATTTAATCTAGTAGCAGGAGAGTCTGTGCCTCACTTATCTGTTTCCAAGGACAGGGATCAGTCATGGGGTGAAGTAGGGAGGTTTGTAAATAAATTTGTTGACGCAACAGACAGGTGTGAGACAGGTGTTGGTGAGAAACACAGCAAGAGTTTAGGGGCATTTGTGTCAGAATGCAAGTATGACATTAAAGTAGAAAGAACTGTGACCTCTACTGATGAAAGCACAAAAGAAAATCATTGCATGGCAAATATTTGCGCCTCAGACATACACCCTGCTTTGGCAGAGGTGCCTCCTAAATTGTGGGCAAAACACAAATATGATGTGGGTTTGATCAAGGGATGTGAACCGGTTGTAATCACTCCAAAATCTGATTACAGGCCATGTGAATAGCAGTATCCTCTGAAGGCAGAGGCAATACTGGGTATAAAACCAGTATTTGAGGCATTATTGGAGGAGTGCATAATAGTGCCACGTAATGATTCTCCAGTGTGCACTTCAATTTTTCCTGTGAAAAAGATAAGGGTTAAAGGCCAGCCAACAGAATGGCGGGGGGGGGGGGGGGGGGGAGATTTTGTACATTTTAAAGTTAAATTCATCTCTCTGGTGCACTCTGAGAGTTAAAAATTAAGAGCTCCAAAACAGGTCAGTGTACAAACTAAACAAAGAAAGAAATCTGGTGAATTGACTTGTTCTTAAAGTTTACAGGGAACTCAGTCAGTTGTGATATAGTGTCTCAGTCTAAAGTACACTCACACTGGTCAATTTGGAAGCCAAACAAATTAGGATATTATAATAATAATAATTTTATATTATTATTCCTATGACAGAAATAGCCTTATATTGTAAAGTAATTGCACTGTAACATAAATTAGTAAATAAATACTTATTAGTAATTAGTAAGTAAAATAAATGAAATAAAATTTGTATTTTTCAGGTATATTATTTTACCTTATTCTTCTGTAGGAAAATTACAATACTTTTGTCCTAATTTCTACACTTGCAAGCAGGACCTAAAACTAGTTTTGCCATATCTGCCAATGGCTGGTGATTTGAGAAAATTTATCAGCCCTAAATATTTTTTTTTTAAATTTTTTTAATCTGTTTTTGCAGTTGTACTACTACAAAAACTAAACATATTTAATAATGAACCAAAGAACCAACCACTGAATTTTAATCACAATACAAAGATGAAACACATGTAGCATGAGCATTTTTTAATTTAAATTTGTTTGTATCATTTCAACATTTGAATCAAAAACAGAATGGTCTGACTTTAAAGCTTTGTGAAACTATGCTAAAACCTGCATAAAACAAAAACAACAGACTGAATTTCACTCTCTGACAGCAGGTGGCGCTTGTGAAATAGAGGGGAAAATGCCATCGAAACAACGCGCTTGCTCTGCTTGTACAGTATTTTCTGTGCGCGTGTCTGTTCATTTTAGTCCTTGCTTCCAAGAAATAAACCTATGAGCTTTTATTTTGGCGGAAAACTCCAGCTTCAGTGCAAACAGGTTTACAAACGCGTCTCATTACAAATCTAGTGAAATATTGTAAACATCTGCCCATTAAAATGTTGGAAATTATGCTAATGTGACAATGCCTAACTGGTTGCCGTTGCATTCTCAAACGCGCGCTAAACTCACGGCAAAAACAATGTTCACCGCATCGACTGTCAATCAAAGAGTCGCTCTGACTCTGACGCGGCAAACATCAAATCACGAACTGATCGTCTGACTCTGAATGAAGCGCGTGCTTCACAAACAAGCAGCGAAACAGACTTGATGAACGGATAAAACCATATAACGCTTAGTTCGTTTGACGGACGCTTTTCCAAAGCGATGGCATGAAACAAAACGTTAAAGACGTCTATGTTAAAATGACGAGTATAAATATTTTCGGTTTATTATGAAACTGTGGCGGGCCGCCACACTCTAGTTAATGAATGGGAAACACTGTACTAGTTTGCATTTGAATTCAATGGCAAAAGGCTATAAATGTACGCGTTTTTCAAACACCCCCTACGATAGATAACGAAGCACTTCAAAGAAGCCTAGAGCCTTTTGACCCTGACAGCTGGAACTGCTTTGCTACAATATATTGAAGGTTTATTAGTTTCTTATGAGGAGAGATGAGTCTACATGTATAGCTGACACTGTCTCCCTCCTGAAGTATCTGGCTCAGCAGGGCCACAAGGTCAGCCTGTCAAAACTGCAGTTTGTAAAACAAGAAGTTACATTTTGGGTCATGTCATAACACCCAACAGCAAGTCCCTATCTGACAAAAGAGTTCAGGCCATAAAAGATGTACCAAAACCAATCACAAAGAAACAAATGTTGTCATTTTTGGGAATGTGTTCATATTGCAGGACATTTATTCCCAATTACACGATTCTCAAGCAGCCTCTGAGAGCCCTAACATTAGGGAAGGGGTTGAAGTCATGTGACAAGATTGAGTGGACAGAGGAGGCGGCCGAGGCATTTGTGAACATGAAAGTTCAACTGTCTTTGGCACCGATTTTGGGCCTACTGGTACCAACCAAGCCTTTTGTTCAGATGGTGGATAAGAAAAATGGGTTTATGACTTCTGTTCTCTTGCAGCATCATGGGGACAGACTGCGACCTGTGGCCTATTTTTCCAGCAAGCTAGATCCAGTGGCAGCAGGTCTGCCACGGTGTCTGAGGGTGGTGGCGTCTGCTGAGAAGGCTGTGATGGCGTATAGAAAATCTGTAGGGTACTCTGACCTGACACTGATGGTGCCACACGCAGTGTCCATGATTCTGCAAGAACAAAAAACAATCGCACTTATCAATGGCTCGTTTGCTCATTATGCTAAGACGATGCAATGCATCGAACGGGGTAACGGATGAAAGAATTGTGGTTTACAAAGGGGTTCACAACATTCGCAGAAAATTTTTGTAAGAGATGTGTCATTTGTAACACTCACAATGTGGCAAAAGGGACAAAAATGTCCCAAGCAGCAGCAGTAGCGAAGGCTCTGTTGACTGAAGTAGTCCCAAGATGGGGAATTCCACGAAAAATCAGTTCGGACAACGGAACCCATTTTGTACATGGGGTAATAAAACAAGTGGGTCAGTTTTTTGGGATATATTTGAGAACACATTGCAGCGATCATTCAGCTCAGATCGAGCGGTCAAATGATAAAATGCTATAAGAAAGAACTAATTGGCCAAATGTGAGGAAATAGGACTGATGTGGGTTAAGGCGCTCCCAATTGTTCTCATGGACATGACAATAAGAAAGAGATCCAGAGTAAACCTAAGCCCATTTGAAATTCTCTTTGATAGATCACCAGTTATGGGAATGGAAGGGGGCAAACAACAGCTGCCATCAACAGAATTGTGTGAGCATGACATGTTGAGTTACTGCAAGGAAATGTCTTGTCTGTTGTCTAATGTCTGTGTGCAGGTAAAAGCCGCTCAGAGGAAAGTTGCAGAAACACCCTTGCACAACATCAAACCTGGTGACTTCAATGGTGGTATAAGACCTGAGGAGAAAGAGCTGGAAAGCAAAAAGGTGGCTGGGGCCGTTCTAGGTGCTTCTGATTACCCACATGGCTGTGAAGGTAGCTGAAAGGGCCATGTGGATTCATGCCAGCCACTGCAGAAAAGTCCCATCTACACCCCAGGAGGAGGAGCAGATGCAACATTATAAGCAACATTAATGTTTGGTATCTGTGAAGTGACTGAGGGTCTGACACATGTCAGGAATACAATTACTGTGCTTATTTGTTTAGCCCGGCTTCCAGAGTGTGATGTAATGATGTAAGTTTGCTCTATTATGATTGAATATATATATATATATATATATATATGTGTATATATATACACACATTTAATCGTGGTAGATGATTAAATGTGTATGTGAGTAGTTAAAAGGGGGAAATTGTAGAAGAAAAATTCATTTTACTTCATATGTGCTCTGAGGATGACGTAAGAGAAGGGTATCGGGGCCCTAAATATAAAGATTCTTGGGAGTATGACGTAGCACTATGTGTGGAAAGTTACCGGTTAGGAGATGTAACCTTGAAGGCTGGGGAAGAGATACAAGTTGGAGTGAGCCCTCCCTTCTTGGTTGCACTCTGCAGTAACCTGTGTTTCTGTATGACTGTCTGACCTTTTTCGCAAAGAATAAATTTATAAAAGACATCTGACTGAGTTTGTCTCTTACTTTGGTGAGAGTCGGTTTTATTGTGCCACAACATATCTATCGAAATAAAACCGGTAAAAAAAAAAAAAAAAAATGGGGAATTTACACACAAAAGATACAATAGGCCACCTCTTTATTTATACAGCTGTATATAGAATAAATAATGCACAAATCTGTACATAAACATATGCATAATTACTTATTTTAAGTCTTTATTTAAATGTTTTTTCTGTTCTCATGTCAGATATGTATGTATGCATGTACCTGGTGAATAATTCTGATTCTACATTGTTCTCATTTTGCCAACATCTCTGTCATTATTCTTAAAAAGTAATGTAAATTATGTTTGCAACAGCTGTAGGTTTTTGGAGTAGCCTGGATGACTGTGAGACTCCCATCCTGGCTGAAATTTTGTCCCAGACCAACATTAAATAATTAGTGCATATTTGTAAATATTTGTGACTTTAAACATCTGTAAAATTGAGTGTACTGCAGTTCTATGGATGTTTTGTCATTCAGGTAGGGTTATTAAAGTTAACTAAAACTATTCAAAACATTTCTGTTAATTGAAACAAAGCTAAAATAAAATAACAGTCCTAAAAGCAATTCTGTGAACAGAAAAACTGAACGAAATCACATATATAAAATGAATAATCAGCCCTATTTGTGAAATATATTTGACCTAAATAATTCACAGATTAACCAAATGAATGAAAAACTGTGACAAGTTTTATATGCTGAGTTTCTGTCCATTTTTCTAACGCACAAGAAGTTCATGGAGGGGAAATCAGGACAGGAAAAATCTGTTTGTCTTTTTTATTTTGAAAAGCAATATGTTTTGTTGTTATTGTGATTGTACACAAATAAAAGTAGACCCTTTATCCACCTTTCTGTTCCCGTAAGAGCAGACGCAGCCATTTGTAAATTTTAAGGGTCAGGCTTACATATCATAAGCATCCAGCTATTGTTAGCTGCACAAAACAGCTTATTTTGCTGACTGATATTGCAAATTGGTGTGTCTTACCATATTATTTTAATGTATTATCTTAATTATGAGCACACTGGTTTGTAGTGCAAATTGTTTGACCTTTTACTGCATGTCATTCTTCTCGTTATTTCCCTATAGTGGCTTCATCACATCACATCACCCCTCATATATAGGATTAAATTAATATGTAAGACTGTGACGTGGACTTGTCGGGCACGACACAAAGCAGAACAATGCTGAACGACGTGAACTTGAACTGGTGTGGCTTATTATCACAGAATGAGGTAGAAAATATATTTATTATATAATTATATAATTATATATTAATTATTAATTCTATAATAAATAAAAAGAAAACATAGAATAGAAAAAGAATAGAGCAAGCTAGTCAGTTTTTTTTTTTTTTTTGCTTTTTGTTAATTGTATAATAAAAAGGAAACAGAAAAAATATAACATATATGGAAAAGAGAAGCCATTAAGCAAATTTAAAATGATAAAAAAAATATATATATATAGAATTAGAATAGAAAGTGCTACAGTTAGAGGGTCAAATAAAGATGGAAGAGATGGAAGAGAGGACTCGGCTGCTCGAATTGAGTTGGGCAGGTCATTCCATCAGGAGGGAACATTTAAGGTAAAAGTCTGAAAGTGATTATGTGCCTCTTTGGTATGGCATAATAATGCGCCGTTCACTTGCAGAACGAACATGCTTGAAGAAAACTGATAAACCATGCACTGCTGCAATAGTGAGCTCATTCTCTTCACGTTTCAGTCACTCATTTTCATGGGCCATTATAAAAGGAGAAAGTGATGTGACGTCACACACACAGGAGACATGCTGTGTGTCTCTGTGTCTTCAGTCTCTGTTGATTGTGTGACTGTGACGTCTCTGTAGCGGCTCCTTATTCACCATCAGCTGATCCTGAGGAAACGTCTCAATAATTAGAGTCTACAATAAAACACGCAGACAGTCACATATGAGTATGAGACATTACTGCTGTCACATCACATCAGCAGATCCATTTCAGAAAAAACACAGTTTCCCTATCTGTCGTACACTCCGCGTTGTGTCCAGTGTATGACACTAGGGGTCACTCTTGGGAGCCCAAACACCTCTGACAGTTTTGAGAAAAGGCCAATGAAATTGGGTGTGCAGATTTTGCATAGCTGACCACACCCCGTATATCTGGGTATAAGTAGGGCAGCGCATGCTCTGCTCACTTGTTCTGTTTTTCGGAGCCGAATGCAGTGTCTCTCCGTGAGAAGCTGCACCCTTCACCTCTTCGGCATTGGATCTATGGCGCAAGCAGCGGTCTCTCCCTTCTCAAACACAGATAAGTGTTGTGAGAGTTCCCCTGGGTACTTCGACGGCGATCTTGAAGAGCAGTCTTCCTCCTAAAAGAGTAAAAGAGCTGGCGCAGTTAGGATTGTGTGTTAAACATGCCTTTTCCTTTGTGTCCTTCTGGTTACGGCTTACCTAAACCCCGAACGATCGACAGGACCGTTGTGTTCAGTGTTGGGATATGCTCACGCTGATGCAGTGCTTGTTGTTGATCCATGTTTTGCTTGCGATCATGGGCGCACTTTGCTCGCGAGCCGTGTGCTTTTACGTGAGGCCGCGGCTCACCTCGACTGCTTCCCGCTCCGGTCCTTCTACTTTTGGGTACGAGGCCGTTGCGATGTGTGTCGATGCGGAGCAATTTGAAGTGAAGAAGGTTCCGCCGGGTAAACCCTGCGAACCTCTTGCGTCCCTCGAATGAGCTTCCAGATGGGTTTGTTAGTCTGTCTCAGTACGGCTGGCTTTCTTATTCGAAGCTCCTAAACGGGCGGAATGGTCAGCGGCAGCATCGTTAGGAGGGCGTGAGCCATTTGAAGCTGAAGCTTCAGCTGAGCAAGCCTCTGTGGGGGGCTGATTCTCAGTTTGAGGCGGACGTTAAAATGGCGGCCGTGCCTAAAACGGGCAGCCAAGGAGGGGCTGATAAATAGACATCTGGGTAACGACCTGCACACTCGTTCCCAGTGCCTGTTTCCCGGAAGTGCACGAGAAGTTAATGAAATTGCGGAAAGCCTGTTTAAAAAAAAAAAAAAAAAAAGAAAGAAACGGTCAGATATACCAACTCCTCCTCCTTCAACACCCTCGATGGGGGTCCAGTGAGGGGGCTTGGAGGTTCCCCATGCGGAGAGAGCGACTGTGGAGTACTCCCTGCAAAACGCCACGGCTTCTGGACAAGCTGCGTCTGCCCTGCACGCCACGGCCATCACAGCTACACCGTGATAGAATTTGCATGTCAGTTCTTCACGGAAGCAGACAGAGGCCATCATGTATCCGGCCTCAGCCGTGGGTCGGGGTTCCAGCCCTGTACCCCCGACAATCCCTGTCTGCTCGTCGCCACGGACGGCCCCCTGCAGAACTCCTGAGGCCCCGCAACGGCGGGCCTCCGGCTGACCCGCCCAACGGTCAGAGTTCTTACGGGAAGGTGGCAACATCAGCTAATCAGTAGGCTTTCTAGAACCCTCGTTAGGCTTCTAGTTTTTCCTCAGACGAGCAACCCAGAGGAGGCGGGCTAACTGACCTACCCAGATCCACTCTCGACCCGTGGATGAGAGATGGATTCGGCACAACCCATTCCGACCGTCTGTCTTCCCGCAGACAGTCACTGCCTGGTCAGTAAGGGTGCCCCCCCTCTCGGTTATCTTACAGCGATGGCCCTCCATGTGACGGCCAGATGCTGAGTCTGCAGACCAGGATGTGTTGGGCACTTACCTGGTTCTCTGCATGTTGGCAAAGACACGCCGTGTTCTTGGGGCTTTCATCTCCAAGCACGGCACCCTTTGCTCCATTCAGCCACGACATCCCCACTCCAGGTACATCGGGTATAGTTTCCCTGAGACTGCTAGCAGAGTCCCGAGATGTTGGGCCCCATTCCCTCCCCTTAGCTTCTCAGAACTACCTGACTTGGCGACACGACTCAGGTTGCGAGGCGTCCGCCAAAGGATGCGTACTGTCATGTCTTGATCCTTCCAAGACTCTGTCTTCGAGGTCGGGCTCATCAGTACAAGGTTCCCCCTGCGGCCTATCCCTGTCACCCCGCACCTTCATGAAGGTCATGGAGGCTGCCCTTGCCCCCTCGGGGAAGTGGGCATATGCATTCTCAGTTATCTCGGTGACTGGCTGATTCTAGCACACTCACAAGGTTCGGTTTGCACTCTCAAGGATGTGGTTCTCAACCACGTGGCTCGATTGTACTTCAGGTCATCTAGGAAAAGAGTAAACTCTCCTCAGTACGGGGTTTCTCTTTTCTCTGTGTGGACTCGGTCACTGTTCTTCATGTCTTGCCAAGACTGTACATAATCAGTACTGCAATGCGTGAGAGCACTCAGATTCAGTACAGCGGCTCTTTTCATGTACCAGGGCTTCTGGGATATAAGGCATCCTCAGCCACGGTCACGCTGCTGGACCCGATGCATATGGAGCCCCTGTAGCACTGACTTCATACTGAGTCCCGAGATGGGCGCGGTGCCCAGGCACACATCGTGTGTACATCATACTTTGTTGCAAACCTTCAGTTCTTGAGGACACATTGGTTATGCGGGCAAGGGTGCCCCTGGGACAAGTGTCTAGACGCACTGTGTCTCAACAGTTGCTTCCAAGTCAAGCTGGGGTGCCATGTGAAACGGGTGTGCAGCCTTGGGGTACGGTAGTCCCTCGGCTGCTTTGGCATTCAATTGCCTGGAGTTGTTGACGATGCTTAGGGCCCTGAAGGGGTTTCAGCCTTGTTCAGGGCAAGCATGTGTTGGTCTGCTCTGACAACACAGCAACTGTGACGTACATTGACCACCAGGATCATGTACACTACTTTCGCATGTCACAACTAACCCGCCATCTCCTGCTCTGGAGCCAGCACAGACTCAAGCTTCAGTGTGCCACTCACTTTCCGGGTGACAGGTCTGCTCCGAGGCTCCACCCTCAGACAGTCTGGCTGTTTTGGAGTTGATTCGGCCAGGCACAGGTAGATCTGTTGCCTCACCAGAATCCACTCATTGCCAGTGATGGTACGGCCTGACCAAGGATTCCCTCGGTTCAGATCCATTGGCATGCAGCTGACCAAGTGGCTTATTCCCCAGTGAGCCTTATTGCACAGACACGGTGCAATGTTGAGAAGGACTCAGAACAGATTCTCCTGGTAGCCCTGTACGGCCCAACGGAACTTGGTTCTCGGAGCTCGTGCTCCTACCATCGTTTCCTTCCTGACACATCCCCCTGAGAAAGAACCTCCTTCCTCAGGGGAAGGGCACAATCTGGCACCCGCGCCCAGATCTCTGGAACTTCCTTCTATGGTCCCCGGATGCAACCAGGAAGCCTCCAGAAACCTTCCACCCGCAGTGGTAAGCACCTTATACAGGACTGAGCCCCAACTGGCGCAGGTGCTCTTCCTTAGGGTAGAACCCACGGAGTTGCGGCATCAAATCTGTGCTATCCCTCCTCCTAGGAGGCCTGGATAGGCACCTTTCTGCTTCTACACCAAGGTCCAGGTACAGCTACTGTGACTTGGTAGAACGCAGATCGGTGGGGCACAATTTGTTATCAGGTTCTTGAGGTGCCCGGAAGTGGAACCCTCCCTGGTTGCACCACATCCCCTCTTGATCTGTCTGTGGTCCTTCTGGCCTACAGTAAGATCCATTGAGCCCCTCAGTCAGTTGGTTATGTGCCCTCTCCATGGAGACGGCTTCCCTGACTGCGTTCATCTCTGTTAAGAGCAGGAAATCTGCAAGCCCTCTCCGTCAACATTCGTGCCTGCAATTCAGGCCGGCAAACTCTCACGTGGCTCTGAGAACCCGGCCTGAATAACGTGCCCACGGTGCCTACCGCTCCTTCAGAGATCAGGTGGCGACCCTGCAAGCAATTCCTTTCCAGGAAGATGACCTTAACCTGACCTATACCCGGTCCGTGTCCTACGCATTTTCCTGGAACGTTCTCAGCACTTCAAACATTCCGGTCAGCTCGTTGTCTGTTATAGAGGACAGCAGAAGGGGAAAGCTGTCTCCAAACGAAGGATCTCCCACTGGCTTGTGGATACGATCCACATGGCCTACCAGGCCAGAGGCTACCCTGCCCGCTGGGAGTCAGAACCCACTCGACCACGGGTGTCGCTGCCTTGGCAGCTCTTATGAATGGGGCCTCTTTAACAGACATCTACAGAGCTGCAGGTTGGGCTACACCTAATACACTCGTCAGATTTTACAACCTGCGCATGGAACCAGTATCTGCTAGAGTCTTGAACGCAAGCTTTTTGACTTAGCACTCTGGTTTGGTGTAGAGCTTGCTTAAGCGCTTCCCCTCAAGGTGATTACGCTCCTCTAGTTCAGTAGGTTTCCTGGCGTGAACCCTAAACATCTTTTCCATCACTTGGCACTTCTGGACGTAGCTGGGTTTAGCGGAGGAACTTGATACAAGAATCCAGCACAAGGTAAGGTTACTTTTGCTAACTCTTGGTTGGATTCGTGCCCCATATGCAGTGGCTCCTCATGTGGCCCCATGTGTGTAATTTCCACCTATAACTCTCTGTGGTGCGGTGTTTCCCCTGAGACATGCCTGTCTCTAGGGTCTGAGCTTGGTAGTCTCCCCTAGGATGGGGCCCACCTCAGGTCCCTTCACTAATGATATTCACTTTATACCCCCCCTCTGGGCAGGTTGTGATCTCCGTAGTGCCCTTTTCTTCATATGGGAAACGGGCACTTTCCCAATGTTCTCAAGACACTCAGCCGCTCCACTGAGGAAAGGCCCGGCTGCAGGGAACCCTGCCTAACAGGTCAGTTCTTGGACACTGGAACGTCATTAAGAGGTGAGCTGCACTTATGTTAACACTTTGGCTTGTTACTATCTGATATAGGGACCCCTAGTGTCGTACGACAGATAGGGAACGTCTTGGTTATGTATGGTAACCCTCGTTCCATGATGGAGGGAACGGAGACGTTGTGTCCTCCATGCCACGACTCCGCACCACCTCTGAGCGGGTTGAGCTTCGACCCCTCAGAACAGAACAAGTGAGCAGAGCATGCGCTGCCCTACTTATACCCAGATGTACGGGGCGTGGCCAGCTATGCAAAATCTGCACACCCAATTTTTATTGGCTTTTTCTCAAAACTGTCAGAGGTGTTTGGGCTCCCAAGAGCAACCCCTAGTGTCGTACACTGGACACAACATCTCCGTTCCCACCATCAGGGAACGAGGGTTACCATACGTAACCGAGACGATATTCATATTACAGCCAGAGATATAAATGAACAACTGATCATAGATTAATAACAGTAAATGATCAACAACTCTCTATCACTTACACACAGAGACACTGGAAGAGATGAAAATATTCATACATTCATAGATCAGTCACATCACAGAATTAAACTCTTATTACGCACAGTTTGAAGCACAGAAACTAAAGTGGAGCTGAATTATTATCTTATATTCTCCAGTCACACACACAGGAGGTCTGTTACTGAACTTGGGTCATTTTAAAAACTTCAAATAAACAAACACTCACAATAGTGTAATCTCTTCAGTTTATAACGTGGATCATCTTTCAGATCAAAGTAACTTCATTCCTATATCTCCTAGTTTATTCCCAAACAGATCCAGTTCTGTCAGGTGTGAGGGGTTTGATCTCAGAGCTGAAGTCAGAGCAGCACAACCTTCATCTGTGACACCACACTTATACAACCTGTAGAGAACAATGACACAATGTGAGAATCAGAGCAGCACAACCTTCATTTGCGACGCTACAATATCTCAACCTGTAGAGAGTAATGACACACTCTTCACTCCCTCAGATCACATCTGTTTAGCTGTGAATCCATTATTAAAGAGAAAGTACTAAAGCACAAATCAATGTTTGATGTATCATTGGACTGAAGTCTAAAATGTCACAGAAAATAAAATGTTATTATAAAACATCCAAAGTCTTATTCAAGCGGGATAAATAATATTTCTTAGATGCACTACATCTATATTTTATGCAAAATGTCTGTATTATGCAAAATAATCTTTGTCAAATATGATCTTACCACAGTTTCTCCAGTTTACAGCGATGATCCTCCAGTACATCAGAAAGCTTCACTGAATCTCCTAGTTTATTCCTAGACAGATTCAGTTCTGTCAGGTGTGAGGGGTTTGATCTCAGAGCTGAAGTCAGAGCAGCACAACCTACATCTGTGATACCACAGTCGCTCAACCTGTAGAGAACAATGACACTCTTCACTCTCTCAGATCACATCAGTTTAGCTGTGAATCCAATATTGAAGAGAAAGTACAAACTTACAGCACAAATCAATATGTTTGATAGATCATTGGACTGAGATCCAAAATGTCACAGAACACCAAACATGATCATAAAACATAAATTGAAACATGAAACTAAATTTAACGTACAGTATTTAAAGACCCCTGTGATGAAAATCAAGTTTTTAACATTGTTTACAGGTCTATCTGGTGTTTTAAATATGCTTAAGGATAAACGGTGTGAAAATCAACACCATTACTGAGTATTTTCTCTGTAAAACTGCAGTGTACCAAAGACAGTCTCAGAAATATAGTTTAAAAACCAGCTATGTTTCCACGTAACCAATCATTAGTTTTAGATTTCATTGTTTTTAGAATTAGTTGTGTATTCTTGCTTTAAAAGTGTGCACAAATGTGCTTTCGTGATAATGTTTTAAACAAAAGGGATATATATATATATGTGCATGTCTTTTGGGCTTTGAAAATACTTTATTATGCGCATTGCTTCATGGAAGCAGGACTTGCCACCATCTTGGAAGTCAAATGACACAAGTCGCTGAGGCTGGGGTTGATCAATCTGCCATGAGCACACAGGTCGGATGTTTGACTTTGAGTGATGTACCAAATTATATTTAAACAAATAAATTATTTCCATTTTTACTGTTTAGTGTTTTATTTTGATTGTTTTATTTTAAAGTTATTCATTTTAATTTACATTTAGTTTGGCAATTTTATGATTTAATGAATTATTTGCTTTTCATCAACTTCATCAAATCCCTGCAGTTCTTTTAGGAGCTGCACAGTTTGGAAAACCGTGACATAATATAATGTTTAATAAACTTCACACTGTTGATAAAGAATGGAATATATTTCACTTTTTTTTTTTTTTCAATATAGTACACATTAATTAGAGTTAATTAATTAAAGTTGCAAAGTACCTTTTAATTTTTTATTCAGTTGTAGAAACAGGCTTCCATAATAATCAGATTTAAATCTGTGTGATAAAATATTTAGGTTAAAAGTAATATTAAAATGATTCAAAAGTAGTCAGAAAAAAAAAAGTTTAAAAAATGTTTAATGTTTTTTTTTTGTTTGTTTGTTTTTTTTCCCTTTCCTTTTTTAATGCATGTTAGCTTCTATGGCTATGTTCATGGAGAGGACCAGGTTTAGTTATTGAAAATTATTGATGCGTAAGATTCTTTTTTTTTCTAAAAAAACAAAAACAACAACTTTAAACTAAATTTGGATTTACTTGATTAAATACCTTTTCAAAAGTATCAACAAAATAAGTTTCTCACAGGAGTAAAAGTATTACAGTCCAGTAATGTGCCTAAGGGACAGTGGATTTTGATGCAAATTTTTCTTAGTAAAAGTGTATGTGTAAGTCTTAAGTGTTCTATCTGACAGAACTTCGAGGGGGGATGGCGTTTCACTTCCAACTGGTTAGGCTTTTTTGGAAATTAAAGTGATTTCTATATTTTATACATTCAAAAGACTACGAAAGTGAACCCAGTTCGGCATATATACGTAGCACAATGTAGACTAAAAACCTAGCAGGATATTTGTGGTTTGTGATTGGCCATAATACCTACAGACTGCAGCCAATGGAAATACCTCTCTATTGCTGCGCGTCCTGCTCATCACAGCACAGATCGTGAAAGCAGACTACAGTTTGTCATTCATTATAACAAACAAATTATAGAGACGATGTAAATAATAGATTCAGTGTGCAGTGTAGAGATATTAATTAAAATGGAAGTTTGTGAGATCGCGATGAACTAAGACTGTGACGATGTCAAAAAGAAATAACTGAATTGCAATGAATTGTTGTTCTGCACTTATTAGTTATCCTTCGTATGGTAAATCACTCTGTGATCATTATTCACAAATATTAAAAAATATGAATATTATTTGGATCTACAGTCATTGTTATATTGTCCGAATTAAGATGGTGACGTTTTCAGTCCAGCCCCTTTGTACCTTTATCTGGCTAATGTGCATAACTGTGTGTGATCGTAACCGTATTAAGGACTCAAATACGGTATTGACAACCGTATTCTGCTGCTGTGTGAACGTGGCCATATATTATCTACATAATTCTTATAATTCCCTAAGAACACCCAGTAAAGAATCATACTATCGCTTAAATGATAGTATTTGCACTGTCCAATCTATAAAGACTGTGTCTGTTCCTCGAATAGTGAGGTCAAAACATAAATTTAATGCAGGATCTAGAAAAAATCTGATCGTAATTGAACCAGAAAAAAGCAAAATACACGAACAGAAACCATTTTTTAAGCTTGGGCTCTTAAACATTAGATCACTTGCACCCAAAGCAGTTATTGTGAATGAAATGATCACAGATAATAGTTTTGATGTACTCTGCTTAACCGAAACCTGGCTAAAACCTAATGATTATATTGGTCTAAATGAGTCTACTCCACCAAACTACTACTATAAGCATGAGCCCCGTCAGAGTGGTCGTGGTGGTGGTGTTGCAACAATATATAGTGATATTCTCAATGTTACTCAGAAAACAGGGTACAGGTTTAATTCATTTGAAATACTTTTACTTAATGTTACTCTGCCAGATATGCAAAAGAAATCTCTCCTATCTCTTGTTTTAGCTACTGTGTATAGACCGCCAGGGCCATATACAGATTTCCTAAAAGAATTTACAGAATTGCTTTCAGAACTATTGGTTAATTTTGATAAAGTGCTAATTGTCATTTTAACATTCATGTTGATAATACAAATGATGCGTTAGGACTTGCGTTTACTGACCTAATAAACTCTTTTGGAGTCAAGCAAAATGTCACCGGGCCCACTCATCATTTTAATCATACGTAAGATTTAATTATATTGCATGGAATTGATCTTACTGATATAGATATCGTACCTGAAAGCGATGATGTTTCTGACCATTTCCTTGTATCGTGCATGCTGCGTATCACTGATATTAACTATATGGCTCCGCGTTATCGTCTTGGCAGAACTGTTGTTCCAGCCACCAAAGATAAATTTACAAATAACCTGCCTGATTTATCTCAACTGCTCTGTGTACCCCTCAATACACAGGATCTAGACAAAATGACTAGCAATATGGGCACCATCTTCTCCAATACGTTGCTGTTGCCCCCATCAAATTGAAAAAAGTTAGAGAGAAACGTATTGCGCCATGGTACAACAGTAATACCCATTCCCTCAAGAAAGAAACTCGCAATCTTGAGCACAAATGGAGAAAAACTAACTTGGAAGTTTTTAGAATTGCATGGAAAAACAGTATGTCCAGATACAGACAGGCTTTAAAAGCTGCTAGGGCTGAGCATTTCCGCAAACTTATCGAAAATAACCAAAACAATCCAAGGTTTTTATTTAGCACAGTGGCTAGATTTACAAATAACCAGACGCCACCTGATCTAAATATTCCTTTACAGTTTAATAGTAAGGACTTTATGAATTTCTTCACTGATAAAATAGATAACATCAGAAATACAATAACCAATGTAGATTATACTGCATCTAATATGTCAACTTCTTTCGTCGCACCCAAAGAAAAACTGCAGTACTTTACCGCTATAGGACAGGAAGAGTTAAATAAACTGATGACTGTATCTAAACCAACAACATGCCTATTAGATCCCGTACCCACTAAGTTACTGAAAGAATTGTTACCTGTGGCAGAAGAACCGCTTATCAATATTATCAACTCATCGTTATCTTTCGGTCACGTCCCTAAACCATTCAAGCTGGCGGTTATTAAGCCTCTTATTAAGAAACCACAGCTAGACCCTAGTGAACTGGCAAATTATAGACCCATTTCTAATCTTCCATTTATGTCTAAAATTTTAGAGAAAGTTATATGTGCTCAACTGTGCTCATTCTTGCAAAAAAATGATATCTATGAAGAATTTCAGTCAGGTTTCAGGCCCCATCACAGCACAGAAACTGCACTTGTTAAAATCACTAATGACTTGCTTCTTGCATCAGACCAAGGCTGCATCTCACTGCTAGTTTTACTTGATCTTAGTGCTGCGTTCGACACTATAGATCATGACATACTAATAGATCGACTACAAAATTATGCAGGTATCCAAGGGCAGGCTTTAAAATGGTTTAGATCCTACCTGTCTGATCGCTACCACTTTGTTTATTTAAATGGGGAGTCATCTCAGTTATCACCAGTGAAGTATGGAGTGCCACAAGGATCTGTTCCAGGTCCTCTACTATTTTCAATATACATGCTGCCCCTTGGTAATATTATTAGAAAACACGGGATTGGTTCCCATTGTTATGCTGATGATACTCAACTATATATCTCAACAAGACCAGATGACACTTCTGAATTATCGAAGTTAACAGAGTGTGTTAAAAATGTAAAAGATTGGATGACCAACAATTTTCTGCTATTAAATTCAGATAAGACAGAGATATTACTTATTGGACCTAAAAACAATACACAGAATCTTTTGACTTACAATTTACAACTAGATGGATGTACTGTTACTTCCACTACAGTCAAAAGCCTGGGTGTTATATTAGACAGCAACTTGTCTTTTGAAAATCATATTTCTCATGTTACAAAAACAGCATTCTTCCATCTTAGAAACATTGCCAAGCTGCGAAACATGTTACCTGTTTCTGATGCAGAAAAGCTAGTTCACGCATTCATGACCTCTAGACTGGACTATTGTAATGCACTACTAGGTGGTTGTCCTGCATCTTCAATAAACAAGCTACAGATAGTCCAAAATGCAGCTGCTAGAGTCCTTACCAGGTCAAGAAAATATGATCATATTACCCCAATTTTAAAGTCTCTGCACTGGCTACCTATTAGGTTCCGCATCAGCTACAAAATAGCACTTCTTACCTATAAGGCACTTAACGGTTTAGCTCCTGCGTACCTAACTAGTATTCTACCACGCTACAATCCATCACGCTCCCTAAGGTCACAAAACTCTGGACTGTTGGTAGTACCTAGGATAGCAAAGTCCACTAAAGGAGGTAGAGCTTTTTCACATTTGGCACCCAAACTCTGGAACAGCCTTCCGGATAACATTCGGGGTTCAGACACACTCTCTCTGTTTAAATCTAGATTAAAGACACATCTTTTTAGCCAAGCATTCAAATAATGCATCTCATAAACTTTTTCTGCAGCTATATCTGATCAAATGTTCATTATTAATCTTTTAGCTCTGGTTTAACAAACCTTCCTTTTCTTAGTTTGAACAGCAGCTACGCTAATTATGTTCCTATTTGTTCTCTGTTTTTGCCATGGGATTGACATCCCGTGGTAACTAGGAATTCACAAGCTCCAGTGTGGATCCAGAACACCTAAGAAGAGATGATGCCAACCCCACAGAGGACTTCAGATGATGCCAACCCTGAAAACATACAGCACTACCGAATTCTGCTACTAATTTATAGTGTTCTTTGTCTGTTTGATTACGTCATTAATTGATCTTTACCACACATCTCTGCCATATGTACATCAAGCTACTACTACATATATTATAACATATATATAAGCGCTAGGGCTTTTCACAATACATATCGTTGCAAAGCAGCTTTACACCAAATTGACATTTTTACAATATATGTAGTAGTAGCTTGATGTACATATGGCAGAGATGTGTGGTAAAGATCAATTAATGACGTAATCAAACAGACAAAGAACACTATAAATTAGTAGCAGAATTTGGTAGTGCTGTATGTTGTTTCAGGGCTTCAATTCAAATAAATTTGAATTGAATTGAATTAAAGACACAGTGATGCAGTCCGGACCATGGCGCCGGCTTCCTTTGAAATATCGCTCCATCCTCTCACCCCAAATGCTGTTTGTTCATAGGCGTGTGAATACGTCAGAGGAGGCGCGCAGACTGGTAAAATAATAATTAATTATTGATTACAATTTGAATCAGTACATTATGAAGAAAACAATGCCTTAAAATGGTATCTTTAAACCGGTGAACCCCTGTAAACTTTTCAGTGCAAGAATTCAGTAAACAAATGTGTTCATAGTAAGTTCAAAATGGCTCTACAGAGAAAACCCAACCGATTTCATCAGAGGTTGCGGAGAGTCACGTCCAGATGTAAGTAAGTTATTCTTTTCAGCTTGTATTTGGGGCGTATACCCACACCACTGATTTAGAGTAAGTGTCAAATAGTGGATGTAGCTACTGTATATAATGCATGCACTGACGGTATAAGGATGCACTGCGGAGGCGGGGCTCACGCAAGACTGCTTTTGTTCTATTTCAGCAGCAAAAATAATTTCAAAGAAAGACAGCACCACAGCGCATCTCGATTCACTGCTGAATAATTCATTGTTTTGAACAAATCGGTTGAGTCAATGTTTCATTATCCTATTGGCAAACATCTGATGAATCAGTCGTTTGAACGAATTCGTTGAACGACTCACTCATTAGACACTTGCCATCACCTACTGGTGTTTTAATTTTGTTTAAAAGTACCATTTCCCCGCATAATTTATTGTGTATATTCAAAATAAATACTTAAAACGATCTCATAACATTATTTAATTAATTTGTATTTTTCTCAATGTAAACTATTTTATTTGCTAACGTATAGATAACAATATTCATATTATTGCAATAGAATTTATAGATCAAATGTAAGAATTTGAAATGAAAGATGAAGTATTAATAAAGTTAGGGGGGAAATGCCCTCTATAAAGGTAAAAAAAATGCCTTGAATTAAATATAAAAAACATGCAGATTTATATGTCACTGCTGATAGAAAATATTGATGAGACTGATGAGAATATTGCTTCAGAATAAATCATATTTGCAAAAAAAAGAAAGAAAAAGCATTATATATATATATAGGAAGCTTGACCCACATATAGAAACCTCCCACATTAATCCCAATTTAATCCCTGACTATACACATAACCCAAGACAGACTATACAAGTACTTTACATGATACTGTAAAATATTGTGCAAGATATTGTGCTAAAGAGGCATTTAAGGTTAAAAAGCAAGTAGTGCAATATGATTTGTGGTGCATTAAACATTTGTGTTATCTTACTGAGTCCTTGTAACAGTGTTTATAAGAAAGTGGTTTCAGAGGGGGGTGAGGTGACTGGAATTGAGGGCTCTCACAGCGTAGAGGAAGAAGCTGTTGAGTAGTCTATCAGATCAGGCTCTAATGCTTCGATACCGTCTTCCTGATAGCAAGAGCTGGAGGAGACTGTGAGAAGGATTGGGTGGAGTCTTTCACAATACTGGTAGCTTTACTGGAGCATCATGCAAGGAAAGAAGCTGGCCTTTACGGGGACTTTAAGCGAATCAGAATTCTGGACAAATTCACAAGTGTTGAACTGTCTGCTCCCCGTTTGGTTTTAGATAAAACCTTTAAAACATTCATGGTTTTAAAACCTTTTTTTAGTAATTTAATGTGAGAAATAAAAGACAGTTTCCTGTCAAAGGTGATACCAAGAAACCTGGTCTGTTTTTCAACTTTAATGGGGGCTAAAATCCTTTAAAATTTCATATAAAAAAGACAGCAATGACATGCTTTTTCCTAATAAAAACTTTACAAATGTAACTGTTATCTAAAATATAAGATCACAAATATAAAAGATGATCTGTACCTAATATGTATACTTCAACAGACGGTTACTAACTACAGTTCTCGTCATGTCATTTGTAATCAGTAATTGAATAAATAATAACTTTTAAGTAATCAGTGATAATTTGTAAAGTGCAGCTCATGTGTTACAGCTCAGTCAGTTGAACTCACAGCAGCAGAAAGAGGCTGAACACTTCAAATATACTTTACAATGTGCTTCATGTGTGACAGTCAAATATGATCTTACCTCAGTTTCTCCAGTTTACAGTGAGGATCCTCCAGTACATCAGAAAGCAGCTTCACTGAATCTCCTAGTTTATTCAATGACAGATTCAGTTCTGTCAGGTGTGAGGGGTTTGATCTCAGAGCTGAAGTCAGAGCAGCACAACCTACATCTGTGACACCACAATATCTCAACCTGTAGAGAACAATGACACACTCTTCACTCTCTCAGATCAGATCAGTTTAGCTGTGAATCCATTATTGAAGATAAAGTACAAACTTAAAGCACAAATCAATATGTTTGAAGGATCATTAGACTGAAGTTTAAATTGTCACAGAACACCAAACATGATCATAAAACATCTAAAGCTTTATCCACGAAAAATAACTATTTTTTCTGTTTTATTAATAACACTATTCACTACATAGATCTGTACTGTGATTGTGAGGCGTGACAGTCCTTACTGAGTTCTAATTATCTGTATAAACTTTCCAATCAGGGTTCAGAAAATTACACAGTACTGAATCTGCACTTCTGAAAGTTACAAACAACATCATGTTGGCTACGGATAATGGGAATGCTGTTGCTTTGGTCCTTTTAGATCTCAGCTCAACATTTGATATAGTCGATCATAAAATGGTAAATTCTTGTCAGCAGAACTGTATAAGCATTCAGGGCACTATTCTAAAATGGCTCCTGGTCTTATTTAACCAATAGAGTGTTTTCTGTTTGTATTGAGATTCTTCATCTGCAGCACATCTTTCTTGTGATGTTCTGCAGGGATCCATTCTTGCTCCTACTCTGTTTTCTTTATACATGTTGCCTCTGGGTTCCATCTTTCTTAACTATGGGGCATATTTTCATTTATACATTATTTCCATTAATATGGAAACATAATGATAAATCCTCCAGTGGAGCATTGCTAGCTTGTTTACAAGAACTAAAACTATGGCTAACACATTTTTTTTTTTTACATGAGAGCAAAACTGAGGTAGTATTGTTTGGACCAAGTGATTTTAATGACTCCTGTAATTTGGACCTCAGTGATCTAACTTTATCTGTTACTCCTTGTGCTAAAACCTAGGCTTTTTGTTTGACTCAGGACTCAAGTTTGATAAACAAATTCATGCTGTGGTTAAATTTATAATTTACGACACCTTGCTAAAGTTAAACTTCACTCTCTCTGAAACAGTAACTCATGCCTTTACTTTATCACTCCTAGAATACTGTAATTCACTCTATTATGGAGTCAACCACTCATCCATTTTTAACAAAACTCCATGAAGAAAACCACGGTTTTGAGAATGGTAAAAATATGAGCTGCGCATGGCTGATCTCCCACTGACACTATGTGACTGTTTTCTTCTGTCATTTTGTCTGATGGTCTTTGTGCACTACATGTAAACAGATAATCCATTTAAAAGGCTTTTGCTATGGCAAAGAAAAGGTTAAAGTGAACACATGTACAAGAAACAAAGCTGTTCACACATTTTTTTACATCTTGACTGGCAGGTGTCTCATCCAATCAGTGGTAAGTATTATATTTGCAAACATCGTGTTTTCTGACTTGTTTTGTGTTTAGATTTGCCATTGTGTTTGTTATTTGTTGTTCTGTTTTCATATTTGTAATTTTGTTTTCAAAACTTTACTTTATTATGCATTTCACATGCAGTACACTTCACAGTGTCAAATATGACCTTACCACAGTTTCTCCAGTTTACAGTGTGGATTCTGTAGTACATCAGAAAGCAGCTTCACTGAATCTCCTAGTGTATTCAATGACAGATCCAGTTCTGTCAGGTGTGAGGGGTTTGATCTTAGAGCTGAAGTCAGAGCAGCACAACCTCCATCTGTGATGCCACAACATCTCAACCTGTAGAGAACAATGACACACTCTTAACTCTCTCAGATCACATCAGTTTAGCTGTGAATCCATTATTAAAGAGAAAGTACTAAAGCACAAATCAATATGTTTGATGGATCATTGGACGGAGGTCTACAATATCACAGGAAATAAAATGTTATCATAAAACATCCAAAGTCTCATTCAAGCAGGAAAAATAATATTTCTTAGATGCACTGCATCTGTATTTTATGCAAAATGTCTGTATTATGCAAAATAATCTTTGTGTCAAATATGATCTTACCACAGTTTCTCCAGTTTACAGTGGGGATTCTGTAGTACATCAGAAAGCAGCTTCACTGAATCTCCTAGTTTATTCTTAGACAAATTCAGTTCTGTCAGGTGTGAGGGGTTTGATCTCAGAGCTGAAGCCAGAGCAGCACAACCTTCATCTGTGACACCACAATATCTCAACCTGTAGAGAGATGAAAATCAAACAGACATTCAAAAACCAATCAAACAACTTGCTACATTAAACGACTTGCAATTTCAATATAATTAAATTAGTTCATACCATTATGCAATAGTATTTTAATAAAATAAAAATGTAATTAATGTATTAAATAAAAATGTAATTGAAATTAAAGAACTGAAACTATGGCTAACACAGTTATTAAATAAAACATTTAATTGCAGATATGCTCACTGAATATAAACCACTCAGATCATTAGGATCGAGTCAGTTAGAAATACCAAGGGTTCACACAAAACATGCCGCCCACAGTTAGAATCAGCTTTCAAAAGAGATCAGATGTGCTAAAACATTAGCCACATTTAAATCCAGATGCAAAACTCATCGGTTTAGTTGTGCGTTTACTGAATAAGCACTGTGCTACGTCCGAACTGTTTGCACTTTATTTTATGTATAATCATTTATTTTTTTAACCATTTTAATTCATTTTAAATCAATGTTTAAATCATTTTAAAGGAGAACTCCACTTCCAGAACAACAATTTACAAATAATGTACTCAGCCCCTTGTCATCCAAGATGTTCATGTCTTTCTGTCTTCAGTCGTAAAGAAATTATGGTTTTTGAGGAAAACATTTCGGAAAACATTTTTCTCCATATAATGGACTACAATGGTGCCCCAATTTTGAACTTCGAAAAATATAGTTTAAATGCAGCTTCAAAGGGCTCTAAACGATCCTAAATGAAGAAGGGTCTTATCTAGCGAAACAATCTGTCATTTTTTTCAGAAAATAAACATTTGTATACTTTTTAAAGCACAAAAGCAGGTGTAGCACAGGCTCTGGGATGCGCATTCATGATGCTATCAATTAGTTATGGGTCATTCTTGAACAAATCTTTAACGTGACTCGGGAAGAACGAGTCATCTCGGGGAGTGATTCGTTCATGCGCAACATCCTATTAGGTTCTGTGCTGGAATTAGTTCACCTGTTTTGAGTTGTTCGTCATCTTATGGGGCTGTCAGGTAATGAACGAACGACTCAAACCCAAAAACTTGTCAGATAAGTGGTGAGGTGAGCTAATCATAGACTAAAGACCCAGGTAAACAATGAATTCAACTTTTCTGTTTCTTATAACATTATAGTCTTGTTTTGTTTGTGAGCAACGTTTGTGTAAGCAGCAGATGTGTTAGGGAAGTTACACATAACATTTTATTTATATTTTGCTAAAATGAATGAAATGACCCAAAAAGATTCGTTCATTTTGCTGAACGAGACTCAAAGGTCATAGTCTATAAAATGGCCCGAACTTCCCATCACTACTACGAAGCACGTCTAAGTTCATTGTCTGTGTACTCCGGCTCAAAAAGGTAGAGTATGGCGAAAAAATCTTATTTTCTCCTACAACTTCAGAATCATCCGACATCATTGTACCTTTTTGTTTGTAAACAGTGTTTGACTTACTTGCACTTTCTTAGTCTTTGCGCGTTCGCTTTGTAAACACCGGGTCTGTAGCTCCGCCTACCTTCCGCGTGACCTTTCGACGTGATTCAATAGTATGTAGCATCGTGGACGTGCATCCTAGAGCCTGTGCTACACCAGCTTTTGTGCTTAAAAAGTATACAAATTTTTATTTTCTGAAAAAAAAATGGCCGACTGTTTCGCTAGATAAGACTCTTGTTCCTCGGCTGGGATCGTTTAGAGTCCTTTGAAGCCGCATTTAAACTACATTTTGGAAGTTCAAAATCAGGGTACCAATGAAGTCCATTATATGGAGAAAAAACCTGAAATGCTTTCCTCAAAAACCATCATTTCTTTACGACTGATGACAAGGGGGTGAGTAAATTATTTGTGAATTGTTGTTTATTATTATTTTATTTGACATGGACATCACAGTTACATTGGACAAACCATATGCATTTGCTTAAGTGTTTTAGCATACATGCTTATTCTCAACACCTGTCCAAGAGAGGCTTGATATTAAAAAAAAAAATAAATAAATAAAAAATAAAAGTTTTTTTTTTTTTTTTTTTTTTTTTTTTCCTGGAAGTGGAGACCTCCTTTAAATGTTTGTAAATTCCTTGTTTTTATTGTTGTGATTATTTTTATGATTATTTTATTTTGTACAGAACTTTTCAACCATTGTGTATGAAATGTGCTATATAAATAAACTAGCCTTGCCTTTAACTTTTAACTGCTTTTATATGATTAAAACTAAAACACATGCTGGACTGTGAACTGGCAGAAGGTTCATGTGTTTTAATATACTTCTGAGTCTAGCACTTATCATTCCAGATGCTCTTCTGAAATAAAAAATAAATAAATGAAATAAAAAAGTGTCACATTTTAATTTTGGGTGTTTCAACACATAAATGTTTTACCAGCTAAGAAGATCAGCACTTTCAGAGTTCATCCCACTATCTGATGTGAGCATAAGTATTGCAACATTCGCCTCACAGGTCTTTCTGGGTGATCAGCTGTGTCCTGTTGTATTATTTGTTCAGATATTTAAAGCAGGGAATGTGTCATATAATTTATATCCATTGTTTCTGCATTCTGAGTTTTGCATTCAATGATGACACACACAAACCAGGATAAAGACAAGGGAGCTGACTCTGATAGAAAAGCAAGCAATTTGGATGCTAAATTAATTAAAGCTGCAAGCAGCGATGAAAGGGTCCTCGCACCCGGGCTCACCGCCGACCGGTGGCTTTAGGAAAACAGAGAACGGTGGGCAGTATGCTTTTAATATAGTAAATATAGGAAGAATATGTCAGTCATTAATGTAAATGTAAAACATGTAAACATGTTAAATGTAGAACAAGTTACATCCTTTTGCCAGCAGTTGGCACTATGATTGAAACTGAATATTAGCCTTAAGATATGTTCAGGCCAGAACGTGAACTTCGGATCGGACATTGCATGTTTAAGTTAGTGTAAAAGAAGTAATTTACCTTTGCCAGCAGGTGGCGCTATGATTGTAACAGAATATTGGCTATTGCATGTGTTCAGGTCAGGACTTTTATCAAACAAATGAAGTTTGGGGCAGATTGGACACTGTATGCATGAGTTACAACAAATTCTTCTTTCATGGCATTTATAGCATGCTTTAGCACTTAGTAAGTGCTGCACAAATGTTTAGCACAAAATGGCATATTTTGCTGTGCTTTTAATAGTCCATCACAGTGTTAAACATGTCACTTCCGGTTGCCAGCAGGTGGCGCTATGACTATAACCGAATATGAGCATGTAGATAGCTTCGGGCCAGGACTCTTATCAAACATGTGAAGTTTGGGGCAGATTGGACATTGTTTGCATGAATTAGAACAACTTCCTGTTTCATGGCTTTAACAACATGCTTTAGCACTTAGTAAGTGTTGATAGCATGTTTGAGCATGTTTTAGCAGGTTTAGCACTCAATGGTTTATTTTAGTGTGTTGCTAATAGTGTATCACAGTGTTAAACATGTCACTTCCCGTTGACAGTAGGTGGCGCTATGCCTATAACTGAATATTGGCATGTAAATGTGTTCAGACCAGGACTCTGAGTTACAGTAACTTCCTGTTTCATTGCATTAATAACATGCTTTAGCACTTAGCTAAGTGTTGCTAACATGTTTAAGCATGTTTCTAACATGCTGCTACCCTATTTAACACTTGTTGATACTTTTTATAATGTAGCTAGGCATCCATAACAGTATTAAACATGTCACTTCCTGTTGCCAGCAGGTGGCACTATGACTATAACTGAATATGGGCATGGGCATGTGTTCAGACCAGGACTCTTATCAAACATGTTAAGTTTGGGGCAGATTGGACATTGTATGCCTGAGTTACAGTAACTTCCTGTTTCATTGTATTATTAGCATGGTTTAGCATATTAGCTAAGTGTTGCTAGCATGCTTTACTATGTTTGTAACATGTTGAATATTAAGTTTGGGTCAGATTGGACATTGTATGCATGAGTTACAGCAATTTCCTTTTTCTTTGTATTAATATCATGCTTTAGCTCTTAGCTAAGTGTTGCTAGCATGTTTTAGCATGATTCTAGCATGTTGCTAGCCTATTTAAGACTTGCTAACGCTTTTTAATATGTTGCTAGGAGTCCGTAACAGTGTTAATAATGTCACTTCCTGTTGTCAGCAGGTGGCGCTATGACTATAACTGAATATGGGCACTGGGACCGGACTATTATCACACGTGTGAAGTTTGAGGCAGATCGGACATTGTTTGCCTGAGTTAGAGCAACTTCCTTTTTCATGGCAAAACATCGAACTTTGTCAGGCCGCCAGGGACACAGCCCTTGACGAAAACTAGATCTTTGCAATTTAGCATCACAATGGCCTTATGATAACACTCAGCAAATTTGAAGATGATCGGATTAAAACTGTAGGAGGAGTTTGTTAAAGTACGAGGCCTGAAAATGGCAAAAACTGCACAAAAATCATACAGGAAATTTAATATAACGGACTTCCTGTTGGGTTTCGGATGTTGTGCCAGGAGACTTTTTTGTAGGTATTGGTGTGTTACAAGTTTGTACCGAGTTTCGTACATGTATGTGAAACGTAGCTCGAGGCGCACTCCGTTGAAATTTTATAGGTAACGCTATCGAGCCATTTTGCCACACCCACTTCTAAAACCATATCAGATGTAAATTTTCGGCAGGTATGACGCGTGTCCACAGTTTCGTGAGTTTTCGAGCATGTTTAGGCCCTCAAAAAGACTTTTCATTTTGGAGAAGAGGAAGAAGAAGAAGAAGAAGAAGAAGAAGAAACGGAGCAATTCCAATAGGGTCCTCGCACTGCAGTGCTCGGGCCCTAATTAGAACTATAGGAAAAACAAAGGGCAAGGAGAAATCAAGAGTCTGGAGACCACGGAGACCACAGCAGCCAACAATGACCTGATCAGCTGAGAAAAACAACAGGAGTTGATGACAGGCAAATCATAAAAGCTGTGAAAATGACCCCTAAAATACATGTCTGTAAAATTACCAACAACCTCCAGAAAGTTGGGGTGATGCTCTGACAATCTACTGTGAAGCTACACAGCAAGATGCAAACCTCTGACCAGCACCAAAAATTGAAAGGCAAGATTAGAGTTTTTAAAAGCCAGTAGAGTTTTGGAACAGAGTTTTATGGACAGATGAGGCAAAGATTAACATTTATCTAATTGATGAGAAATCAAAAGTGTGGAGAAAAAAGGGAACTGCAAATGATTCTAAGCACACAACCTCATCTGTAAAGCATGGTGGAGGTGGTGTCATGGCGTGGACATGCATGGCTGTCTCTGGAACAGGCTCTCTCAATTTTCATGATGACTTAATGTATGATGACAGCAGCAGGATGAATTTGGAAGGGTATAAAACCATCTTGGCTACCAATATTCAAGAAATTGACTCAGAACACGCTTCATATTGCATCAGGACAATGACCCAAAACACCCTGCCAGTTCAGTCAAGGAGTTTGTCAGGGCAAAAAATGTGAAGTCTTAGAATACCCAAACCAATCTCCAGATTTAAATCCGATTGAAGCTGAAGAGGAGACTGAAGGCAGAAACTCCCCAAAACAAGCAACAGTTGGAATTGGCTGCATTAAAGGTTGGGAAAAGCATTTCAAAGCATAAGACCAAGAGTCTGGTGATGTCTATGGGTCGCAGACTCACTGATCTGATTACACGCAAGGGATCTGCAACAAAATATTCGCTTTTAAACTTTTACATCTGCCTTAAGTTCAGCTGTTCCAATACTTATGCTCACATCAAACAGTGGGATGAACTCTAAAAGTGCTGTACTTTTTATTTGGTAAAATAGGTATGTGTTGAAACAGGTAATAATAAAATGTGACAATCTGTAGTTTTGTCTCATATTCATCTTTTAATCATATTTGTAAATGTCTTGACTACACAGAAAACAAAGCTATTTTGTCTTTTCTGTTCCAATACTTATGGAGGGCCCTGCATGTATGCATGTATATATAAAGTTAATCAAAGTTATCCTAACTCAAGAGTGGGTATTGTTTTGGCTAAGTTTGATGAAAGGTTTTGATCCACTTCAAATGTTGATTTTTATATATGTATGTACAGGGGTTGGACAATGAAACTGAAACACTCGGCAATATAGTATTGGAGGTTTCATGGCTATATTTGCGCTGTCTGGTGCCCAATCTTCACTTATTGTACATTACACCAGTTAGAGCAGAGTGTAAAGTTTCATTATGTGCACCCAATGGTTCAAACATTGTACCTTGAAGGTAGTGCTCTGTATCAGGATAATAATGCACCAATACACACAGCAAGACTGGTGACAGACTGGTTTAATGAACATGAAAATTAAGTTGAACATCTCCCATGGCCTGCATACACTCAAAAAAATGATTTTTCAGTTCTGTTCACTTTACCTAAACAATTCATGTTGAATTAATGCCATTGTGGCCATTTTTCATTTCAGCATGATTGTGTCATGTTAACCTGACTTAAAACTGTCACGCGTTGGTTTAACATAAAGTTTTCATTTTAAAAGTACATGTTTCAATCACTTAGCTCAGTCAAACTGCACTCAAAAAAATGGTTTTGCGCCACTGTTCGTTTTACCCAGGTATTTATTGTTAAAACAACACAAGTATGTTTCTTTTTCTGCCAAAACACTATTGTGTTGTGTTCTATTAATTTAAACTGTTTAAGTTTCCATTTACTTAATTATCAATCGTTAAACTAACATAAACGGTTTAATTTCGCCGTTCAAAAAAAACGGATATGACGTTTCCAACGCATTTGATGAAGACGGTGCGAAGGAGGTTTATCATGGCGTCAGAGCTAGAAGTACCAGTCAGGAAAGAAAATCTAAAGTTTTCTTTGTGTCAAGTCAAAATCTTTAATTTCTGTAAGTGATTTTACTATGCCTTTAGTGTTGTTTTGCAGTCGAGTTTAACTGGTATATTGCGCCGTTAATAGATAATTTTGTGCGGCTGGGACATGTGAAAGCGCATGTGGACTGCACAGTAAAATTCACAGAGTAAAATTCAGAGAACATTTGGTCCCTCTCTAAATATAGTTAAATTAACACTGAAGCAGAGTTAAAGTTAGAGATAATGAAATGATCAATTAAATGATGATTGTGTATTAGTCATGAACACCTGCTGTTAACGAGCAGAATCACTGAAGAAACGAGAAACACAAGAACTACAACTGACTTCAGCCACAGATTAAATAAACTAAAACAAAAGACATTAAATCTCTCAAAATCTGATTAAACAACTCCACAAACAGCATCACCAGCTTCACTCATTACTAAGCAGACTGGCTTAATTGTAATAATAATAATTAAAAAAAAAAAAAAACATAATGCCACCATAATTGTGGTCAAGGTTTGCTTTAGTTTGTCTCTTGACCCTTTTAATAACTTAGAATAATTTTGCTTCTAGGCAATTGTAATTTTGTTTCACAACAAACATTTGTGCATTGCTGAATCAAATGTTTGACGCAACTGATTATTTTACACTTTCTGCTTATAGCTCATTTGTGTGAATATTATAAAGTGATCTTTCTCTTTGGTTTATTGATGGGCATATTGCTGAAAAAAGGTCCTATTAAACAATCACCACCATAAAGCTTCAATTTAAAAAAAAAAAAAAGAGGTACACCTGCTCAGGATTTTAGACATGAACACTTATCATATGATCCTCAACAGTGGTGACAATAATTATTCATGCTGCTGTGCATGATGGGAGTTTTTACTATGTTGTTACCCAGCATGCATTGCAGTATAAAGCATTTTGTTGATTGTCACCATTGTTGAGATTAATATGCTGGTACTTGATGTCTGTGTGTCTGTATGTAACAGCAGTGTTTTCTTATGCTTTACATGAACCTAAAATAATTCTTCTTTACTGTTACATCATAGTTTTTTTTTTTTTTTTTGTCTGCTGAAGTTTCACGGGGTTGGTTATGGTTATCTAAATGCATCAATTGAGAAAAAGTAATCAAAATATCTCACAATAAACATCTCAACATATAAAATCAATTAAAATGCGCTTCATGTAAAGCACTGATCACTCTGTTTTACAACATCACATGTATAGCTAAACAGAGATCTAACCCAAAAACTGAAGGGTCAAGAGCTCAACTAAAGCAAATGCTGATCTCAATGATGGTGGCATCATTTTAACCACTAAAACATCAACTTTTGATCCTCTGTAATCCTCAATAACAGTTTCTGTAGATGTGTGACAGAAATAAAATCAGTCTGGTTAATAATAAGTAAAGCTGGTGATGATGTTTGTGAAATTGTTTAATCATCATCTGCTGAGATCTTGAGAGATTTAATCCCTTAATTTCAGTTGATTTAATCTGTGGCTTAACCGGTTTAAGTTACAAGGAAGTGAATAAATTGAGTTGGTTGGACATTACTATTTCACATAAATTCTTCCTCATTCAGCTGTGTTGTCACAACACAAAGAGTTTGCATAGATTCGGAAAAAATCCATTCATGTTCATCAAAAACAATTTGGTTGTGTGGAACCACTGTCCATAATTGAATTAAGTAGGTTTAAAGAATCATTTTTTTGAGTGTAGTCACCAGATCTGAATATTATTGAGCCACTATGGGGTGTTTTGGAGGAGCGAGTCAGGAAACGTTTTCCCACATCAGCATCACATAGTGACCTGGCCACTGTTCTGCAAGAGGAAAATGGCTCAAAATCCCTCTGGCTGCTTTGCAGGACTTGTATTTGTCACTCCCACGATGAAATGATGTTGTATTAGCTGCAAAAGGAGGCCCAATATCATACTAATTGTGATCTAAAACCAGGTGTTTCAGTTTCATTGTCCAACCCCTGTATATATATATCAATGTTTTAACAGTGAAGTGATTGTTCTCAGTGAAACTTACTGAACTGATCTGGATTCTTTAATCACAGGCAGCAACTTCTGAAGAACTTTCATATTTTCATGTTTATTCTTTCCTTTAACAAATTTATCAAGATGAAACTCATTCAGCTCCTCTTCTGATGTCAACAACACAAAAACTACAGCTGACCACTGAGATGAAGAGAGATTGGCTTTCTTTATTCTTCCAGATATCAGATACTGTTGTATTTCCTCCACTAGTGAACGATCACCCAGTTCATTCAGACAGTGGAACAGATTGATGGATTTCTCTGGAGAGTCAATGGTCCTGATCTTCTTCTTAATATACTCAAGTGTTTTCTCATTGCTGTAAGATCTGCTTCTATTTAGTGTTATTATTTGTTGTAGGAGAATCAGATCAGACTCCACTGACAAACCCAGAAGGAACCGCAGGAAAAGATCCAGATGTCCATTTTTAGTCTGTAGAGCCTCATCCACAGCTCTCTGATGCAGCTCACATAATGAAACAAATTTAAACATGAGTTGAAACCAGTCCTTAACTTTAGATTGTGAACTCTGTTTGGTCATTGGCTTAAACACATTTGTGTTGTTGTTTGTCCAGGAGAGGTGCACATATAGAGCTGCTGGATGTTCCTGAATGCTCAGATGAACAAAGCAGAAGACTTTCCCCTGATACAAGCCAAACTCCTCTCTGAAGATCTGAGTGCACAATCCTGAGTACACTGATGCTTCTGTCACATCAATGCCACACTCTCTCAGGTCTTCCTCATAGAAGATCAGGTTGCCTTCCACAAGCTGCTGAAAAGCCACTTTCCCCAGTTTGAGTATCATGTCTTCATCTGTCACCTTCTTCTCATAGTCCTTCTCACGTTTGATGTTGGTCTGAAGGATCAGGAAGTGTGTGTACATTTGAGTGAGAGTCTTGGGAATCTCTCCACTCTCTGCTCGACTCAACATCTTCTCTAGAACAGCGGCTGAGATCCAGCAGAACACTGGGATGTGGCACATGATGTAGAGGCTCCTCGATGACTTCAGGTGTGAGATGATCCTGTCGGCCAGACTCTGATCACTGATTCTCTTCCTGAAGTATTCCTCCTTCTGTGGCTCATTGAAGCCACGTACCTCTGTCACTCGATGGACACACTCAGAGGGGACAAGATCAGCTGCTGCTGGTCTGGAGGTGATCCAGATGAGAGCAGAGGGAAGCAGATTCCCCACAATGAGGTTCATCAGCAGCACATCCACTGAGGCGATTCACTTACATCACACAACCTCACATGGCTCTGAAAATCCAGAGACAGACGACACTCATCCAGACCATCAAAGATGAACAACACTTTATACTCATCACTGGATATTTCCAATTCTGTAGTTTCAGGGAAAAAGTCATGAAGAAGATCTGAAAGACTGAGTGTTTTGTCTTTGATCAGATTGATTTCTCTAAAAGGAAGTGGAAATATGAGCTTGACATCCTGATTCTCTTTCTCTTCAGCCCAGTCTAGGATGAACTTCTGCACAGAGACTGTTTTTCCAATGCCAGCAACTCCCTTTGTCAGCACAGTTCTGATGGCTTTGTCTTGTCCAGGTAAAGGTCTAAAGATGTCATTGCATTTGATGGCTGTGTCCTCTGTTGCTGCTCTCCTGGACTGTGTCTCAATCTGTCTCACCTCATGCTCATTACTGATCTCTCCACTCTCACTCTCTGTGATGTAGAGCTCTGTGCAGATCTCATTCAGGAGTGTTGGGTTTCCCTGCGTCGCTGTTCCCTCATACAGATGCTCAAACTTTTTTTTTTTTTTATTTGTATAGCGCTTTTCACGATACATATCGTTGCAAAGCAGCTTTACAACAAATTGACATTTTTACAATATATGTAGTAGTAGCTTGATGTACATATGGTAGAGATGTGTGGTAAAGATCAATTAATGACGTAATCAAACAGACAAAGAACACTATAAATTAGTAGCAGAATTCGGTAGTGCTGTATGTTTTCAGGGTTGGCATCATCTGAAGTCCTCTGTGGGGTTGGCATCATCTCTTCTTAAGTGTTCTGGATCCACACTGGAGCTTGTGAATTCCTAGTTACCATGGGATGTCAATCCCATGGCAAAAACAGAGAACAAATAGGAACATAATTAGCGTAGCTGCTGTTCAAACTAAGAAAAGGAAGGTTTGTTAAACCAGAGCTAAAAGATTAAAATGAACATTTGATCAGATATAGCTGCAGAAAAAGTTTATGAGATGCATTATTTGAATGCTTGGCTAAAAAGATGTGTCTTTAATCTAGATTTAAACCGAGAGAGTGTGTCTGAACCCCGAACGTTATCAGGAAGGCTGTTCCAGAGTTTGGGTGCCAAATGTGAAAAAGCTCTACCTCCTTTAGTGGACTTTGCTACCCTAGGTACTACCAACAGTCCAGAGTTTTGTGACCTTAGGGAGCGTGATGGATTGTAGCGTGGTAGAAGACTAGTTAGGTACGCAGGAGCTAAACCGTTAAGTGCCTTATAGGTAAGAAGTGCTATTTTGTAGCTGATGCGGAATCTAATAGGCAGCCAGTGCAGAGACTTTAAAATTGGGGTAATATGATCATATTTTCTTGACCTGGTAAGGACTCTACCAGCTGCATTTTGGACTATCTGTAGCTTGTTTATTGAAGATGCAGGACAACCACCTAATAGTGCATTACAATAGTCCAGTCTAGAGGTCATGAATGCGTGAACTAGCTTTTCTGCATCAGAAACAGGTAACATGTTTCGCAGCTTGGCAATGTTTCTAAGATGGAAGAATGCTGTTTTTGTAACATGAGAAATATGATTTTCAAAAGACAAGTTGCTGTCTAATATAACACCCAGGCTTTTGACTGTAGTGGAAGTAACAGTACATCCGTCTAGTTGTAAATTGTAAGTCAAAAGATTCTGTGTATTGTTTTTAGGTCCAATAAGTAATATCTCTGTCTTATCTGAATTTAATAGCAGAAAATTGTTGGTCATCCAATCTTTTACATTTTTAACGCACTCTGTTAACTTTGATAATTCAGAAGTTTCATCTGGTCTTGTTGAGATATATAGTTGAGTATCATCAGCATAACAATGGAAATTAATCCCGTGTTTTCTAATAATATTACCAAGGGGCAGCATGTATATTGAAAATAGTAGAGGACCTAGAACAGATCCTTGTGGCACTCCATACTTCACTGGTGATAACTGAGATGACTCCCCATTTAAATAAACAAAGTGGTAGCGATCAGACAGGTAGGATCTAAACCATTTTAAAGCCTGCCCTTGGATACCTGCATAATTTTGTAGTCGATCTATTAGTATGTCATGATCTATAGTGTCAAACGCAGCACTAAGATCAAGTAAAACTAGCAGTGAGATGCAGCCTTGGTCTGACGCAAGAAGCAAGTCATTAGTGATTTTAACAAGTGCAGTTTCTGTGCTGTGATGGGGCCTGAAGCCTGACTGAAATTCTTCATAGATATCATTTTTTTGCAAGAATGAGCACAGTTGAGCACATATAACTTTCTCTAAAATTTTAGACATAAATGGAAGATTAGAAATGGGTCTATAATTTGCCAGTTCACTAGGGTCTAGCTGTGGTTTCTTAATAAGAGGCTTAATAACCGCCAGCTTGAATGGTTTAGGGACGTGACCTAAAGATAACGATGAGTTGATAATATTGAGAAGCGGTTCTTCTGCCACAGGTAACAATTCTTTTAGTAATTTAGTGGGTACGGGATCTAATAGGCATGTTGTTGGTTTAGACACAGTGATGAGTTTATTTAACTCTTCCTGTCCTATAGTTGTAAAGTACTGCAGTTTTTCTTTGGGTGCGACGAAAGAAGTTGACATATTAGATGCAGTATAATCTACATTGGTTATTGTATTTCTGATGTTATCTATTTTATCAGTGAAGAAATTCATAAAGTCATTGCTATTAAACTGTAAAGGAATATTTAGCTCAGGTGGTGTCTGGTTATTTGTTAATCTAGCCACTGTGCTAAATAAAAACCTTGGATTGTTTTGGTTATTTTCTATGAGTTCGCGGAAATGCTCAGCCCTAGCAGCTTTTAAAGCCTGTCTGTATCTGGACATACAGTTTTTCCATGCAATTCTAAAAACTTCCAAGTTAGTTTTTCTCCATTTGCGCTCAAGATTGCGAGTTTCTTTTTTGAGGGATTGGTTATTACTATTGTACCATGGTGCAATACGTTTTTCTCTAACTTTTTTCAATTTGATGGGGGCAACAGCTTCTAACGTATCGGAGAAGATGGTGCCCATATTGCTAGTCATTTTGTCTAGATCCTGTGTATTAAGGGGTACACAGAGCAGTTGAGATAAATCAGGCAGGTTATTTGTGAATCTATCTTTGGTGGCTGGAACAATAGTTCTGCCAAGACGATAACGCGGAGCCATATAGTTAATATCAGTGATACGCAGCATGCACGATACAAGGAAATGGTCAGAAACATCATCACTTTGAGGTACGATATCTATATCAGTAAGATCAATTCCATGCGATATAATTAAATCTAGCGTATGATTAAAACGATGAGTGGGCCCAGTGACATTTTGCTTAACTCCAAAAGAGTTTATTAGGTCAGTAAACGCAAGTCCTAACGCATCATTTGTATTATCAACGTGAATGTTAAAATCTCCGACAATTAGCACTTTATCAAAATTAACCAATAGTTCCGAAAGGAATTCTGCAAATTCTTTTAGGAAATCTGTATATGGCCCTGGCGGTCTATACACAGTAGCTAAAACAAGAGATAGGAGAGATTTCTTTTGCATATCTGGCAGAGAAACATTAAGCAAAAGTATTTCAAATGAATTAAACCTGTATCCTGTTTTCTGAGTAACATTGAGAATATCACTATATATTGTTGCAACACCACCACCACGACCACTCTGACGGGGCTCATGCTTATAGTAGTAGTTTGGTGGAGTAGACTCATTTAGACCAATATAATCATTAGGTTTTAGCCAGGTTTCAGTTAAGCAGAGTACATCAAAACTATTATCTGTGATCATTTCATTCACAATAACTGCTTTGGGTGCAAGTGATCTAATGTTTAGGAGCCCAAGCTTTAAAAATGGTTTCTGTTCGTGTATTTTGCTTTTTTCTGGTTTAATTACGATCAGATTTTTTCTAGATCCTACATTAAATTTCAAACTTCTTCTTCAGATATGATCTAAACCTGTTGAGGACTTCATGGCTATAAAATTAAAATACCACATTATTACATGAGCTACAGAGGTAAATGTACAGAGCAAAATGTCTTTTTTGTTGTTGTTTTCAGTGTAATGACACACTGAACATATTACAGGGTTTATAAAGTCAGTCATGCCAGTTATTAATGATGTATTTGAGTAATAGTAGTAAAAAAAAATCCCACAGTTTACCTTACACGAGCATATGTGCTGTCTTGTGGTTGATTCATAGACTGTTTATATTTCTTACAGACGGGTTTTGTTTCAGCTGATCTGTGTGGCAGGATTGACCTTGAATCAAGAATCAAACATTTTTCTCATGACCTTAATAAGAGTTGTGACTTCATTAAAAATGCACCTGCTGAAAGTCACAACTGTAAAATTAAATAGAATTTAAATAAATGTACATAAATAAATAATTCTATTCTGTGCTCTATATCTGCACATTGTCATTAGATTCACTGCATTTCCTAGCCAGATTTCAGCTCATGTTTATTTATTTATTTACAGTGCGGTATAATTATGACAGTTTAATTTAAAATATCTTACTATAATCATATGTCAAAAAAAAATGACATACTTGTTAAACCTTGTGTCATCACTCTTAAAATGAACTGGATGACACATAGAACCATCACTCCTCATAGACACACAGCTGGGCTCTGCTTCTGATTTCTTCTGGTGAACTGAACTATAACAGAGAGAGATTAAAGGTACACTAAGTACTTTCATAGACGTGTCTCTCAGTACATGTTAAAATATCAGATGAAATAATGAAATAATCACATGATAAAACACCATAACAAATATTTCAGTCATGTCTGTTAATGAAATATTGTAGCTGAAATGTTGTGGATGACCTATAGACTCGTCACTCTTCATAAACACACAGCTGGGCTCTGCTTCTGATCTCTTCTTATCAACTGAACTATAACAAAACAATCCTTTGAATTACTGTATTAATATTTTGATTGAAAAAAATATGGTCTTTTCATTTTACTATGTTGATACAAAAACCATAAACTAAAGTTCTTTCATAGACTCTCTGCCATAATAACTAATCCATAATAACATGAATACCTAATATAAAACAAAAACACAATATAAATATGACTCACAACTCTGGCTCTGATCTCTTCTGATGAACAGATTTAATGATGACAATCATTTTAATAAAGGAACTTTAAAAATAAAATTACTACATGTGTAGGGGACTTCCACGTTTAAAAAGTTGTTGTTAAGTGTTATTATGATTATGTTAAAATGTTATGAATTGTATTTTTCCTGTAAATGTTTGTATCTCAGGGGATTCATCACCCTTTTAGGATTATAAATCAAGGTATTTTTTACATACAGGTCTATGGACTTTAGACTTTTAAGTCTATTTCAGAAAATCAGTTCAATACTTCAAACTCTTAAATGATCATTAATTGTCTGTAATTTAAGCATTAATCATTCAGTTAGCAAGACTAAATTTAGTTTTACGCCAACAATACATGGATTTTGGCATGTGTTTACTGTACTGTATTTTTATTAACAAACGTTAACAAAGATTAATAAATGTATTGTTCATTGTTCATTTGTGTTAGTTAATACAGTAACTAATGTTACCAAATGACACCTTATTGTAAAGTGTTACCCTACTTTTTAAAATAAAAAAAAAAAAAAATAATAACAATTAAAAGTGATAAATGCATAAGCAAAAAAAATCCAAGCTGGTTCAGTCTAGTACATGTTCATTTTGAATTATTACTAACAATATAAAAGTTTTTCTTACATTTACATACACTTCACTTGATTAAAAAAAAAAAAAAGCTATTTTTAGGATTAATATTGCATGTATTCAGTACCTGCATCCTGGACAAAAATCTTCATCTCGGGGTGTTTGTGTGTCATCCATGATGAAGCTGAACAGACAGAAGAGTGATATCTCTAACACTTACTCTGGGTGCAAGTGACAAACAAATCATTCAGTTGAACAGATCCTTAGAGTCAGAGAAACAGGAGAACGACGGTGGCATTCACTCAAATACACAATGTTAGTCTTGTGTTAAGACAAATGATAAAAAGAACTACAGACAACACGAACAAGCAACAACACCACTTAATTTGCTTAAAAATAAAAATATCGTAAACATCAAAGAGCACACGCCAATCAGGAGAGATATGAATGCAGAAGACACCTGAGGCGTCGAGTCACCTGCGCTTCCTCGCTTCCTCTGCCAGTGACGTCACATGCATTTTACATTACAATGGACTACTTGCTCAACTACTTCCGCGTTCTACTTGTTACGGCTCGGGAGTTTCCGGTTAGCGTTCAGCGCACCTATATACAGACAGTTCCTCATGAGAACGCACTATTATTACTATAGACTATTACTACATTTTAGGACTGGCATTTTAATAAAAAAAAAAAAAAAACAATGAATCATATTCTCTACGTTAACATGAATCATCTTCAACCTGCTGAAATGTTACTATAAATGTATCTCCCTTCCATATGCGCATTCTGAATAATAAATAAACATATTTCCCCACTAACCTGCCGCCTTCTCAAAAAAAAAAAAAGTATTTTTCTTTTACTGACCATATTTCACACCTGATGAATGTACAGTTTTAAATGTGTTTTACTGACAACCTTACGAAAATTAACCATAGTTTTACTATAGTGAAAGTGCCATGTTTTTTCCCCATTTTTACCATTTGTATACAACAGTTTTAGTACAAATAGCCTACCACCGTTTAACTATGGTCAGTGTAGTAAAATCCGAGTTAATTTGTAGTTATATGGTTTACTTCAGTTGCAGTTTTTGGTTTTATTTGTAGTAAAACCATGGCTAATTTGTTTGTGTGCGCTGGTGCTCTTGTTCCCAGACCATTATTTAAAATGGCTGAATGAATGTGCGGTAACTGCGTTATTTAACGATGTTAAACATTTAAATATTTTTTAACAGTAACAGTTTTTAACAGCTGACAGTACGACTATTGAATATTAAATATTTTGGCATTAGCTTATTATTTAAAAAATGCAAGAATAGCATACAAACAACACATCACATTAAAGAGTAACAAAATCGGACAAGCTTCACATAAAACATTAACCATGATTAAACTGTACAAATTAAACAGAAATAATGTTAGCATTGCTTTCGTGAACTTACTCTGCTTTTCGATACAGTCGTCACGTACACTCTAAAAAGTGCTGGGTTAAAAAATAACCCAACCTTAACCCAGCTGCTGGGTAACTATGGGACAGAACACGCGTTGGGTTGTTTTGACCCAAGTGCTGGGTTTAACCATTTGACCCAGAATGCTGGGTTGTTTATTTGACCCAACCAGTGGGTCAGGTTAACTGTGTTGCTGGGTTAAACATAACCTAATCATTGGGTTATTTGTTGTCATATTGCCATGCTACCTTTATATTTACCAATAATAATAAATAATCACAAAAGAATGTAAAATGATTACTGCTTTTCTGTGATACAGTCAGAAAAACAAAAAATGCAACTGTAAACATCAATTTAATGAGTTTTATTTCTTTTTAAAACAATTTTCAAATGGGTGCAGCTGTCACACATTTTATCCAACCATTATAGACACATAACACAACAATTTTAGTAGATCAGTTACTTTAAAACATAAAACTGTGTAAACTAGGCACTGTAGATTCCGATTCTTTATCAACATTGCAGCAGCAGAACACTCAAATATTAATTATTACCACATGAGAATCGTTCCAAACATTGTGCTATTAAAACTAAGCCAAACAAAGTGTCCACCAGACAATACATATGACCATTTAAAACATGTTGCAAGTGGCCAGAAAACACTGTTGGCCTTAAAAAAAAAAAAAAAAAAAAAAAAAAACACACATGAAGACTTATGTCCATCAATATAATATACTGCAAGCTGGAGAAATTCCCAGGCAACGAGTCCGCTTCAGTGGCACAGCCCGTAACAATGGCGAAGGTCTGGGATGTCGATGTCTCGTCCCCAAGGCACAAATCCACCATGCTGGTCCCCACCTGTTAATTATACGACACTTAGTCTTGAAGACACTTAGGCCTGAAAAAATGCTCATTTTAGAAGAAAATTTCAAACTGCACATTTTTAGTCAGTTTGCATTTCCAAAAATACATTATATATATATAAAAAGTAAAACAAAACTTACAGGTTTGTATGTCAATGAATGGCTTCCAGAATTCTGTGGTTGTGGTTCACTGAAAAAAGGCAATGGGGAGGTTGTTGAATTTTTAAATATGCATTTCGTATTTCTTACATGATTAATTATAGAATTAATCATGTTGAAGCTAAATGAAGTAGTTATGTTTTCTTTATAAACCCCGCCCCTTTGCGAAGGAAACCGATTCGCACCCATCGCCATTTTGTCTCTCGCTGTGGATGGGATCTGAGCTCTGCACTGAGGTAAGTTAATTAAAACTTGAAAATAAAATTTAGTTTAGAGTATTTAGAGAAAATGTGCATATTTTCACTCAGGTTTTATGTACTTTTCATTTCAAACAACATTGTTTTTTAAAGTTACGTTTATGCGTTTGTATGTTAGCTAACGTTAACACTAGCTTTAGCCTCTTCTGAAAATGTTGTTTATATTAACGCTTGAATGTTCGAAATGCGTGTAATCTTTTTCTTTGCATGTCGGTATGTTGACTAGACGAGTCAGAATAATGAAGAGAAACTGAACCGTGTACACCGGACGTTACCGTTGCCTTGCGGTGCCGCAGCAGCTTGAAGCTGTGTGCGTTAACGTTACGCGACAAAGTGGCCGTTTCGAAGAGCTTGAACTGTCGGGGATTTGTTGCGCTGTGCCTCATCCAGTGCAGAGGATGGGGTTGTTTGAGATGCTAACGTTAGCTGAAATGTAGGTGAGAGTAACGTTAGGCGGCTGCAGTCAGGGGACGAGTGGAAAAAAGTGCAGTCTATTACAGACAATCAAAAAGCCAGTACAATGCATGTTGTTGTAAAGAAAATTAACATTGAATATGCTTTCTGCTTAGATGTCTGGTTTCTCCTGTCCTGTGAAGACCTCTTATTCTCTCTCTTTTTTTTTTTTTTTTGGGAATGCTGTTTAGTAGTAGTAAGTATTATTAAAAACGTTTACTTTTGTTTTGTTTCACATCCGTACATCTCTGATGACTGCTTTGAATGATATGCATCTTCATGTTATTTGATAAGATAATCCAGTACTCTATATTATAATAACTCTTAACTGTTTTAAAACTGATGCATACTTCTGATATTTTACAGATATCTGATATTTCGTCAGACGACTGCACTTATTGACATCCACTTCACTGTCAGTCCAAAGCCTTTACATTAATGGTATGTATGAAACTCACATTTTTGCTACTTTTAAAATCTCTTTGTCTGACGATGTCGCAAATCTTAATATTAATCTATTATTTTTCTCTCTCCCTGTCCGTTGAATGTGTCAGTGTATTAAGGGTGCACAGTAGCAGCTGCAGCTAGATTGGAGTTACCGAAACATCCAAAACATCCACACTTTGGACATTTCTGTCATTATCCATGTACGTATTCGAAGTGTGCTATATAATTTTACAGTTTGTTTTAGGAAGACACTATTGTATGTCTTGGCCTACCATTCACAATCCTAGAATTGAGGTCTAACAGTTATCTGTAATCAGTCTTTGTTGACCACGACTGGTTCTTATTATATTCAAGTTTATATTTCTTAGAAAACTGATGTTACTAAATTATTGAAATTAAGTTATATTAGTTATATTAGATATTTCCAGAGTAGTACTGAATCTCATTTTTTAACTGTGCATTTTCCAGGCTGCAGATGAAGCCCTCATCCCAAGATGCACTGAGGAGACAATGCCCATGATAGACCAGGGGACATCAGGATCGTCAATGAGGGCCAGATAATCTTACACTGATTTGGATAACTTGGCATTAGCTACTGTAAAATTCAGCTGCCCATCTAACTGGGATCATTCACTCAACCACTGAAAATTCTGAAAATGAAAATACTGGTATCATTTACATACCCTCAAGTTGTTCAAAACCTGTATGAATTTCTTTGTTCTGCTGAGGAGTATAATGGTGAATCTTTAAAATCAGCACACTTTCAAAGTCCTTTTTAAAAAAAAAAATGTATACATTTTTTCTTACTTTATTTATGCTGTTATTGTTCTTATTGTGTAGTATTGTATTACGTTAAGCAAGATTTGTATTACGTTAAGCAAAGAAGTGTACTTTTTTTTTTTTTTTGATTTTGCTTTTATATATGGGGTTATATTATATTTTAACAGATGCATTTCAAGCAAATGAGCTATGTCTGTAACATGCTTCTCTGTAAATTTGTAATCTGTATGGATTGTTGTGTACTATTAAAAAAAAAAAGTTTTTTTTTTTCCAAAAAATGTTTTTGCTTATTTCCTTGCATATATTAAGGTTGTTAAAATGCTATTATTTATTTAAAAATGTAATACTTATAGTTTATTGTACATTTTATCATAGTTTTATGTAATTTATTGAAGCACCACTGCATATGGTGGATAAAGCTTTAATTTAAAAAAAAAATCATGTTAAATCAACAAGGTAACATGGCATAAAAGGCATAAAAACAACATAAAAAATCATGTTCATTTGACAAACACAAGTTACGTAACATAAACAGAGATAAATTATGTTCAGAGAACATAATAAAAATACATGCAACCGATGTACATATTTTTTTTATGTTAATCCAACAGATTTTTTTTTTCAGTGTTCTGTGGACCCTTCCTCCAGAATGGGCAGGACTTTGAAAGCACTCTCCCCTTTAGCATCTAAACCATAAGAATACTAACTTATCTCATAATCAAAACAACACATTGAAACACTTTCATATGAAAAATTCTTAATTCCTTTAAATAATGAAATTATAATAAAAAAAATAAATAAGTAAAAATTATAATGGTATTAATGCAAATGAATCCCCACCCACATTCAATTACTGCAGGTTAAGTTTAGGTATATGGGCTGTGCTTTATAAGTACTTATTAACAGCCAATACACAAACTAATACACTGAAAAAAAAAAAACCTGTTGGATTAACATAAAAAAAATATGTACATCGGTTGCATGTATTTTTATTATGTTCTCTCAACCTAATTTATCTCCATTTATGTTACGTAACTTGTGTTTGTCAAATGAACATGATTTTTTTATGTTGTTTTTATGCTTTTTATGCCATGTTACCTTGTTGATTTAACATGATTTTTTTTTTAAATTAAAGCTTTATCCACCATATGCAGTGGTGCTTCAATAAATTACATAAAACTATGATAAAATGTACAATAAATCTAGATAAAACTAACAACAGAATAAAAAAACCTTTGGTAAACTATAAGTATTACATTTTTAAATAAATAATAGCATTTTAGCAACCTTAATATATGCAAGAAAATGAGCAAAAACATTTTTTGGAAATAAAAACATTTTTTTTTTTAATAGTACACAACAATCCATACAGATTACAAATTTACAGAGAAGCATGTTACAGACAGCTCATTTGCTTGAAATGCATCTGTTAAAATATAATATAACCCCATATATAAAAGCAAAATCAAAAAAAAAAAAAAAAGTACACTTCTTTGCTTAACGTAATACAAATCTTGCTTAACGTAATACAATACTACACAATAAGAACAATAACAGCATAAATAAAGTACGAAAAAATGTATACATTTTTTTTTAAAAAGGACTTTGAAAGTGTGCTGATTTTAAAGATTCACCATTATACTCCTCAGCAGAACAAAGAAATTCATACAGGTTTTGAACAACTTGAGGGTATGTAAACGATACCAGTATTTTCATTTTCAGAATTTTCAGTGGTTGAGTGAATGATCCCAGTTAGATGGGCAGCTGAATTTTACAGTAGCTAATGCCAAGTTATCCAAATCAGTGTAAGATTATCTGGCCCTCATTGACGATCCTGATGTCCCCTGGTCTATCATGGGCATTGTCTCCTCAGTGCATCTTGGGATGAGGGCTTCATCTGCAGCCTGGAAAATGCACAGTTAAAAAATGAGATTCAGTACTACTCTGGAAATATCTAATATAACTAATATAACTTAATTTCAATAATTTAGTAACATCAGTTTTCTAAGAAATATAAACTTGAATATAATAAGGACCAGTCGTTGTCAACAAAGACTGATTACAGATAACTGTTAGACCTCAATTCTAGGATTGTGAATGGTAGGCCAAGACATACAATAGTGTCTTCCTAAAACAAACTGTAAAATTATATAGCACACTTCGAATACGTACATGGATAATGACAGAAATGTCCAAAGTGTGGATGTTTTGGATGTTTCGGTAACTCCAATCTAGCTGCAGCTGCTACTGTGCACCCTTAATACACTGACACATTCAACGGACAGGGAGAGAGAAAAATAATAGATTAATATTAAGATTTGCGACATCGTCAGACAAAGAGATTTTAAAAGTAGCAAAAATGTGAGTTTCATACATACCATTAATGTAAAGGCTTTGGACTGACAGTGAAGTGGATGTCAATAAGTGCAGTCGTCTGACGAAATATCAGATAGCTGTAAAATATCAGAAGTATGCATCAGTTTTAAAACAGTTAAGAGTTATTATAATATAGAGTACTGGATTATCTTATCAAATAACATGAAGATGCATATCATTCAAAGCAGTCATCAGAGATGTACGGATGTGAAACAAAACAAAAGTAAACGTTTTTAATAATACTTACTACTACTAAACAGCATTCCCAAAAAAAAAAAAAAAAAGAGAGAGAATAAGAGGTCTTCACAGGACAGGAGAAACCAGACATCTAAGCAGAAAGCATATTCAATGTTAATTTTCCTTACAACAACATGCATTGTACTAGCTTTTTGATTGTCTGTAATAGACTGCACTTTTTTCCACTCGTCCCCTGACTGCAGCCGCCTAACGTTACTCTCACCTACATTTCAGCTAACGTTAGCATCTCAAACGAGCCCATCCTCTGCACTGGATGAGGCACAGCGCGACAAATCCCCGACAGTTCAAGCTCTTCGAAACGGCCACTTTGTCGCGTAACGTTAACGTACACCGCTTCAAGCTGCTGCGGCACCGCAAGGCAACGGTAACGTCCGGTGTACACGGTTCAGTTTCTCATCATTATTCTGACTCGTCTAGTCAACATACCGACATGCAAAGAAAAAGATTACACGCATTTCGAACATTCAAGCGTTAATATAAACAACATTTTCAGAAGAGGCTAAAGCTAGTGTTAACGTTAGCTAACATACAAACGCATAAACGTAACTTTAAAAAACAATGTTGTTTGAAATGAAAAGTACATAAAACCTGAGTGAAAATATGCACATTTTCTCTAAATACTCTAAACTAAATTTTATTTTCAAGTTTTAATTAACTTACCTCAGTGCAGAGCTCAGATCCCATCCACAGCGAGAGACAAAATGGCGATGGGTGCGAATCGGTTTCCTTCGCAAAGGGGCGGGGTTTATAAAGAAAACATAACTACTTCATTTAGCTTCAACATGATTAATTCTATACGCTTGAACATCCTTACAGAATAAATACATGGTACCTGATTTAAATATGTTTAGATGAGAAGCATAAATTAATCATGTAAGAAATACGAAATGCATATTTAAAAATTCAACAACCTCCCCATTGCCTTTTTTTCAGTGTAAGCAACTAGTTAAGTGTTACTGTACCATTGTATTTACCAGTTGATGTGTCAAATACAGTTGAATTGTGTTTCTATAGATTGACATATTATAAGAAATACCTTACCTGAAGTCATGTCACCCAGCTCTTAATGCACCTTTCCATCTTGCTGGGCATAGGCAACAATTTGGTCTGCAAATGTAGCCCAGTCTACAAAAAGTCTGCCTCTGGATGTAGCTTCCTGAAGTCTTGTGAAATCTGATAAAATTTGAGGAGAAAAAAAAAAAAAAACAAAAAAAAACAAAAAAAACAAAAAAAAAAAAAAAACACACAAATGTGGTTAAATAAGTTTAAGCTTTTAAATGTTAGATTGATTGTTTGATTTTATTGTCATACCAGTAACTATGGTTATTTTAATGAAAAGATCAAATTCTAAAACAAATCATGGTTATTGAATGTTATTGAATGATATAACTTACCTTCAAAGGTTTTAACCAATGTATCAAGCTGCCTTTTCTTCAACTTCTCTGTTACAAAGCTGTCCATCTTCACCAGCAGGAATCTCACATATCTAGACTGAAATTTCAGATTTAGAAAATTAGAATTTCACAAAACTGTTTTTACAATGACTTATTTTATATAGAAAGCAGGTTAATGCGTTTACATGCTGCACATTCATTTAAACACAGATCAGTTCTATTATGCTGATATCGCGAGAAAGCTTCTCAAGCATTTTAATATCGTGAGATCTCCTAAACGTTTTTTTCTCCTAAACGTTTTTTAAAAAAAAAAAAAAAAAACGTTCTGCGCAGTAGTGCCAAATTAAACCAGTTTGATTGAATTGTTTTAAAACTTTGGCGATCTTCAGCGTTAGAACACAAATACTGTATGCACTGGACCGTTTGTCAAACACTGTGTTCTTCCAAGCTAGCATCTCACCACTGAACTGCATTTATGTCAATCAGTCTCCAATCTGAAGGGCAGAATCGACACTGTTAAAAAAAAAAAAAAAATCAGACGGCATACCCATAAAGCAACTCAAACATTCACTAAAATAGAGGAAGAGTAAAAGGACCTCATAAACAGTGGTGTCGTGGTGCCTGGAGAAGTGGGTATACGCCCCAAATGCAAATACACGCTGAAAAGAATAACTTCCTGACGTCTGGACTAGTGTTGGGAAGTTCGGATCATTTTACCGACTCGGTCCTTTGAGTCTCGTTCAGCAAAATGAACGAATCTTTTTTCGAGTCATTTCGTTCATTTTGTTCATTTTAGCAAAATATAATTAAAATGTCACGTTTTACTTCCCTAACACATCTACTGCTTACACAAACGTTGATCACACTACAAACAAAACAAAACAAAACTATAATGCTATAAGAAACAGAAAATATTAATTCATTGTTTACCTGTGTCTTTAGTCTATGATTCGCTCACCTCACCTCTTATCTGACAAGATTTCGGGTTTGAGTCGTTCGTTCATCACGTGACATCCCCGTAATGTTAACCTATGCAGCCTGAGCCGGAAAGAGAATTGATTAGTTCATTTCTCGAGTCCTCGGGTTTGAGTCGTTCGTTCATCACGTGACATCCCCGTAATGTTAACCTATGCAGCCTGAGCCGGAAAGAGAATTGATTAGTTCATCTTTTGAGTCTTCCGGTTTGAGTCGTTCGTTCATCACGTGACAGCCCCATAAGGTGAACGAACGACTCTAAAACAGGTGAACTAATTCCAGTACAGAACCTAATAGGATGTTGCGCATGCGCGACTGAACGAATCACTCGCCGAGACGACTCGTTCGTCCCGAGTCACATTAAAGATTCGTTCAAAATGAACGAATCGTTCAAGAACGACCCATCACTAGTCTGGACGTGATTCTCCGCAGTCTCTGATTAAATCGGTCGGGTTTTCTCTGTGTAAGAGCCTCCCTGACATGCCCTCGCGTATGAACAGGCAGCATGTGGGTGGAGGAGTGGACGGAGCAGGCGCTGGCGCATTTCGGCGCAATCATCAAACATATTTCAAAGGAAGCCCGCGCCACGGTTCTGACCGCATTACTGTCGTTACCGAGTGTTTTTTTAGAGAATATTTACATTTACTCACATGCGATTAAATGAGCTTCATGTGGTGGACTGTCACGATTTTGGCTAATGCAGGACACTACTTGATGCGCAACAGAGGGGATTTAGAAGTGGGTACACGCAAAGCCAACTGATAAAGAAGTGGGTATAAGCCGTATACCCTGCACTAGACCACCGCTTATACACCACGAGAGTTATTAAAGTAAGGGGCATAGTGTAGCTAATGCAGCTACCTGAGGAAAAAAAGAGCGCGAAAATGCACAACATAAAAATGACGGATGTATCGAACTTACCCCGTATTTCTAACATATGCTTGTTTTTCAAGAAGCGTTAAAAAAGGGACATGTGTACTGTGTATAAATAAAACTTTGCACGTACACACACACACCTTTAATTTAACGATAAAGCGATTGTTGAGGCAAAAAAGTACTTCACTATAGGCTGCTACTTAACGTTCGTTAATCATTCACAGAATAAAACGCTAACCCCGCACAGCGACATATCAAATATTGCATTAAACAGTGAAATCACTGTGCTTTAAACCACAACTTATTAAAAAATAAAGGTAAATAATCATATAATCATATTAACTTACCGTATAATCCTGCTTGCTGCAAATTCCATGACCGCCTGACGAGGAGACGAGTGAAGAATCCAGAAAGTTCGATGAAGTGGAAAAATAAACAAACCGGTTGGGTTAAAATAACCCAACCCGCGTGTTCAGTGGTGAAAGAACACCTAGAGTCCATTTGACCCAGCATGATCAACCCAACTGTGTGTTTACAGTACCTCAAACAACCCAGAATTTTGACCCAGCACAATTAACCCAACAATGTGTTTACAGAAATAACCCAGCACTTTTTAGAGTGTATTAGATCAAATTGGAGCTGTTCAAATAAATTTATATTTTTCATCCCAGAGTTATTCTAAGATAACTGGTTGACATAGTAATCACTGCACAATAATAAAAACAATAACATTAAAATCTATGATGAACTGTTCATTAATAAATCACAACCATCCCGTGCTATAGGCATTGCCATTCATACAGGCTGCAGCGAAAGTTATTTTACACAATTATTCCATGCTTCCGGATTTCGAACGTGGACCGCGAAAAAGGCCCATCCGACGGACCAAACAACGACGAATTTTCAACGTCGATTTTTGGGCCAATTTTGGACCAAAATTAGACGGACCAAACAAAGACCAATTATCAGAGTCGATTTTTGGGCTAAATTAGGACTTAATCCGACGGACCAAACAACGACGAGATATGACCCACTAGGGGGCACTTTTTGCTCAACGTCGATTTTTGGGCTAAAAGAAGTCCATGACGGGCCGACTTGATTTAGCCCAAAAAACGACGTCCAAATGACGTCTGGTGCTGATATCCCACCCAGACAGCAAACTAACATAAAATCAATGTAGAATTGATTTAACGTAAACGTTGGGTAAAACAACGTTATACAATCTTCTGCTTGTTTCTCACATACTTAATACTAGATAAATTAGCCTGTATATGTAATAACTTATTAAACACACATCAAATTCAGACATAATTTATTTATTTACACAAAATACACAAATACATGTTTAGAGCACATCTTCTATATAAGACTAACATAGAAAATGCATTGGAAATACACAATAATCAAATACACACAAAAACATTAAATGACAGTGTCATGCATTCACCACAGCCACCTCCACCTACCACACCACCACCGGAATTCTAATTGCTTCAACCTGTTTCCAATCCTGCCACGCCCTATATAAGACTCCTTTCCCCAGTTCCCCATTGTCTGGTCTACCGTTCACATCCCTGACGATAGCTCCTGACTCCATGCATTTCCCGCTGTTGGATTCTTCGGTGCTTCTGGTTTCCTGGTTGCTTTCCCCCTCGGACTACCACCTGCTCATCAATCCAAGGACTGTCAGCTAAGATCATCTGAATTCCAATCCATCTTGCATTCTGCTATTCCCAACTCTGTCAATAAAACTCGGATTTGGTTTGCTACTTACCTCTGCTTCTGGTCTACTCCCTATGTTTGTGACAGACAGAAGGTAAACACACAAAGAAAGTAAATTATAAGCCAATGAAAAGTATCAAGTTACAAATTAAATGCTATATTTACTTGTGTCGGGCACAAAAGGAGATGTAAGGCAGAACATTAAGAGAACATTTATTGTCATTGCTGCTGTTCTATAAAATTACAGAGACTATGCCACTCTCTCTCCTTTTGTGTTCCACAAAATAAAGACATATGGCCGAAAAGATTATTTATAAAGAATTCTTACCCTTAAAAAAAAAAAAAACGACAGGGGTACATAGCAGATAAATCAGTTTTCCTTTTAAACTTAAAACTTAAGCTCCTTGTGATATCAGGGGTGTGAACTAATCAGGTCAGGTTTAAAAAAGATGATGTAACTCACAATTTTAAAATCAGTCATAGACAAAGTTAATTTCTTTACCATTTTCACTCCCTAAAAGTTCTACATGGTTTATGTCCCTTTGTTATATTTGCATACAGTGGATCTACTGTATGTGGTATTTCTGTAGCCAAACTGAGCACCTGTGACAGTAAAATTTGTATTTGTTGCCAACTTTTATTTAGTTTCTTTCTCACAAACACAACAAAACCTTCTCAAAATGCAGGTGCAAAAATCCTGTTTCACAAATGAAGAAATTCACAGGCCCAGTTATACCAGATTTATGCAGGGCTATATTTAAATGTCCAGAATATTTTGTAATATTAATTTCATCATATAATTTAATTTTTTTTTTTCCTGTAATGTATTTATTAGAACTATACATATTTACTGTAATGCGGAGAGGGAGACGAGAGGTGAGGGGATCCATGCGCACGCTTTTATTTAAACGATGAGACAAAGACATGGTCAGACAGGCAGGGTCAGAACACTAACAAACAGGAATGTTGGGGCGAGGCACAAGAGTAGTCCGTGAGGCAGGCGTGGGTCGATCAGCGGCAAACATAATCCATGACATGAGACAGAAGAGTAATTCTTACAACGAGCTAGAGTCCAGAAAGGCAGGCGGCGAGACAGACGAAAACGAGGAGGCCAGGCGAGAATACAAAACTAAGTGAACTCAGGAACTAGGGAACTCGGAAACTAGAGAACTCAGGAACTAGGAAACTAAGGAACAATACTGTAAAGGTGCTAGCACTAGGGGAGCGCTATACGCGACCGACACAGTTCTCCACATAAACACTCCACAATACTCGGTGACTACCGAATGAAAGTCCAGGGCTTAAATAGGGCCGTAGATTGGCCACAGGTGACGACGCAATCAGTGTGGTGGAAGATGGGAGATGTAGTCCGGGGTGTAGAGCAACAGTCTGAGCGTAATGACAGGGTGAGAGCGACATCTGGTGGTGAGCGGACTGCAGGTCACCGACCAGATTTATGACATATACAGACTTTATTAGAATTTAACATAGAGTCTAGCATTTACCCACTGTATTTTGTTCTATTCTATTTGATCCAAATTATTAAAATAAATAAAAACTTACTGTGTGTACTGTGCTAGTAGTAGTGGGTCAAAGGCCACATGATGTGTTTATCACTGGATTGAGCGCAAGTGTGTGAGTGGGATGTCACATACTGATTTGTCATGTGAGATATCAGTTCTCATTTATGGTCTTGGTCAGAATTTTTAGCACCCTAAGTAAATATGATCAAAGAAGCCTGTAAAAATAAATCTGTATAGTTTAAAGTGGCACGAATCTGCCTTGAAGATGTGTGTCTATATTTTTTTTAATGCAAGGCAAGGAGGATCTTTTATCAAAAAGGATTAACAATGCAGTTTTATTTTCACAGGCTTCATATTTACCAAGGGTGTCAATAATTCAGTGCAGCCAGAGTCAGATTTCTCTGATCACGTGAAAACAGTGAGCTTCAATGCCAGCTCTTTGGGAGCAGTGCCGGGTTTATACTCGCTGTGTCAGCAGGAGCACTAAAATGATGCGAATACTGAGGAAACGATGGTGGAAGGCACGGAGGATTTGGTTTTTAAGCGAAAGTAAATTTAAAAGAACCAGGGAATGTGAAATTGTTGGTTTTGTCCTTCCTGTTTATCTAACGTTATGCTTTGGAGGCTTTCTTTAAATGTTCTTTATTTATATGATTCCTCAGTAATTGCAGTGCAGGCCCGGCGATACAGGCAGTCGCCTACGGCCCCGCCTTAAGGGAAGGGCCCCGCGACCGCGAGGTTGTCAATTAAATTTTTAGGTGGGTTCAATTTGACGCGGCGTTACGCAGAAAGGTCCCTTTTTAAAATCAAAGTTACACAAGAGCTATAGAGCGCAAACCGCGCTGCATGCTTTCAAATCGCTCTTGCGGTACTTTAATGTCATCCACCGTCCGATCGGTGTGAGCAGCGCAACTTAAAGCTGCACACACCCTCTGACTACATAACTAAAGTAACACGCACCAGTGCTGTACAGTGCGGCATAGGCTATGTGTCGAACGTATGAAAAAAAAAAAGAAAAAAACAGTCTGTTCCACTGATCTATAATAGAGAACTGGATAGCTCATGACGTAATAGAAGTGAAGCCACTGCGCCGCCATATTGCTATTCCCTAGTATTCGCAAACATTCTATTGAATGAATAGGAAATTGTCACACGTACCAGATCACGTGAGGTCACGAGGACCCGGAAGTAACTTCACGCAGGTATTTAAGCAGGAAGCAGGTGTTGTTTTGCACCAGACATTGAGTTCATGTGCGATTCCTCGTCAGGTCCCTTCTCCAACTCAACTCACGTGAGTAAACTCTCTGCTCTTCGGAGCGCTTATTTACCTGTCTGTGTGCGTGTGAGAACGCGGATTTCTTGGTGGAAATCCCTACTCCTTATTGGAGCGTTCTCGGACCAAACTGCGTGATTTACCTGCTCACTCGTGCACCTCCGCGTTTGGGTATTCCGTCACGCTACAAGGGGACTCATCTCGAACCTTTCATTTCTTGTCCAGCCTCCGTGACAGAATGTCTGGTCCCGAAATGGTCCCGGCGGATCTGGAACACTTGTGGGGTGTGATCCAGCAGCAGTCGGGGGAAATCATGAGTCTGAGGCAGGAGTTGGTGGGGCTCCGGGCGCCATCTCCACCTCCACCAGCCGCTCCAGAGGCCCACTCATCAGGAGCCGGGGAACCCATGCAGATAGGGCACACCTCCCTGACGGTAGCGGAAAGGGCTAGACGCTACCGCGAAGGTCTATGTGCCTATTGCGCCTCCCCAGATCACCACCGTGCAATCTGCCCTTTGCGTCCGGGAAACAGCCAGACCAGGTGAAGAGGGGGAGGTCTTCATCTGGTTCCGCTACCATCAAATCCTATCCCGCTGTTTCCCGGCTGCTCCTTCAGGTATTAATCCTCATGGGCCACCAACGGATCGTGACCACCGCATTTGTTGATTCAGGTGCGGCTGGGAATTTTATCGATCAGGCTTATGCTGCCCAATTGGGGATTGAAACTGAGGTGTTATCCCAGCCTTTAAAAATCACCACCATCGACGGTCGCCCCCTCAACTTCAGCCCCGTCACTCAACGCACCAAAGAAGTTCACCTTCAAATTGACAATCACTTTGAGAAGATCCATTTCCACGTCACCAAGATCGCTTCACCTCCTATCATCCTGGGACACCCGTGGCTCGTCACACACGACCCATTCATCTCCTGGACCACCAACCGTATTATCCGCTGGGGGGCGACCTGTCAGGAGCTCTGTCTCCAGGCGAAGGCTGGGACGTGTTCAGGGGAGTCCGAGGTTCCCGATGTCAACCTGGAGAGTATCCCCGTCCCGTACCGCGATCTGGCCGAGGTCTTTAGCAAGAGACGTGCCGCCCTTCTACCACCTCATCGACCTTACGATCTGGCTATTGATCTCGTGCCGGGCGCGGTACCACCCCGCGGCCATCTGTACTCCCTGTCGGCCACCGAACATCAGGCGATGGAGGAGTACGTGGCTGAAGGACTTCGGGCCGGCACTATCTGTCCTTCCAGCTCCCCGGCGGCCGCGGGCTTCTTCTTCGTGAAGAAGAAGGACGGGGGTCTCCGCCCATGTGTTGACTATCGGGGACTCAATCGGCTTACCATCAAGAATCATCATCCACTCCCTCTCACCAACAGCGCCCTGGACGCCCTCTCTGGTGCCCGTTTCTTCACGAAACTGGACCTACGGAGTGCTTACAACTTGGTCCGCATCAGGGAGGGTGATGAGTGGAAGACGGCCTTCATAACCCCCACTGGTCACTACGAGACCCTGGTTATGCCGTTTGGTCTATGCAACAGTCCATCTGTATTTCAACAATTCATCAATGACGTTCTCCGGGACATGCTGGGTAGGTGGTGTTATGCTTATTTGGATGACATCCTCGTATACTCCAAGACGCTCGAGGAACACACCCAGCATGTCCGAGCAGTACTCCGGAGGTTGCTGGCCCATCAGTTGTACTGCAAGTTGGAGAAATGTGCCTTTCACCAGCACACCACCACATTCCTTGGCTTCGTAATATCTTCTCAGGGTGTGGCCATGGATCCCCAGAAGCTGGAGGCTGTGCGCTCGTGGCCCCTACCCACGTCGCTCAAACAGCTGCAACGTTTTCTGGGGTTCGCTAACTTCTACCGGCGATTTATCCAGGGCTTCAGCGCAACTGCAGCACCTCTGACTGCTGTTACCAAACCATCACGCGGAGAATTCCAACTCACACCTGAAGCCATCCAAGCCTTCAAGAAACTGTGTCTCCTGTTCACCACTGCTCCGGTTCTCATCCATCCCAACCCGACTAAACCTTTCGTTGTTGAAGTGGACGCTTCCGATGTGGGCGTAGGGGCGGTCCTTTCACAACGCGGTCCAGACGAGAAACTACATCCCTGTAGTTTTTTCTCGAGGAAATTCAATCCCACACAGCAGCGTTACGGGGTAGGGGACCATGAACTGTTGGCCATCAAGTGGGCTCTGGAAGAGTGGCATCACTGGCTCCAGGGCGGCAGCGACCCATTCACCGTCTGGACCGACCGCCAGAACCTCACTGTCATCCGCCAGACCAAACAGCTTAACCCCAGGCAGGCGCGGTGGGCTTTATTCTTCGAGCACTTCCACTTCCATCTCTCCTACCGCCCCGGCTCGAAGAATGCCAAAGCGGACGCCATCTCCCGCCAACATCAACGAGACACCACCTCCTCGGAGCCCGCGCCTGTCCTGCCTCCTCACATCATCTTGGCTCCCCTCCAGTGGGGGTTAGAAGAGAGAGTCCGCCAGAGTCACAGTCTGGAACCTCCTCCACCTGAAACCCCCGCTGGGCGACTCTTTGTGCCCGACCATCTCCGCAAAGAAGTCCTCCAGTGGGGGCACGATTCCACATTGGCAGGACATCAAGGGGTCCAGAGGACCATTTCGTTTATCGACAGGGCGTTTTGGTGGAGGATGTTGAGGAGAGACGTACAGGAGTACGTCCAGGCATGTAACATCTGCGCTCGCTCCAAGACCGCCAACTCACCATCTACCGGCGAGCTGCAGCCCCTCCCCATCCCCAAACGCCCCTGGAGTCACATCTCGGTCGATTTCGTCACTGGACTCCCTGACTCGCAGGGCAAGAACACCATCCTGACCATTGTGGATCGTTTCTCGAAGGCTGTGCACCTGGTGGCTCTCACCGGACTCCCCTTTGCCAAGACCACCGCGGAGCTTATACTCGAGCACGTAGTCTGCTTGCATGGGTTTCCCAAGGACATCGTCTCGGACAGAGGGCCCCAGTTCACGGCCAAGTTCTGGCAGGCCTTCTGCCGTCTGGTCGGCACCACCGCCAGCCTATCGTCCGGTCACCATCCTCAGACCAACGGCCAGACGGAGCGGGCCAACCAACAACTGGAGCGCTTCCTTCGATGCTTTGCGGGTGAACATCAGCGCTCCTGGGCGCGCTACCTCGTCTGGGCCGAACTATCTAACAACTTACACACATCTTCGGCCACCAATCTAAGCCCTTTCGAGGTATGCTACGGGTACCAACCCCCGGTGTTCGAACATTAAGAACCGGAGGTTGATGTCCCGTCCGCCCAACAGTTGGTCCGCCGGTGCCGGCGGCTTTGGAATCACGCCCGGACTGCCATTCAGAAAGCCAACCAACGCTACACCACTCAACACCGCCGCCGGCACCCTCCGGGATGATTGTTCCACGTCGGTGACAGGGTCTACCTTTCCACCCGCAACATCAACCTGAAGACGGACTCTAAAAAACTCACTCCACGCTTCATCGGACCCTACAAGATCACTCACCGACTAAACCCTGTCACTTTCCGGCTCCAGCTGCCTGCTTCCCTCCGGATCCACCCTGTATTCCATCAATCTCAACTCAATAACATGTCTTCTTCTCCCCTCTGTCTCCCCAGGTCACTGCTCCCCCCCCGGTCCGGATCATCGACGGCGGTCCTGCGTACACCGTCCGGCGGATCCTTGACTCGCGAACCCGTGGCCATGGCACCCAATACCTCGTTGATTGGGAGGGCTACGGCCCGGAGGAGCGTTCTTGGGTTCCCGGGCGGTTCATCCTGGACCCTACTCTCATCCAGGGCTACCGTTGTCGGGTATCCTCCGCTCCGGGAGCGTCAGGTGCCGGTCCTGGAGGGGGGGGGGTACTGTCACACGTACCAGATCACGTGAGGTCACGAGGACCCGGAAGTAACTTCACGCAGGTATTTAAGCAGGAAGCAGGTGTTGTTTTGCACCAGACATTGAGTTCATGTGCGACTCCTCGTCAGGTCCCTTCTCCAACTCAACTCACGTGAGTAAACTCTCTGCTCTTCGGAGCGCTTATTTACCTGTCTGTGTGCGTGTGAGAACGCGGATTTCTTGGTGGAAATCCCTACTCCTTATCGGAGCGTTCTCAGACCAAACTGCGTGATTTACCTGCTCACTCGTGCACCTCCGCGTTTGGGTATTCCGTCACGCTACAAGGGGACTCATCTCGAACCTTTCATTTCTTGTCCAGCCTCCGTGACAGAAATAATAGGACTTTAATGAGAAAACATCACCTAACAAGTCAGCGTTTTCATATCTGACGTCTCACTGTACATTCTCACAACGCAAATGTCCTAAGCATGTAAATGGTTATTGTTTAATGTCGGGAATTCCCTCTGCTTATTAAAAAGTTAGGTTCATATACATTACAGTAGTGAACATCATATGAACAAGATAAACATCGGAGGTTTACAATGTTTACAAATTACAAAACAAAACTGAAAGATGTATGCTTTGTATACATATAATTTTCCTTGTGCAGTTAATAGTTTATGCTGTTTTGTTATAGTGTTTTTATTCGTAACCTTACAGGCTAAATGCATGTTTCAATAATGATTTCGTTAACATCATTTTGAAGCAGGTAATGATTTAAACGTTTAATTCAGCCTACATAACATTCATGTTGAGAATAATGTTAATAATAAAAGTTAATACAAAAATGGTACATATAACATTTTAAATGTTATCAAATTATTAAAATAACTAAAAAGATAAAATGAAAATGAAACTTTAAAAATGAAACTAAAACTGTCAGCAGATGGCGTTAAGTCACTGATTTTATCACTGAATCAGTTATTCAGGATTGAAGCGACTTTCTTTACAAATGGGTAATTGAATCAATGATTCAGATTCGTTTAAAAACGCCCGTTCATTCATAAACGGAACACATCTGTGTTTGAATAGAAAAGCGGCTTAGTTGTGACTTTGTTTCAGATTATTTTCATTGACGAAATTGAGCAAATTCAGGTAGTGTTATAGTCAGATAAATGTAATTTAAGGCACTTAATATAATCTTTAAGAGTTTGAAATAGATGTTCCTCACTTAGGGACATTAAAATATGCACATCATAACTTGAAGAAATAACGCTGACTAATTACAGTTGGTACGGATTTAAAGACATCAAGCTTTATTTCCAAGATCTGAATTTCAATAACATAGAGCAATATACCAGGCTTGTATTGTATTATTTATTGTATATTCAAATCAATTTCAGATACTAATTCCAGTATATGTTCATGATTACCATTTCCTGCATAATTCCTTACCTTAAGAAATATATTTTGTGTTGCATCAGTTAACTGTGTCGGCAAGTGCTCAGCTGACACACCCACCTGAACGACTTCAAAACATCGCTTATCCTGCTCGAAAAGACGATAAATACTGCAGATAAGATAAAAGTAAAAATTAATTTACATACACATATCCTAAAAACTAGCCCTTTGTGACTGATACGCTTAAAATCGGGTGATTTTTAGGTCAGCAGGTTAGCTGTGAGTCATTGGTGCTCTCTGTCTGTAGGGAATAGTAAGATGGCGGATCGAACACTTCCGGTGGCTTCACTGCCTGACGGCAGTTTAGAACGCAATGAGCGATCCAGTCATTATATATAGATCAGTGGTCTGTTGGTTCAGATTTACCTCTGTAGAAAGCGTGCATGGATTTTGCATGGATGAGGTTGCCGGTCCTGACTTGACATCTCCTCTTTGGACGCGCCTTTAGAGAGAAATGCATCTTTGCAGATAAATGAAAGAGTTCTTGTTTTCGATTTGTTTTATTTCGTTAAGCTATAATTTAAAGCTTTCTATTGATATAGGTATCATGTCTATGAGGTATGTATTCGCTGAGTTTCGGTTCATTTTTGTGAAGCGCTCCGGTTGAGACGACAAAAAGCGCATCATTTTCTTTATAAAATCACCGTTTGCGACATTTTGTTGATATTGTGAGTGCACACAAATAAAAGGAGACCCTTTACAGTTCCAAATGGTGTATTACTCTTACCTTAATAAGCAAAAATGACGGAATATTTTAAATTGTTTCCAATGAAAAATGCAAGTGATCGCGCTGGCGCCTCCATGTCCTGCAAAGCGGCCTTAGCTTCCACTCTCCGCACAAATGATTGGATATGCACCTAATAGCACACATTTATCTAGGTTTAACGTTTAAACTAACATTGTTTTATACTTTAACTGTTTTACATCTAGATTTTATTTTTGGCAAGTTGGGACTGATGATTTGAGAAGGCAAAATTGATCACACAGATTATGATCAGTCTTCCGATGGCCGCTTGGTCGTTATTTAAACAACAACAACTTATATTTAATGAACAAAAAATGCTTCAAAGGTTTTTCTAAATTAGCTTAATGCTTTAATGTCATTATTTTTAAGTGTTAATGCCTTATTCAACAAAGATTTTCTTCACTCACAGTATGAGTTGCAGTCTGACACGTTTTTCTGCCGCCTTTTGATTGACAGGATACTATCGGCCCTGATCATCGGCTAACTTTGAACAATCGGCGGATACCGATTGTTGCACCGATACATCGGTGCGTCTCTTATATATATATATATATATATATATATATATATATATATATATATATATATATATATATATATATATATATATATATATATATATATATATTATTTTCACATTTATGAAATATATACATACATACATACATACATACATGCAAGTCATCACTTTATTTGCAAAAACCGATAACTCTTAATTAACACTTTTTTTGTGTCTTATATTATGTTATTATTATTATGTTTTTATTGTGTTTTATTGTGTTAGTATAGTTATTTTTTTTACTTAAAATAACCTGCAGTATGACTGAGATTAACTCAAATACACAATGAAAAAACATGTTTTTTTGAAAATTTAAATGTTTTTGCAAATGAACTCTTCATATATAAATAACACATACCCAATTTTCAATGTCAACTGACATGCCATGCCAGTAAAATCTGGCACAGATGGCAGCACGTTTTACCAATCCCTGTGTGCCCACCAATAGAAGAGGAATGCAATTCTTCAAAGAGCATTCTGGCTTTCTCTTTGGTTTTGATCACTCTTCTACTTCCATAAAAAAGGTCTCCCATCTACGTTAAAGTGAAACATGACTATGACAGAAGCAGACTAAAAATACATTTGTCATTGTTGGAAGAAAGACCCCAATAGGAGCAAATGAATATAATATAATATAATATAATATAATATAATATAATATAATATAATATAATATAATATAATATAATATAATATATATAATTACCCTTTAGGTTGAATTTGAGTGCATATCTACAAAGGTTCTGCCTTTTGGACTCATCATACTCTGATGGGTATGATCCCACTGACAGGAGATACACTGATTCTCATTTATCTTCCATACCTGTTAAAAAATGCAAAAAGAAAAAACACACCAATAAACAGAGAACTATAAAGAAAATAATATTTTTTAAAAAATTGTACATTTTACACCAAGCAATCAAATACATTTTAAATGGTTCACTAATTAATGATGCATGCCCCATATTTAGCCTAACGTTAACTTTTCCATGAAAAATGCTAACAAACATGATCACTGATGCTACATGAACATGATGCTTGCTTGGCAGTGTGACCGTAAACAGTTCTCATTAGCTGTCTTGGTATAATACAAACTAACAGAAATAGTCAAAAACTGACCTTACATGAAGAAATACTGAAACACTTACCTTACATGAAGAAATCCACGCGCAAGTAGTAAAAAATTATGGGCGTGTTTTTCAGCCCGATAAAAATGAAAGATGTAGGAAAATCTGACGGGTAGGATGAAACGTAAATAGAAATTGGTCACTACGTGTGTACATTAAAAGAAACACAAAATAGCAAAGCAAAAAAAAAAAAAAAAAAACGGGAAATTACTTTAAAGCCTTAAATATATATTTTTTGAATAATTTATAACTATTTGTACTTGATTATGGATAGGTGATGTTACTGCTTTCCTTATTTTAATTTTAATTTTATATTGTTCCATTATTTTTTTTTATTTGTTTAATGTTTTATTTTTTATGTTATCTATTATGTAATTGCCCTTGTATGTTTTTTTTTTTGTTCTAAAAACTGCAATTTAAAAAAAAAAAAAGAAAGAAACGTTAGAACACCGGAAATAACTGAACCGCACGATTTCAAAACGGAAGTGCGTCACGACACTCAGTGCAAGTAGTCCATTTTTTATTTTTTTTTCTGATATACAGTGTTAAGTGACTTGTTTCTAATATACTGTATGATTTTTTTTTTTTCTCTTACAGATGTCAAAGTCTCAACCTCTTGCTCCTCTCTCACGTCCTCCTAAATTAAATATTATTTATTTATTTATTTATTTATTTTTTAATGTAATGCCTGTGTCACATGCTATTATGTCACTAAGCATAACTATTGAAATAATGACTGTTTTCTATCAGATTCTCCCAAAAACTAGCCATGTTTGCTGTCATTCAGACCAATACTTTGCTCGAAAATTACTTATTGGTCAAAGCATGTTTGGCAAGTTACCAAGTTTGGCAAGTTGTCAAAATACCCAATATGATTGATTAATAAATACATTAATATATTTTCTTTCTCTAAAATTCTCTCTGACATTCAGTTGCCCTTCATTTGACAGCTACATGCAAACTACTATACTGTATATTTAAATCTCTGCATTTTGTGATATAATCATCCCACTAGAAGAGTCAGAGTTACTGAATTTTTCCCCACATAAAGTAATCCTGTGGAATAATGCTTATATTACAGTTAATAGGAAATCTCTTTATCTACAGAGTTGGATGTATAAAGGTATTTATTTCCTATCTGATATTTTAGATCAGTCAGCCCATTTGCTTTCTTATTAAAATTTTATGAACAAATGGTCATTTCCTATTAAATATTATATATTATATTATATTAAATATTATTCTGTAATGAAAGCCATTCCCACAGCCCTACAGATGTTGATGAGAAGCCATATGTTGTCGTGTAATATCCATAGAACTGGGCCTGTACTTTATTTAAATGGAGTAGACATTAATAGTAAAAAGTGTACAAATAAATTTATTAGATTATTATTGTATAGGAATAGAGCATTAAAGCCCAGAGGGAAATTTTTCTGGAATGTTTGCTTCACAGATATTGTGTGGAAAAAAGCTTGGTTGCTCCCATTTCGATTTTGTATATTGAATAAACTTAAGGAATTACATTTAAAAATCCTACATAACGTTTATGTGAGTAATTATACTCTGTCAAAATTTATGGATTTTGATGAAAACTGTTCATTTGGTTTAGATGAACCAGAAAAATTGGTACGTCTTTTTTATGAATGTGATCATTCAAAAGAGTTTTGGGATTTTATCTTTGTACATCCAGGAGAAAACTGGTTATAGCTGTGACTTGACCTCAAAGGATGTTTTAATATATTTTGAATCAAAAAGTATCTGTTAACTTTATGGTGAATCTGATGATTTTATTTGGAAAATTTCATATTTGTAAAAGTTGTGTGTGTGTGTGTATATATATATATATATATATATATATATATATATATAAATTGGGAGAATTTTTTTTTGATGCACTACAAGTTCAGGGAGGGAAATCAAGACGGGAGAAAGCGACATGTGGTTTTTGTTTTGTTTTGTTTTGAAAAGCAGAATGTTTTTGTGATTGTACACAAAGACACTCTATAGATTTACTTACTGTATAATTGTAGGGTAGAGTGGGGGAAAACGCCCCCTGACTGTTTTTCCCAAAATGACCACAAGATGAAATCAAGACATTTTTATTGTAACTATGGACTACGCTGACAAGAGTGATGTGGGAGTTTTCACCATGAAGCTTACACTGGTGATGCACCAGAGAGAAAATGGATTTCATAGTCAAATGATCTAATTTTTTTTAGCGATCAGAAAAAAAAAAGTGTCTTAAAGCTTGTTGTTTTGTAGAACGTCACAGTTATATATGATATGAGAATGATACGTGTTATTTAATAAAAATATAATTATATTTTCTGAATGACATTCTCAAACATAGACAGTGGGGTAAAATGCACCAGTGGGCAATTACTGTAGTTACTCTGTTCTGAACATCAAATCCTTTGTTTTTTCATCAAATGAATTCTAACTAGCTGGTTGAAAAACAATATTTTGATTTTATATTTAAAAATTACCTCAACTTAGCATCAGGTAGCTAGCTAGCCAGTTGGCATCAGCTAACAAAATGTTTAAAATAGGCTATTATAATTTTGTAATTCATAATTACTGATTATATATATTTTTTTTATTTTAATCTAAAACTGCCTTTACTGTGATAAAGCAAATAGCTTTGTCAGACTGAGGGGGCATTTTACCCCACCCATGGGGGCGTAATTTAATTTTTGTTAAAAATCTAATAACATAAAAGCTCTGGATATTTGAACTATGATAACACATTTAACTATTGTTTCACAGAAAAAAAATTACACAGTCCTTAAGGGGGGCATTTTCCCCCACTTTACCCTATGTATGGGTGTGTGTGTGTGTGTATATATATACATATATGTGTGTGTATATATATATATATATAGCCTCAGCGGGCCCCCAATCAGCCCAGGCACATTTTCACCTGATGGGCCAGAAATAAGCTAAAAAAAACTCAAACAAACACACAGCACTCACATTTCTTCATTCCAGAGAAAGGTGGCTCTTATCAGTCTAGAAGTCTGGATTGTCTGTGGGTTGTATAATAGCAGATGCACATGCACATGATCTCCAGAAGGAGGCAGTGCTGCTCCTCAGCGATCATCACACACGGATCCTGCAGCACAAGACCCCACTCTGTGTTCTCTGTGTCACGTCAGCAGTCGGGATGAGGCAGTAACCTGAGCAGATGTCACATCAGTGCTGGTGACAGACTCAAAGTTTTCAGTTCGGCCTCTCAGCAGAGATCACAGCGATGAGCACAGCCTTCACCACCAGTGGAATGTAAAAATCCCATTGATGGCAAAGGTTCTTCATGAAACCATATAGATGCCAATAAAGAGCCTTTCTTTTTGATTTGGAGTTAAAATCTGTACGATGTTTTAAATGGTGTTAAACGCATCATCATATTAACCAAAAATACTTTGTAAAGCTACTAAATTACCAAAATTTGCTGTTAAACCTGGTTCACTCAATCTACTCCATGCCTTCTGTCGTCTAATTGATAGTTTGTAGTTTTTTTTTTTTTTTTTTTTTTTATAAAGTAAAAGGTCTTGTAGTGTAATTGTACAAACGTCCACCTTCAGCTGATGCTTCATGTGTCTTTTTGCTGTCAATTCTTGACTGATTTTATCAAGTAAATGTAAGAAAAAACTTTAGTTATATTTCCAGAAGAACACTTACTGGACTGGAGGAGTTTAGCTTCACTTGATTCTCCATGAATCATTTTTTTAGAAAAATCAGTGAGTGTTAAATCTGATCATCAGGATCTTTTGAGGAGTGTTTGTTTCCAGAAGTTTTACTTTCACTGTTCCTCAGTGGAGGAATGATCTTCACAAGCCTCTAAAACATCTCACATCTTTTGATTATTGTTCATTTGTTCATCTTTCAATCATCATTGGATTGCACTGCATTATATTTTCGAATCATTTAAATATTATATTATGGAGACATATTATTATATTCATACAATAATATTTATATCATTTTTTGTATCTATCTACTGTTATAAAGATCTCATTGATTTACAAGCATCGGAATTTCATCATATAAATATCAGCATCTGCACCAAGTTTGCTCAGTCTGCTCAGTTTGAGTCTCTGAATAAAATGTAGCAGTTTGTCCTCCATATTTTCACTATTCCAGACTACATGAGTCTGATGTATCAAATATAACACTCAACATAAAACACATATGTAAATTTTGCTCATAAAGTTGCAATAAACTGTTCCATGTGGGGGGAAAAAACAGATTTTCTTAACGTTTCTTTCATATGTCAGGCTTTACAGTGTTAATAACTATATGCCTTTAATGGCTTTAAAGTGCACCTATATGCATCTACGCCAATAAAAGAAGACAACCCTTGGAAGAAAAACTTGGACAGAAAAAATCATAAAACAGAGAGAGTTCAGCTTTGTGTCAGTGAAAGACATTTCATCAGAACTCAATCCATCAACATCTCAGACAACTAAAACATCCACATTCTGCTGAAAGACAAAAACAGCAGCTGTACCATGAAACTTACACACACTTGTCTTCTGACACGTGTTTGTTCCCTGTAACAGGATCTGAGTGTGTTTCTGAAGAGCTGATTTTCCTGTTCAGTCTGGATGCCTTCAACATTATTGTGAAGCACCTCTTTGGAAATTTGTGCCATAATAAGGTCAAATGTAAACAGGGATTCGTTTTACCAAGAGGAGAGGCAAAGACATGACAGAAAACAACAGTTTTTCATCTTCACCAGCCACTTTTTTGGTTTGGGCATAATTAAATGATCAATACGATGAATTCTTCAACGTGAGTTTTTCAGCACTCTTAAGCCAGAAATCAGCCTAAATCTTAAGATCTCAACTAAAGTTATTACAGAAGGATTGGTCTGTATAACTTTTAGCAAAAGTTCAGCAAAAATTGAACCTCAAAAATTATGAAACCTGATAATGTTAATAGATATATATATGGGAAAGTTTGAATTTTATTTTTTAGTTTGTGGGCGGAGGTGTTCCCGTGGCCCCGCCCACCAGCTGTACATTATAAATGAGGTTCGCTCTCGGCGGCTGCACGGCTCCGGATCACTCAGCCGTGTGATGCTTGCTGAATGGGCTCAACATGGCGGAAACTCTCGCGTCTACTCTGGTTCTTACTGTCTCTCGATCTCGCTGCAGAATAAGTTTGTTATAAAGTTTCCCAGATTAGTTATTATGGAAACATCGGCGTCAGATGAAAGACCGTGAAACCCCGGTGAAGATGAGCGGCGGACGCGCAGGTAAGCGACAAGTGCAGCGGCTTCTGTTTGGCGTCTGTAGAGCTGAAGTTTGACTGCAGTATTCTGTTTACTGGTTGGGTAATAATTAGAGCGCGCAATCGGTGTTAATTTGTAACACCCCGAAGAATCGGTGTTAATTTTGTAATTTGTTATTTTGCCCAATGCGAATATTATCCTCAAAAGATCAAGTTAGAGATGCGATGAGATCAGACTGTGAGTTATTGTGTTGTTTCAGAGTTCCAGGGCTCCCTTTCATCCCTGCCCGCAGATCACGTGCTGAGCTCCGGAGCGGTCATATTCCCCGGTAAGAGTCCTTACAGTCGGCCATTCCCGTGATGCGCTGCTGTGTGTCAGTCTGATGGAGGTCGTGTGTCCACAGGTGCCTTTGACCAGCACGGTTGTCCCCTGGTCGTGTTTCCTGCGGAGACTCAATGTAAACTAACGGAGGAGCTGAGCAGAGAGGAGGTGTCCCACTTCATACACTACTGTCTGCGCCTGCACAAGTATGAAACTGTTAAATTAATCCACCATCTCATGCAAACTCTGCTTTTACTTAATCTGAACATGTATCACTCTCCTAATGTGGAAAAAAAGGAATTTTGAAGAATCTACAAGCTTCTCTTTTCCATATAACGAGAATGGATGATGCATGCTATTGAGCTCCCTAAAGGGCAAATAGCATTTCTACTTGGCCCATTAGCACTCCATGATTGTTTACTAAATGTGTCCGTATCAACAGCGTTTAGCATCATTAATGTCAAACCTGGTTTTTATGTAGCGTGATCTTCATGTGTTTGAGTAGAGCCACGTAGAGTTTATTTACTTGCTCATAAATGGATCCTTTGCAGTGAATCAAGCTTGCTGATCAAATTTTTTTTACTGGAGGAAGCATTATGGATTATTGACTCCATAATATTTTAGCCTGGATGCAACCGCGTGAAGTTGTGAAAAATGTCTTGATGGATTGTTTCTTACAAACATGCAGCTCAAGATGTGAATTGATGGACTGAATTGATGTGGATTACTTGTGGATTATTGTGATTGTTTTTATCAGCTGTTTGGACTCTCATTCTGACGGCACCCATTCACTACAGAGGATCCATGAATGATGCATTTCTCCAAATCTGATAAAGAAAACTCCTCTATATCTTGGATGGCCTGATGATGAGTGAACTATTCCTTTAAAACAGGACAATGTTTAGTTGAGGTCTTAGTTAAGGGATAGTTAATGAAAAAATGATCACTGTCATCACCTTCATGCTTTTCTAACTTGTATGATTTCTGTGGAAAAAATCTTGAGTAATTATCAGTGTTTTTATGGAACAAAATGGTTCAACAGTCACCAAAATGGATGAACCCAAATTCTACAAAATGTCTTGTTTAATCTTGTTTAAGTCATACAAGTTTATAGCAGACAGAATCTTAACTTTGATTAAAAGTCCCTTTAGATGTGATGACATCTAGTACATGATGCTTTTGTGGTGCTTTTCTAAAATTCTTGCCATCCCTTGATCATTGTTATATGAAGTGGAGCGGCTTGGGCTTTCTGCCAGATCTTTTGTGTTTCTCACAATCAGGTCATATGAGGCAATGTGGTGAACCTGCTGTTAAAATCACGTCTCACTGTGTTTTATATTTGCACATAAATGGCTGAATTGTTGTGTGTTGTTGTGGGGTGTGTGTTTGTGTTGTGTGTGTTTTTTTTTTTTTTTTTTTTTTTGTTTTTTTTTGGGTCCTCACTTCTGTCCTTTTTCTGTTGACAGTATAAGAGGCGAGGAGAGCCTGGTGTCTGTGGTTGTTGATTTGCGGCAAGCCAACCTCGCCATCGCACGCTTTATCGCTGAAACTCTTCTGTTGCTGGAGGTATTCATTGCACTATTATTCTGGCTCATGTAGTGTCATCCTGGCTTTTCTATAAGCATCATTTGGTCTCTTTATATGCACATGAGATGACTGGCTTGATGTGGTGTGTGTGTGTATTTATTTTTTTTTTTATTTTAAAATTAGATTAATAAGTTTGAAACATTAGTATAGTACACTAATAATCTAACAGTCTGGTGTGATTGTCTGGCACTAGATGTGTGCAGGAAGGAATTGTTCACCCAAAAATTGAGCCGCCATTCACATCCTTTTTCCAAACCTGTATCATTTTCCTCTGTGGAGTTTTGATGAATATCCAAAGCACTATAAACGTAGTAGTCCATACATCTTGTGTGCTTTTATTGAAGTGGTGCTTTGAGTAGAAATCAGACCTAATTATTTACAGCATGCAGCTCTGTTCTTCTGGGTGTGTATGTTGCAGCATGTGTCTGTTTCTGCTGCTCTAATGCTTAAAAACTTCTGAAAGTGTTCATGTTTATTCTCCAACTGTGTACTTTCATTGTAAGTGTATTAGTGACTGAGGGACACGTCTTTGTGTATATAGCTTTAGATATCGTCCTTGTGCCAGGCCTTGAACACACTCTGGTGAAGCACAACAGCTCTAAGAAAATGAAACTGAGTGTTAGGTGATAATGTCACATTTCACTCTGTCCTTCAGAGACTTCATACAGTGCACTTAAGTCCAAACCTGCAGCAGCTTCTTTCTTTGATCTGCTGTATATAATGAATTACTTAAAGGTAATAGTTAAGATATCAGTATTTCTTTAAATATGCACACTTTTAGGCTGAAAGTGGTGTTAAGTGACACTTGCACGTGACTCCCTGGCTGTTTTGTCCGTTCAGTTCCAAACAGTTGATCAAACAGTCCTGCCTGTGATGTTCAAGTTATCCTGAAGACTTTGGTTCAGTTTCTCAGATGTTTTTGATTGGGGTTTGCAGATAAACTCTGAAACATGCAGACTGTATTGAATGACCACCGATTGAAGAAGCTTTTTGTAACCGGGTTGTGAGTTTACTGAATCTACCAGCACAGCTGATCTATTAGTTTTTGTCTGTCATGGGACTGTGGACGTATAATTGGTTTTAAAACAGGACTGAAAGTGGACCTTGTGAGCTCCGGCGGTGAATGGTGTTTCCATCATTGACGTCAAACCTGGTGTGACGCGTCTTCGTGTGCCAAAACTTAACATGCGAGAAAATGAGTTTTTGGAGCTATGGCTGTTTAGTAAACGTCACCTGAGAATAAATCAGATGGACCTCGTTTAGGAGACTGGCATCTCCTATGCTTTCATGGATGACTATTTTTAGACACCCGTTTTATTTCGTGCAACAGTCAGTAAATGCTGGGTTGTTGGGTGAGCTATGCTTGTGTCTTGTAAAACTCTTGTTTTGTGCTTATGAGAAGGCTAGAGTCTTGAGAGTGCAGATAGAGAGCTGAAGATCACATGCCTGCTGTCGTCACATGTCCGCTCTTATCTAATAATGGATCCGGGTGGGCAACCGTTGTCCTCAACATGGACAAAGGATGCTTACAACCCTACAACAGTGAAACGGTAATAGAAAATGCTGTGCTGGAGTCTTCAGTATATATATTCTACTGTCCTGTGTTGTGTAGATTTCCAGAAGGATCATCCATTCGGTGTATATTGTTCAACCAAAGAAGAAAGATGTCCTGAAGCAACTGGGGAAACTCCTGACACCGAATGGCTCCAAGCAGCACAGACCAGTCCTCTTCAAAGTGAGTAACGCATCTGAATAATGGGTCAGTGAACTTCAGTTCCCCACTTCTGCAGTGAAGCCCCATCCCGCTGGGTCAAAATATAGATTTTTCCCATTTGTTATGATCTTTTGAATTAAGAGAAGCACCCTAGCTACATCACAAAAACATGAATGAACATCAGGTGGTGTTTAAAGAAACAGAACTACTTGCTCATGTAATCGATCAGTCAGTGGGAAGATATAGCTCGTGACTAACATGTCACCTGACATTACCTCAGGATAGTCATCCAGTGTTTATAAGCGGTTAGCTGGCTAGAAAAATACTTTAGTATATCTGAATGAATCTGTCATGAGCACGAGTTATGACAGTCACCATTAAAACGATTACATATTGAGGCTGAAATGAGAAAGCTGCGGAAACCTCTTTCTTGGTCAAAACCTTTTAAAAATTAATTGTGTGGTTTAAATGTATGCAGTATACAGTCCAGTGTTTAAGTGTATGTAGATATAATAAACAGCTGTTGACTGTAATAGTTTAAGTTTAGTGTCATATGGAGTTGAAAGGGTTTGCTGTAGTTTACAGCAGTGCTTCTCAACCTTTGTGACACAATGGCCGCCTGTTGTCCAAACCAGTATTCAAAACTTCAGGCTATAACATAAGAACTTCTTTTCATGGAATTGTGAAATCAATTTTACATCCTTGATTTCAAAACTGTATTTCTTTCTGCATTACAGTGGTTGGTTTGTTTTTAATGTTGAACTCTGTCTTTTTCTTGCATGTGAACAGCGCATCTTCCTCAAAGAGGTTTTTGAGCTTTCCAACTACATCGACAGAAGCCAGTTAACATCTAGTTTGGGTGGATACCTCATATACTGCCATAAGAGCTGGGTTGCCTTCGTCAAGGTAGGAGTTTTTTTCTGAAGCGTGTTAAATGTCTTAAAGTGTCTAAATGCAGAAAAGTTTGTGATTTTTAGCTGATTTGTTTGGGAGAAAAATGCTCATACAAGATCAGTTATAAAAAGCTCGGAGCTCCCATGAAAAGACCCCAGCATAAGTATGTGTGTATGAGATATCTGAATCCATGTGATGGCCTGTTCCTGTCTTCCCTCCAGCCTTTATTCAGATCTGAGCAGGCAGACGTTGCATAATTGAGCAGTGTGTTTGTTTGATTCTCTGGCTCCGTCAGCAGCAAGATGGATCAGTCACGCCGCAGCAGGGTCTCATGATCAGCCCTGATGGCCTTAGATAACAGTTGACGTACTCTGCACTTTTTTTCTTTTTTTTTTTTTTTTTTTTTTTTTTTTTCCTCTCCCCCAGCAACATCTCCCAGATCCTCACGGCTTCTGCAGCTTGCTGGAGGCGGCCGTGTTTAGTATGTGCATGTTTAGTGTGTGTGTGCTGACTCAGATGTGCGTTTCATTAGTGAGTGTATTCATGAGCACATCGTCTCTATTGTGTGTCGCCCTGGAGAAGCTTCAGAGGACAATCATTTGAGGTCATTAGCATGTGAAAAGGGCCACACACTGTCTCTGGTGTGCTCGTCATCGCTGTCCAGCATCCGCTCAGGGTTTGATATCAGCCTATAGATCTGATTCAGGCTTATTGGAGCCCTTATTTGAGCTGAGAGCAGACATGTGCTTAGGTAAGGGGCAACACGGGGCATCTTTCTTTTGGTAACTTGGTAAAACTTTTAAAGCTAACTGATGAGTTGTCTCTTTAGGAGGTGAATCTGGATTAGTATCTTGATGATCTGTGACCGTCTCATCTTCTGGTTTGTGCAGGAGATTGACTCATTCGTGCAGGAGTTCCTGTTGGTGGTGAACAGGCTGCCTTCCTGCATCTCGACTCTGCAGTCGCTCTCGAAACGTCCCGTCCCTGCAGACTTGAAGCAGCTCCAGGAGTTTTGCTGCGTGAATGAGGCGCGCTTCCAGCAGCTCAGGAGGTACTGGTTGGTTTAAGGGTTTGAGGTGAATGTCATAACTCTCCAGCACATACCGTTCGCTAATCTTACAGGGATTTACAAGAACTACTGCACACAAATCCGATTTGGCTCTCAAACCCAATGTGTAGGGCTGTCTGTCCACCTTGTCATGTAGTGGCCAGAGGTGGATGAAGTATACAAATCAAGTACTTAAGTACAGATGCCTTAAATAGAATGATAATCCAGTAAAAGCGTTAAGTACTCCTTCTCAGTTTTACTTGAAAGTACAAATTTTTGAATTTTAATGTACTTAAGTATTAAAAGTTGTTGTTGTTGTTGTTGTGTGGGTTTTTTTTTTTTTGGTCAGCATTTGTATGCTTTTGATATTTTTAACTGTTTGTATTATATTTTATATTATCCTTCTGCTCAAAATATCTGAGGGAGGGAACTGTCATACACTGTCAAAACAAATGTTAAAATATGAGTTTGTTACCAATACTTCATGTGTGCAAACAAGTGAAGGAAAAAAATATACGAAAAATGGGCAACACAGATTTATTTTAATTTAAGACGTTGTTGTTGTTGTTGTTGTTGTTGTTGTTGTTGTTTTTATTTTTTTTTTTTTAATTTGAGTAGGTAATCAATTTATTAAAAGGGTTATTAGTGTTTTTAAAAAAATAATAATAATAAAATAAAAAAAGCCTCTTTAAGGCTTTTATTAAGCGTCATGAGCCACAGGTGCTTTTACATGTTCATCCTGTACTGTCCAAAACCACTTTGTAGTTTTCACTTACTCTTTCCTCATATATTGAACCATAACTTTGACTGTTTTGGACACGCAGCTTCAGGCAGTATTCCCTTTTTTTTTTTTTTTTTTTTTTTTTTTTTTTTTTTTTTTTTGTAAAATGGGCTCAAGTGTTATGTCATGTATTGAGAAAACAATGCAGATTTTGTAGCTGCATACAGGCTGTGTTTTATAGCATGTGTCTGGACTATTGACCAACAGAGCGCCTTAAAACTCAAAATCTATGCAAAGAAAAAGGCATACAGTACCACAGGCTTAAGCCTTTCTTGGCTGTAGAACAGTGGTGAAATGGCAGAGATTAGTTTTTCAGGTACAGTAGGTCTGTTTTACATAAGAAATAATACTTGCCATGCCTGCAGACCTGCCTGCTTCATTCTGCATAGATGTTTATGCATATACAATGTAAATGATGCACCAAAGTCTTTATTTGACCCTTTCATATCACCCAGCCCAATAGATAAATCCATGTCCAACATGTGCAATAGCAGAAAGCTGTGTCCAGTTGTAACTTTTGTGTGTGTGTGTGTGCGTTTAGGGATCTTGGTTTGGATGACTTGTTGAAGCAGTGTGAGGGTTTGCTGGAGAAACTGCGTTTTCCTGAGAATGAGCCCTGTTTTCACGCTATGGCTGGAACGCTCCTCTACACACACACCGCGCTAGAGATGCTCCACAACTACAACCGGTATGAGTGTCTTAAGTCCTTCAGTGTTCAGAGACAAAGAAACACAGTCTCCACGTACCAATGTGTTTCTCTTTCTGTCAGGATAACCTCGGCGGTGGAGAAAGTGGAGTTGCTGTGGCAGCAGGCCTTTTCCAGAGCCCACGTCCAGCTGCAGGTCCTCCATCTGCAGAGAGAGGCTCGGCAGGTCAGGAACACCAGCTTTGCTACTCCATATATGTACTGTATTTTTGTCAGTATTTTGTCAGAGTAGGGCTGTGATGGTGGTAAAATAGATAAATGAAACAAAATTACTATTGTTTTGCTTTAAGTGCAGTTACAAAAAATATTGCATGTTTATTTCTTGATAATACACATTTGACCGTAAAGCGAGTTTGATTTGGGAAGCATACAAAATTTTATTAGCAATAGTAATGTACAAAATGTAGTTTTTATATGGAAAATGGGTCAAAAAAAGTTAAAGGGGTCCTATTATGCCTTTTCACTTTTTGAATGTTAGTCATTGTGCGTGTGGTGTGTATGTTTGGGCATAAAAAAAGATCTACAAAGTTACAAATCTCAAAGTCCACTCCAAAGGGAGATATTTCGTTTTTGTTTTTTTGTTTTTTTGTTTTTTTTAAAATCCCTTTTCAAGAACTACAGTGAACTGCTCCCTTGGACTACAGTGATGTTCTTTGATAATGTTAATGTTAGGCTGCTTTTAGCCTTATGCTGGAGCTGGTTTCGGGTGATGGGGGGGGAAAAGAAAAAAAAAAAAAAAAAAAAAAATTGGCATGATATGTATCTGCAATCTTGCAGGCTGAGGATAGGACTCAACGCTACTGTAGTGTATCGTACTCACCCTCCATGCATCCTGGGTGTATATGACTGACTTCCTTGCAGATGATTGCAGTCAGTTATATTACAAATTATTCTGGCACTCTCATGCTTTAGAATGGCATAGACGGGTGTTTCTTTTCATCCGTCCAAAACAAGTCCAATAAAGTGTATCCATCCATAATAAAAAGCACCTCACACAGCTCCGGGGGGTCTCCTTTAGCGAACAGATGCATTTTTGTAAGAAAAATATCCATATTTAAAATGCAAGAATCATTTTAATCTAGCTTGCGTTAACTGCTTTAACAAGGGGCGTGGCAGTACTGAAACACAGTCTAAGCTGTTCGCCAATCGCAATGCAGTGGGACAGCTAACCAATCATAACACATTTCCTTTTTTCGGATGGCAGGCCTTCATTAAACGAATTGAGCCGGAACTAATGGATCCATTTGTGCCAGGCTGGGGAGAATGGTATTGTAATGTAAATTATGTAAAAAATAATGTGTTTTTCGAACCACCAAGCATGACAGCATGTTCTAGTACACACTCAAAACAAAATCAAGACTTTGTAAAAGAGCATAATAGGACCCCTTTCGTCAAAGTTGTTCTAAGACAAGAATGGGTATTGTTTTGGTTTTAGGACAACTTTGATGAAAGGTTTTGATCCACTTCAAATGTTGACTACTGTATATTCTGCTGTTATCAGATATACCTTTTTTCTCCTGTAGTATTATACTAAACTGACTGAAAACTTAAGTGATTATAAAAAGAGCACCCTCTCAAACACAAAGACTTATTTTTTGGATGAATTGGTACTTTTAAATTGAGTAGGGGTGGGAGGAAAAAAATCGATTCTCTGATGCATCACAATTCTGTCTTCAACGATTCTAAATCGATTCTGAGCTTGTTTTTTTTTTTTTATTTATTTATTTTATTTATTTATTTATTTTTTTCCCGCACGTGTGCGCGCTAGAGACATGGTGGGCTTCTTGTACAGAATTTGCACTTTGAGAACCGGCTTGCATGCCAGTGGTGCACTCTACTGCACGTGCGCTTTGGTCGACGCGGAAACGAGCCATCCTCGCGCGGCGCAGGCAATTGAAATGAATGGATTTCGCAGCACTTTCCGTGTTCGGTGTGAAAGCCGCTAGACGTACGCATTGCTTGACAATGTGCGCTTTCACCCGCCATGCTTTGCTTTAGATATGCTTTCACTAATGCCGTTTGAAATGCAGTACTATTGGATGTACGAAACTCGTGCACTGACGGACTTTCACATGCGCTTTGTGTTTGTTGTCCTGAAGATGTTCAGAGCTGGACAAAAAAAATCTGATACATCGAAATAGTTCTGAAATAGGTCTGTGCATTCGTGTGAATGCCGTCTGTTAAAACTGCCACTGTCTATGATCTCGTCAGTAATAATCAAACAGCAGTAATGCTGAGGAAAAAAGAAACCCCTAACTATTGTCTGAACTTTCGATACTTAAGGAACACTTATTTTAAATAAGTGATTGTTTTAAAAAGTAGCTTGTTTATACAATTAAAATAGTTTGCACAAAATAAATTTGTGACACATAGTGATATTGAATTGATAATGAAAATTGAATTGAATCATGAAACCACTGAAGATTCACACCCCTACTTTTAAGATGGCAGTACTGACATACAGAGATTCCAACTATAAACAAAAAGCAAAGAAACTGCAAGTTTGGTCAATGTGAGGTTGTAAAGATGTATTTGCACAGCAGAAAAATTATTTGTAGATCAAGAATCTGATTGGAATTGGAATGACGTCCAGAATCGGAAATGGATCGGATTGTGAAGTGCCTGAAGGTTCCCACCCCTAATTTTGAGATGGCAATTACTATTATAAAGCAAAAAAGTGGAAATTAGTCAATAGTCAATAAGTGCTCCTTTGCTTCCATCTACTGGTTATAGTGGTAATTTGATGTCTCTTTATTTTCAAATAAGTGTGCACCACAAAGTATGTTTTGGTCATTCTATTAAAAAGCACTTTTAAAGTACTTGAGTCATTTAAAAGTGCTTGATTTTCTCTCTAAAAAGGTTGTGCAAACTGAAATTAATAATGTAACAACTTATGGCTTTCTGTGTCAGTGCTGTTTAGTCTGTTTATAAGACAGAATTCCGTGCAGAGACTCAATGCTCATCACTAGACTGCACAACCACCTTATTCTTAAAGGTGTTCTTAAAAAGAGCATGGCTTAATTTATGAATTTTTTTATTATTTGTCTTAATATCCACATTTAAAAAAAATAAATAAATAAAAAATTGTATGCACCTCCATGGTGCTTTGTGAGTCTGAGTGCTGTTTTGGTAATGTTTGTTTTTGTAAAAGATTTATTTCATGTCAGCTCCTGCTCTTATTTCAGATACAGGAGCAGATGGTGGCATTGCATGGGGAGAAGGTTCAGCCCTACAGGATGGAAGTGGCTAAAGACGAACACAGGGCTGAAGAGCTGCGGCTGGAGTTTGAAACCTCAATATACACTCATGCAATGGTGTGTAACTGTCCAGATAAGACGCAGTTAAACCTGAAGTACAGTTCAGTTTTCACATGTACATTAGGGTATGCATTTAGTACACGTATCATCAGCATAGTACATGCCTTCTGTACATGCGCAATCAGATGTTTCTAAATGTCCAGAAATTTGTGAGCGGAGTGTACATGCACCTTTATTTTTTTGGTTCTAATTAGTTTGTCCACTAGGTGGCAACACTGGTCTGGGGTGTTGTTTCACATTCTGTGATCACTCATGCCATCAAATGTTTAGTTGTAGTTGGAGGGGGGGTGGGGGGTGTGCAGCTTAAACCCAAATTATACTTCAGTTTTGAGGCAAAAACTTTTGTCAGAGTCAGAAATCACCTGTTCAGATGCCTTTGGTCAGATTCACAGAAACGCTCTCAGGATTAGTTGGCTTCCGTCATCTTGTTCTGTTTTCATCAGGCTGTTGAATAAGACCTTACGACTGATTCATGTGCTCATCTGAGCGTGAGACTGTCACATTCACATGCCTGCCAGAATTTCTTTGAAACCAAATATCTTGTGAGCAGGCGCTGGTTCGTCGTGCTGAGGACGTCGTCCACACTTTAGCCGAGACTGTTCCGTTAAGTGAGAGGAAGCCAACGGAGCCGTGGGTGGAGGATTTGTCCAGATTAAAGGAGAACCTCCGCTCTGCTGTTCAACATCTGCATCAGACTCTGAGGATCGTGTCTGACTTTCATCACACCTGCAACAGAGTATGTGTGCTTGGTACACGGGTGCGGTGCTCTGTGTTTGGTGTTCGGGTGGAAATCAGTGGTTTCTCTAGTGTGTCTTTAGGAATAAGTAGGTTTAACAACTTCTGAAAGTGAGAAAACTGTTGTTGTTCATGTGTCAGAAGTGTACAACACTTTTGTGCAGATTCATGTGGTCGAAAGTAGTCATATTAGATGCATGAACGGTGCCGTTTGACATGCACAGAACGAGGAGCATTTTGTGTGTCTACATTGGTGTTTGTGGCTTCACACTGTAGGCTCAGTCAACATCAATTGTGTAACTTGAGTTGTTTCGATTCTGAATAGTGTAAGCACTGGTACAGCCTCGTGCTTCGCGAGAGCCTCCTGCAGGAGCTGCTGTGGAGCGGACATTGTGAGATGAGCAGTTCCCCTGACCTGCGATCCGGCCTGTCCAGCTGCCGACGAGGAGTCGAGACCTTCCTCAGGAGAAACCCCTGCCCAGAGGTGCAGGAGCTGGTGAAGCTGGCGCATCTCTCTAATGTTATAACGGACCCGCACCTTCGGCATACTGGCACACAGTTGTCTCACAGGTACGTATAGTGAAAATTGAGGGCCACTTATGTGTCAAAGTGTCAGATTAATCAGTCTGGTTTATATTAACCTCTTGGGAATGCAAAACGGATTTGTAGTTTTTTCATCACTATAGAAAAGTTGTAATAACTTCTGCCTCTGGGAACCCAGTGATTGTGAAAAGGGTCTGTTGGTTGGTTTAGAAATGCCATACCAGAATATTAAGAAATGCATCCTACTTTACTTTAGCTTTGATCATCCACAGATGCATGACTCTGAGGAGACTCTTGACCTCACCTGGTGCCGTTCCCCTTCACGACCTACAGCTTGCCCTCCAGTGGCAGTACGAGTACCTCAAGGGCCACCAGAAGACCTCGGACATCTCTTCCCCTGAGGATGAACGCATTACCTGCTGTCTGCTTCCAGACTCGGCCGCTCATGCGGTTTCTCAATGTGAGAGCTTGTGTGATTTATCCAAGTGGCCTTCTGTTGCTGACTGTCATCACCAGATCTCATCTGCTTTGGGATCGGCTGCAGGTAAACCTCCTTCTCTCAGCTCCTTTGACTCTGGTTTCGATGGAGCGGGTAGCAGTCACTTGGATAGCAGGAGTAAAAGAGAGCTGCTCCCTAGGATTCTAGTAAATGGAGACTCTGGGGATGGCGCTTTCAAGTCGAAACCTCTTCATGGACAGATTCATGAGGAGAACATTGTTAGCGTGTCCGATTCTGAAGATCAGCGTGAGGATTTAGGGTTTAGTTTAAAGAGGGACTCCACTCATGCCAGTATTCAGATTGTTCCCAAAATAACCTCGGACTCTCTGAACCTTGAAATCAAGGTGAAGCGTTCTGCTACGCTACCCAAGAACCCCTGGCTAAGCCTCCCTATCGACGATCTGGAGAGCTCTTATACGGTCACCATTACGCCCAACTCGTCCAACCCACGGAGGGACCTTAGGAGCCCCGGCCTCTCTGAATGTTCAGACCAGGCACGGCCTGTGCAGACGGATGACCTGGGATCCGCTCGCAGCCAACAGCACCGGAGTCAGGAGAGCTTTGAGGAGTTGGAGCTGAATCCCATGGGAAATGTTCTGTCCAGTACCTTAACGGATAATGAGGACAAGCCCAGCAGCACAATGGATGGAGATCCTTCTCTTCTCTGGGACACGTTTGATCTTCACAACCTCAGACGGGACTCCTATGAACGGTTAGAGCTTTTTTTATTTTTTTCCTCTGAACGGTGTTTAAAAAGATTTGTTTACCCATAAACTAGCTTATTTACTCAAACTCATCGACATCTCGGATGGCCTGAGCGTGTTTCTTGATGGAAGCAGATTTGGAGAAATGTAGCATTCCATCACTTGCTCAACTTGTTCACAAACGGCTGCTAAAAACATCATAATCCACGATTAATCCACACTGCTCCAGTCCATCAATTAACATCTTGAAGCCAAAAGAAACACATTCCTCAAGACATTTGTAATTAAATCCATAAAAACCCTGAAGTCTGTAATGACACTTCCTCCAGTCAAAAAGTGGTTTAGTCAGAATCAGGAGAGAAATCTGCGCAGATCAACCACCGTTTATAGGCAAAAATGGTCTAAAACAGCTCTGAACAAATGTGACTGGATTTTAATGTGAGAGACAACAGGAGATGGACTTTTTCACTGGAGGAAGTGTACTATGGATTATGGACCCATATTTCATATTAAACATCTTGAATGATCTCTTGCATAGATGCAGCTTTTGTCTTAAAGATTTTAACTTTTTTACTTGTGGATTGTGATGTATTTATCAGCTATTTGGGTTCTCATTTTGATGGCACCCATTCACTGCATAGGATCTATTGGTGAGCAATTGATGAAATGATACATTTCTGATGAAGAAACTAATTTGCAGATTTAATGAATAAGGGGGGGCACATTATCAGCTCCTTTTCATTTTTGGCTGAACTGTTCTTTTTAATTACACACTAGAGTGAACAGTAACACGGAGTCAGATGTCCATGGCCGGCTTCTGCGGGATATTCCAGATGTGTGGTGTTTCTTCTAAGGGTTTGTGTTCATTTCTGTTGGGTAGGTTGGATGTGTCTCTCAGTGACTGGGTTCAGAGAGAGCAACAAGAGCTGAAAGAGGTGGAGGAGACTTTAGACCGAGCAGCTGAGATACTACAGGTACGGGTCTTCTGCATTTGTGCAGTCTTCTACGTATATATTCATCCTTAAATAAAGCTGTGTAGCCTACAGTACAAAAACTTTCAAGAGACCAACACTGGTTTGGTGATTTACATGAGAGATGATGCATATCATTAAGTTGCACTGTATCTGTCAATATACCTTCTCAAGTTCATTCATGTTTATTTGGTGCTGTAACATGTAGTAAAGTGGAAGTGATGCATAGTGCATGTGAACCAATTTTAAGTTATACAGACGGATGGTGTTCGTCACATGGTGATAAAATGGCATTTAATTTTTCTATTTCATGATAAAATTAACAATTTGAAAGCTAAGCATTTGTGTTTTTTTTTTTTTTTTTTTTTTTTTTTTTTTTTTTTTTTTTTTTATATTATATTATATAATATTTATATATATATATCTTATTCTGACTGAAATGGTTACGCCTGTCGTTACACCTTCACTATATTCCTTATTCAGGAGGAAGAGAATGTGCTTGCACAGGAAGTGGTCCTGGATGAACTATTGAGGTCAGAAGACCTGCACAAACACTGGCCCTTATGGACTGAAGGACACCAGCACAGTGTGGTGAGTCTGAGTCAGAGTGTGGGAGCGGAGTGGAGCAGGTTTTTTTTTTTTTTTTTTTTTTTTTTTTTTTTTTAATGGAGTGAGGAGCGGAAATTCGGAGCGTTGTGGTTTTTAAGCGCTCCACTACCGCTCCATCACGAATATAATTCATGACAATGACCCATAATATAGCTGCATATATAGCAAGAATTCATGTGTTAAACGTAGCCTGTTTAGCTAGCTTGATGGAGATGGATCACTCAAATCAGAAAGAATGTGAAAACTAGGATGACCGCAATGGACATGAGCAGAAAATGATAGTTTTCAATGAATTAGTTTGTTCTTTCAAGATACTGAATATTTTCGCGTGAAAGCGTGATTTAATAATGCATTCAAACAAACGTAAACTTGCTGTGGTGCTTCATCTGTATATCCGATTTCAAATGAGAAGAAATCTATAAGAAATGCAGCGATCTGTACGTAAAATAACTGATGAAATGTGTTTATTATCATTATTATTATTATTATTATTATTATTATTATTATTATTATTATTATTATTATTATTATTATTATTTTTAATCACAAACATTTGCACTGCAAAAAGCAGCAATTATACCTTTTAATGCTGACTGACAACCATGTTAGCTTGGCATGAGGAAAATTTGCACGTGTTCCAATAAGTCACTTTAAAACTACATTTTCGTTTTCTGTTACCTTCGTCTTTTAATAAACGTTATGAACAGAACTGTGGTATTTCAAACATACTGATATAGTTTAGACGTGGAGCGAAGACGGAGCTGCGTTTCTGGTATCAGTGAGCGAGGAGTGGAGCGGGAAACGGTGAACCCGGAGCGGAGCTGGAGCGGAGCGGTTATAAAATGCACGGAGTGCAGAGGGGAAATTGTTGTCGCTCCACTCCGCTCACATACTCTGGTCTGAGTACACTGGGATGCTTGGCATCTGAATCCTTCTCTCTTTAAAGAAAATGTGCTTGAAGGGCCAACCGTGGTCTGACTGATGCCAGATGTACAAGGTGTTATAGGACTTGCTTTCTCTCTCAGCCTCATTTTAACTAAATATAGCATCTGTTGCTAAGTGAATTTGCTCAGGTATTTACGGTCTACTGATTTGAATGTGTTCTAATAATGTTTTGTTTGAGCAGCTCGAATATCTGAACATGTCTGCACTTTTCTTTCCAGATGTCCCCAAGAGAGCTAGCCGAATCTGGCGTGATTGGATTGGACGATGTCCTTCGGAGTGACCTCACTTCACCAGACTCTGAGAATCTGAAATCTAGTGAGATTTGTGAAGGTGACTCTGATGCCTCGGGATTATCCAGTAAAAGTCCATCCACGTGTGATGGGCCTGTGCAGCTGGACACTAGATGTACTGAGGTACACCGAAGTGGAATTCTTCGAGAGCTTGGAGACATTCAAGTTCTTGAGGAGCAAATTAGGGAGGAGCACTTGAAACTTGAGGCACTGCGCTGCACTGAGACTGAGAGCCTTTACTCTGTGGAGCTGACGCTGGATCACGTCACCGCACGCAGCTCCTGCAGGGAGAGGAGGATGTTCCTGCAACAGCTGGAGCAGGAGAAACGTGAGGTGGAGAAGATGGAGAGAAGCCTGAACAGAGAGATGAAGGCGGGCAAGGCAAAGAAGAGGTCGAGCAAAGGACGCAGAGTTGTGAAGTGTTCGGTCATGGAGAGAAACTCAAAGCTGAAAGGTCTGGACGATGAGTTGTTGAGGAAATGTAGGCTCCAGCAGCATCAGAGTCCTGATAAACTTCCAGACTCTGATATAACTCACCATGCAGACACTGAGAAGAAACCTTCTGATTTGATTTCAAACGCAGAGGAGTGCACCAGTCCAAATCAAGCTGAAGATGCTGAGCTCGCAGACTCTACTTTGACTTCCGAGCCTGTGGGTTCAAAAAGCCAGCCTGTTTCTATCACGAGCCTTGAATGTCCTGCAGCTCCTGACTCTGAATTCCTTCAGGATGTCCAGTCTTGTCTTGATGAGCCTGATGCAGGGAGCATTTTGTCTGAGACTGGGAAACTGGACGCCATGGACTCCAGTGAAATCCCATCAAACCTTGCCAGCACAAGCATCCATGCTGAGCTTTCAGAAGACGAAACGACTTCCTGCGGCTGTACAGATGGAGATCCTGCTGTGGATCAAGCAGAGCTGAAGACAGGTGACGGTTATTCGACTCAGGAGAGTGATGATGTACGAGGTGCGTTTGATCCTGGAGGCGTCTCGATCGCTCCAGTGCCCGCACCACGGAGGGCAGTTCAGAACGATAGCGTTTGTGATCAAGAGAAGAGACGTGCATCAGACTCTGAAGCACAGGTGGAAACGGGGTTGTCCGTTATTTCTTCAAAGCTCATGCAGAACAACAACAACAACACAGCAGTGCTGTGCAGTAAAGAGGTGCCAAAGAACTCGTGCTCCTCCACAGTAGTCCCCGAGATGCATGATGACTCCAGGTCTGTGGTGGTGACTGGGCCGTGTGTGGGCAATGATGGCTGTGATGGTGGAGGATCCATGAGAGCCACCTGCAGATCTACACTCAACCAGCTGCAGCTCCACACGTCCACCAGACAGGTGCAGACCAATGTCCTTACTCAAAGTGCTCTGCTCTAGGGGTGACAGTAGGGGGTGTATATGTGTAGGCCATGTTAAAGGGGTCATCGGATGCCCATTTTCCACAAGTTGATATGATTCTTTAGGGTCTTAATGAAAAGTCTATAATATACTTTGGTTAATTCTCAATGGTTTTGTAAAACAACCTTTTTACCTTGTCAAATTGAGCTCTGCAAAAATCATCTCATTCTGGTTGAGGCTGCTTTAAACATTAATGAGCTCTGCTTGCCCCGTCCCCCTCTTCTCTCTGTGGAGAGGCGAGCCTGTTTACTTTAGCCATGATTAGCCGCTAAACTTGCTAACTAACACGCTATTAGGAAGGGCGATGGCAAAGATTCATAAAAAAAAAAACAAATGTTATACTCACTTCTGCTGTAAGTGAAGCTGGATCACGAATGATTCACGCGAACATAGACGGATATATGTAGATCGGGAGGCGCATTCCCTTCAGAAACAAACATAATCCACTGCATCTTCAGCGGCTCAGATGTCAGGAGTAAATGAGGACCACTACGTTCATTATTACATCCAGCAACACAACACCTCAATCAATCAATCTGAGATATTCTTGTCTAACTTGCATCCCTGCTCCGACATCCAAACAAAGAGGGTGTCAATCAACTATGGTGGGAGCGGCCTCTGTCGTTGTGACGCCACAATGACAGGCATCTGAGAACGGCTCGATTTGAAAGAGGGGATATTATTTTTACAGATTAATTAAAAACCACTGCATGGATTTTTATCATTATAGGGTAGATTTGTACATACACTGCCAACACACATTAATGTTCAAACAACATAAAAAAGTGAACTTGGCATCTGATGACCCCTTTAATATTATTAAAGATGGTGAAGCCGACACTGGCACTCACTTTGTAAGAAACACTTTTGAAGTTAGTGTTTCTGTCACTGCACTCACTCCTGATTTCTCTCAACACAGGAACAGGAGACAACAAAATAACATGCATTACCACTTCAAATGAATTACTTTACTAATTACTTGGAAAAAGAAAATTGCTTATAAAAGTTGGTTACACTTTATTTTGATAGTCCATTTTAGACATTCTTCTAACTAAAAGTAACTTTGCAACTACATGTCAGACAATTCTCATTAATTTGTAACTACTTGTCTACTAACTCTCAGAGCAGACTGTTAGATTAAGTTTAGCGTTAGTAGAATAAGCTGACATACTTGCAAAGTTTAGAGTGTTAGCAGATATTAAGCAGACAGTCTACTAATACTCTAATGACTAGTTGACATGCAAAGTTACTTACAGCAGAATGTCTAAAGTGGACTATCAAAATAAAGTGTCACTTAAAAGTCTTGTCACTTGTCAGTATCTCTCACCTTCAGTAGTCAGTGTAGCTGCTCTCGTTTACAGTAGAGTGTTGATTACATGAGTCTCTGTTCCAGACAGCTGTTTGTTTGTTGTTCCCTGTTGTGAATTAGATGAGCGATTATAAGACGCCTATGGTGCTGGACACGGGCTCTGGTCTGATGAAGGCTGGATTTGCAGACCAGGACCTTCCAACTACTGTGTTCCCCACAGTCATCGGGCGTCCCAAATATGAGGTACACATTTTCTCCTGCTTTACCTGAGTGTTCTGTATGCTTGTGGATAAAGCAAAATATAATGGCAAATATCAACTGCTCGATTGTTTATAATGTCACAATGTCAGTGCAATGGCTTTAATCTGATAAGTATGACAATAAGGCATGAATTTAGCACTTCTGTTGGTTTGGATTGAAGATGAAGCTCTTGCATTGCAGGAAGTAATGAACGGCAGTGTGGACAGAGAGCTGTATATTGGGCATGATGCGCAGCACATGAGAGGAGTGCTAACCCTGAAATATCCCATAAGAAACGGCATTGTGAGCAACTGGGATGAGATGGAGATGGTGAGTGCCCTGCTCTTAAAACAGTTCTTATGCTTGCAGTACTGAGACGGTCTTCATAGGATGTTCACTACATCTAAACAGGCAGACAGTATCTTTAGGTGTTTGATATTCATTCTTTGACTGGACTGACAGATTTTATCTGCCATATTTCCTTACCTGTCATAGCCCAGAAAGAGAAGCAACAAAAAAAAAATTGTATGTTTAAGGGAACCTCAAGGACCCTCAAAATACACTTGAAAGTGAAAATTTAAGCCAGTAAAATGAATTTTTGTGAAACTTTTTAGAGTTATGTTTCAGTAATCATGAGTTATAATTTCAAAGGAATGTAAATTAGATTTATTCTTAGATTTTCTCAGGTTCTTGTTCTTATAAATTTCATACAATGGTGCGTTCAAATAACATTTTGCAATATTGAAATCAAAACTTCTCAATAGATAACATATCTCAATAGATTTTTGTCTGTCTGTCTGTCATCAGGGTTTCAAGTTAGACCAATTTGTTTTTATGCAACACATTTAGTTGTGACCAGTCTTAAGTTAGATGACTAACTTATAACACTAATCTAAGTCTTTTATGCAACCAGCCCCTGGTGTTTATGTAAACAGTACAATGAAGAAAGCAAGAAAAGCCCTGCTCTCCACCAAAAAAAAAGTGGTTTAGTAGTGCAGGATGTTGTTGTGATGTTCTTGCTGTGTGTTGTAGATCTGGCATCACGCGTTCCAGCAGCTGTGTGTGTCTCCTGAGGATCATCCGGTGCTGCTGACCGAAGCTGCCATGAATCCGCTGCAGAATCGCCAGCGCATGGTGGAGCTGATGTTTGAGGCTTTCAGCGTCCCGCTCACGTTTGTGGCGGTGCAGGCTGTTCTGGCGCTCTACGCTTCGGGACGAACAACCGGTCAGTCAGCTCCACTTACATGTTTATTACTTTTATCAGCTGCCATTTATGTTAAAGGGATAGTTCACCCAAAAATAAAACTTATCATTTGTTCACCCTCCCCTTGTTTGAAGCCTGTATGAGTTGTTGTTTTTTTTTTTTTTTTTTTTTTTTCCCTGCTGCACACAAAATTATTTTTGGCCAAGTTGTGCAGTCCTATATATAAATAATGATAAACATTTACTGAATTATAAAAATGTGTTATTAGATTATGAACTTAATCTTAGGTTGATTTTTAGATAAATATTTTTGGTCAGAGGGTTTAGCTGACTGCAGAGATGTTCATAGTCATCTTTTTGAAGCCTAATGTAGCATCATCTCGTCTCTGAGCTCTGTCTGATATGTGTCGGTGATGTGTGTAACATGACGCTGACTGTGTGTGTGTGTGTGTTCAGGTGTGGTTCTGGACTCTGGTGACGGTGTCAGTCACAGTGTTCCTGTGTTTGAGGGTTACTGTCTGCCTCACGCCGTGCAGCGCTTTGACCTGGCCGGATCCCACGTCACTCTGCAGCTCCAGAAGGTGCACATGAGTACTGCTGAGAATGACTGATGGACCTGAATTAAGGAGACCAAAACAGTTTTGTAGGGCCAAAACCACTGACAGAAACAGTGACATTTAATTAGTGTGTTTCGGATGATTAGTTTCAGTGTTGGGGTAAGTTACTTTTAAAATTAATGTATTACAACGTTGTGTTACTCCATGAAAAAGTAACTCATTGCATTACTTATGGATGGTAATGCATTGCATTACTTTTGCATTGCTTTGTCACTTGGGCTGAGCTTTATTTTATTTTTTTATTTATTTATTTTATTTATTTATTCAAAAAATGTAAAAAATATTTTTGGCAACTGTAAAGGCCCTGCGTGTCTCTGTCTCTGCACTTTCTCAACACAGGGACAGGAGAGATGTCAGTCAATAAATGGGAAAACAAAGTAACCTACGTTACTTATTTGAAAAAGTAACTGTAAATTTAAAAATGTTACTTTACTTACTTGAAAAATGTGTAATGTGTTTACCCCAACACTGGTTAGTTCTGACCGTCAGTATCTATTTTGTGAACACAACATGAATGGACTATAATGGGTAAACATGTCAGTTGTGTGACATGCTAGCTAGTGCTGGATTAATGGGATTGATTTCTCATGTTTAACTAACTTTTAATGAACTGAGATCTTGAAGTCTAAGCTGTTTTTAGTTGTGTGAACAAATTTTCACTAAAGAGACTGGGAAAGCGTAGTGGCGGTCACAAGCCCGACTTCAAAAGGAGTACATCCAACTTATGGTGGTGTGTAGATCCAGAAATAGTTCAAACTTCAGAAACGAATAAGATCCGCACACGAAAGGTAGGTCAAACTGCCTGCATCACAGGTCACAAATAAAATGCAAAATGTGCAAAACATTTTTATTCTGTGATCCATATGGAGTTGAAACAATTTGCACCGTTGCACTTTACACTTTATTTGTGGCCTCTGGACAATAAATTGATGAGCAGTTTGGTTAACTTTTTGTGTGGATCTTTGTTTTTGATGTTTGAACAAATTTTCACTAAACGTTACCTGTTGTCTGTCACTCAAGTCGCAGTAAGCTTTGTGCTATTGATATTATATGAAACAAAGTCTCAGCTTTCAAAATGTCAATTTTATAACTAAATCCAAGTAAGTGAGGTTTTGTTGCTCTTTAATGTGCAGCAACACATTTACCACAGGAAAGAATTCATAGTCTGCTAGAAAAATATCTTTAGCAAGGAGTATTTTCATAAATGCATGTGTTTGAAAATGTCACAAAAGCAAGTTGTTACAGCCAGTTTTGTCTTTCAACAAAGAATAGGAACACAGAGTTGAAGTTAAGAACTGCCTTGTCATGTAAATGTTTATATACAGTTCAGTTTTTGTGTGGTTTTGGTGTGTTTCAGCTGCTGCTGGAGCAGGGTGTATGCATGCGCACGTCTGCGGAGCTGGAGATCGTGCGTGAGATGAAGGAGAGATGCTGCTGTGTGGTGCTGGATTACGACGCGGAGCTGAAGGCAGAAACCGCTGCCTCAGAGGTGCACTACACGCTTCCTGATGGACGGATCGTCTCTCTGGCCACTGAACGCTTTAGGTAACCCACCGCTTCTACTGGAGTCTCAGATGTCGTTTTATACATTTTTATTTGCCATTTGCAATATTTACACATTCATCTAAAGCAGGTTAGGATGTTCACTGACAGTAAACCACTGCTTGTGTATTCAGAACTTAATTTTACCCTTAACCTTGTGAGACTATCAGGGCCTGTGTGTTTGTGTGGCATAAGACTTTTAACGTTCCCAGCATCAGGTGATTTGACTGTTTGATATTGTCACACAGGGCACCTGAAATCCTCTTCAGGCCGGAGCTGATCGGACGAGATCATTATGGGATGCACGAGAGCGTCTTCAGATCCATCCTGCAGTCAGACATTGACTTGCGGCGCAGTTTTGTAGGAAACATCCTCCTGTCAGGTGAGATTGTGACCATGTTGTGCACTCATCAGTTGGGATGTTCGTTTCGGTTATTTCTCCTAACCGCCAGCCGACGCTCGTTAACCAACAAGTTTATTTTAAATTAGAATTTAATTGTTTTAGAAAGGATAAGTGTCTGTGACTCGTTTAAAAAAAAAAAAAAAAAAAAAAAAAAAAAAAAAAGTGGTTTCCAGGGATTAATTTTACATGCGCAAAAAGCAACAAACAGTAGAACATGAGGATTCACATCACATACATGCAGAGAAAAACATAAAACTAGGCTATATATACACGAGTCAAAAATGAGATGCTCCTGACACACATTATACGTCCATCAAATACTCTTACTTCAAACTCTCTCAATTCCAGCCTCAGCCCAATCAGAAGTACCAGTACTTACATAGAAACATATACTAAGTAGCCAGAAAGAAATGCTCATTTTAAAGAAATGCATCAGATGGATTGAGAGGCTTTTGCATCTGAACTCTATTTAATGAATGCATAGGCCTGTACGATAAATATTTTTACTTGATTAACAAAATGAAAGAAACTGCAGCAAGTAGCTCATATGCAGAGTTTTGGTTCATTTTTGTGCTGCGCGAGAGGACGACGGCTGAAAGCGGCATCCTATTTTTCTTTTTTTTTACAAAAGCACAGATTTGTTTTTATTGTGACTGCACAAAAGCAAACAGTTTAGTTTCGATTATCTGTATGACTAGGAGTCATTTCCACTGTTAGAAGGAAAAAAAAAAAAAAAAAATCAAGTGATCGCGCCAGTGCCGCACGTGCACACGGATGAGCATTGCTAACTTGACAATTCGGCCTTTCCATTATCATGATAAAATAGTCAGCCGGACAGATGGAAAAATCACACTGCTTAATCGTTATCAACGTACCGCTGTGATATTATGCCAAACAATTTGTTTTATGTGGATATTGGAATATGAGGAAACATTCGGATTGGTGTCGTATGAGAGACCCAACGTTAGTTTGTTTCGTTTTGGCTTGTCGTCTTCATACATATATATATATATATATATATATATATATATATATGTATGTTAAAATATTGATAAATTACATTAAAAAAAATTAAATGACCTTTTAAAGCAGTTTAACTGACTGTATTAGTCAAAATTCTTTCTGTCGGTTAATGGTTAACTGGTTAAAATGACCATCCCTACTCATCAGCAGCACTGCTCTCTCTCTGCTGTGTGTGTGTGTGTGTGTGTGACGCGTGTCTGTCCTGTAGGCGGGAACACGCTGCTGTCGGGCCTCCCTGCGCGCCTGCAGCAGGAGATCAGGCTCATGTGTCCCGCGGATCTGAGCGCGTGCGTGCGCGTCAGCAGCCCGAGCGATCGGGATTTCTCCGTGTGGTGTGGAGGAGCGGCGCTGGCCAACATGCCCGACCTCTGCAGCGCCTGGATCAGCGCCGACGAGTACGAGGAGTTCGGCCCGCAGATCGTCTTCAGGAAGTGCTTCTGACCCGGGACTGATCTTAAAGCGCTTTTAACACTTTTAGACAGGGTTTTTTTTTTTGTTGTTTTGTTTTTGTTTTTGGTGCTATAGAGTGCAGTAGAGTCCACTAATAGTGCCAAGTGTTGAGTCTTTTAGGACTCTTCTAGAGCCTGTATGTTCATGTACTGAGTCTGTGTTTTTAGTTTCTAAGAGAAAAATGACCCTTTTAAGCTCAACATGAAGAGCTCTTCACACATAACTGGTTGTATCAATCAGATTGTTTGTCTTTTTGCCACTTTAATTATAATCTAATCAATCGTCTAATATGTAAATTTATTTGTGTGTATGTTTAATATATCTATGAGATATTAATGTGACCTTTTGAGTGTTCTGGTGCTTTTCATGAGGCTCGTATTGCAACTTACTCGCGTCTGCAATCATTACATCTATGAATGTGGTTCCTGTTGCCTTGAGGCTTCGCTGTATTAGACGTGCGACAGATCCTTTCCTCCATATGTGTTTCTCAGCTGTTCCTCAGACACATCTGTGTTTCTCTGCTGTGTTTTGATTTGCTGAGAAGGTTTGAGTTGATTTGCATGAATATCACTTTACACATCTTTTCGTTTGTGTTTTCACTTGGGTTTTGTGTATGATCTGAGGCTGTTTTGAGCTGCATGTGGATCCGTCGGTCTTTGGCCTCATGCGGCTCGTCTGTTGATCTCTGTGAGGTTTGCTGTCGTTTACATGTTCATTAGCTGATCCGAATCCTGTTATGTGTTCAGCAGTTTAATGCGCTCAGTATGTTGCTCAATGTATTTGCCTCGAATGCCCCGTGATCCCGGCACATGTTTAGCATCAGTGTCTGTTAACTGGCTAATGTCTGGAACTTTTTACAATAAATATGACTTCTAAACGAGCTGCTGCTGGTTGTTGTACTCTGTTTGCTCTTGTTGGTTTTTCTGCTTGTAAGTGGTGGTTAAGGAGCAGATTTGTCTGTGGCAAGTTCTCACTAGCTGTCATCTGAATCGCTCAATGTCTTTGCGGAATGCTGCAGTGCTGCCCACTAGTGCATGAAGACTTCAACACTGTACTGCATATTCTCTGCGCGAACAACTAAAATGCATTCAAACATTAAAGTGGCTCATGCCAAATCTCTTCTGGCCTGAAAGGTTTTGACAAAATTGCACATTTACTCTCTGACAGCAGATGGCGCTGATGGAAGAAATGCAGCTGTTACCTTGGTAACCCCCCCTATACAAAGAAGTTGCTTTCAGTTTCTGAACAAGATTTAAATTATTTAAACAATTCAGATTTTTTTTAATTTGCTATGGTGTTCATCATAGCACTGAATACCTGCATACTTTGATTTAAAAGATTTGTTCAACAAAAAATTAAAATTCTGTCATTGATTATTCACCCTTGTGGTGTTCCAAACCCGTCAGATGGTTCCCAAATTATTCGGAACCCAAATTAAGATTTTTTTGATGAAATGAGAGCTTTCTGACCCTGCGTGGATGGCAATGCAGCTATCACATTTCAGGCCCCGAAAGGTACCAAGAACATTGACGAATAGTCCAGTGGCATCAGTGGTTCAACTAATTTTTTCTTGATGCTACAAGATTCATTTTGTGCACAAAATAAACAAAAATAATGACTTTCTTCAACAATTTCCTATCCGTGTCAGTGTTCAACACGTTCACAAGAGCACCATGATGCATGCATGTGGTGCTGCTAATGCAGGAGCAGGTGTTCTGATGTAGAATCTGGATGTGCTGCGCCTTGTTTATATGCAGAGGAAGATGCACACTGTACATACGACAATCCTTGTAAACATGTCTGAAGATTTGCAATTATTATTTTTTTTTTTTTTAATTGAACCAGAATATACAGATGATAAACTAAGAGATGGACGTTCTAGTGCAGTGGTTCTCAATCCTGGTCGTGGGGTCCACTGCTCTGCATATTTTGCATGTCTCCCTTATTTAACACACCTAACATGCTCACACCGGTAAACTCGTTCTGCATTCACACAGAGCACTGTTAAACCTTTTCATACTGGTAAATTCATTCAGATAATTTACCATGAACAATAAAATGCACAATAAAAAAAAATGCTCTAATGTGCAATGAAAAACAGACATGGACACGCCATGCCCGCTTTTATAAAACTCTTTTTGAGAGACCAAAAATAATAATAATAATATTAGCTACATCCTTTTTAGCCTAATGTAAAATGGCGGCGAATAAAGCTAAGTACAGATAAACAAAGATGAAAGCTATTTTAGCTCCTCTATTCAATAACAAACACTTTTGAATATAACGGTCTTTAGAAAATAATGAAAAATTGTAGGCCTAAACATCGCGCCAGAAACAATTTATCACTGAAACCGAAACGGGCATTGGGTCACTCAAAAATGTTTCTGTATTCGTGATGTACTTGGATGAAATTATTTATTGTGCGTTGAACTTCACTCCAGTGCATATAAATCATCCTTCACATGTGCAATGTTTGGTGGGTGAACGCAGTTGTGCTTTTCAAAATAAAGAAAACAAACAGATGTCGCATTCTTTCGATTTCCCTTCCGTGAACTTGCACGTTCGTTTTGTTAATCTATGAATTATTTAAATCAAATATATCTTGCCCCCAATATTCTGGCAGCAGTGGTGAGGTTTAGGTTAGAAGGGATACAGTTCTGGCTACTGGGCATGCGCACATCAATCTAACGTTATTTTTGTCACACTGTACTACAATAATACTGTTTTTGTATTATAGTAGGGCTAAGTTTAGGTTTGGTTATTAGACGTTAATAAAACACAATCTAATAGGTAGAACAATTAATTTCATTGCGCAGGTGACTTCCGCATTCATTTTTCTCCGGAAGGGCGTGTTTTCTTTGATATGTGCTCTTCCATATTTTTATTTTTAAGCAAATTAAGTGATTTTGTTTCTGGTTCGTGTTGTCTGTGATTCATTTTAGCATTTGACTCGTAGAATCCGTTCAAGTGAATGATTTGTTTGTCATTTCCACCCAGAGTAACTGTTGGAGATCTCATTCTCCTGTCTGTTCAGCTTCATCATGGATGACACACAAACACCCCGAGATGAAGATTTTTCTCCAGGATGCAGGTACTTTGAATACATACTATCCCATATAGAAATGTGATATATGGCATACCTGTCAAGTATCCCATTTTGGCCGGGAAAGTCCCGTAATTTACCCTTCTTTCCCGCCGTCCTCCCGTATTAGTATTTTCCCGTAAATCTCCCGTATTTTAAGCTGCGTTATTAAAAAAAAAAAAAAAAAAACGCCCCCCCACCCCCCCCCCCCCCCCCCCAAAAAAAAAAAAAAAAAAATCTGAGCTCTGTCACTAGCCTCGCGATATCTGCCACCTGCAGTAGCCTACTACAGGTACTGTAGGTGGCAGTTGTCGCGAGGTTAGTGTGTGAGGTCAGATGATGAGTTGATGAGTGACGACGCGGGAAAAAAGAAGAAAAAACAGACAGATGATGGACGCCAGGACAGAGAAGGAAGGCACTCCTGCCAAAAAACCAAAACCCTCATGTAAATACCGCGATCAATGGGACAACGAATTTATATTTCTGAAGAAGAGCAGGGTGGGGGACAGTCACGCGTTCTGTAAAATTTGTAACTGCGACTTTAGCATCGCACACGGGGGAAGGAATGATGTATGCCAGCACGAGAAATCCGCCAAGCACAAGCGCGGGCTAGAGGCACAAAAACATGCCCAGGCGATGTCAGCATTTGTGACGAGAAATGCCACTGAGGCAGACCAGGTCACAAGTGCAGAGGTAAAAATGGCAATGCTGTGTGCCAAAAACAACATTCCTTTCTCCTTCCATGAAAGAAAAACTGTACAAAAAAGCAATATGAAATGAATGAGTGTGTGAATGTGGAATGAAAATGAAATGTAAATGTAAAGACAAGCAATGTTAAATGAACAGAAAATATGCAAATAAGCCTTTAAATAAATGCTCTTCTTATATACCCTTTTGTGTTTTCATTTAGGCTATGAATGTTCACAGCATGTCAATGTCAACAAAGGTAGGCCTATCATTGGCTTTATGCACAGCTGCACTACTTCCTGAACTTCAGCCAGCTCCTTTGTTTCCTGTCTGCCATTATTGGACAAGCTGATCACCTGGATTAATCAGTTTGTCCAATAATGGCAGACAGGAAACAAAGGAGCTGCCAGAAGTTCAGGAAGTAGTGCAGCTGTGCATAAAGCCGATGGTAGTTTATAAGTGGTTGACAAGTGGTGATTTTAGCTTTCTTGTCACCTGTCTTAAAATGTAAGGGATACTGGAGCTTGGTTGGGGTGGTGGGACTGCTCGCGGCGGGCGCCGGAAAATGTCCCTTATTTTCAAATCCAAAACTTGACAGGTATGATATATGGCCGTATATGAACATATACATAGAACGATAGTTAATATATGTGAACATATATGTACATATTTGTAATAAGACTGTTTGAATGAGCCATATATGATAAAGAACACGTACAAATATGTGAATGACCTTTTTTTTTTTTTTTTGTCTTGAATAACATTCTTGTAATACTTAATTTAAAAAGACAATATAGCGTATAGGTACAATGTACAAAAATGTACAAATCTGATGAAATTACATGCCCATACAAACCCAGCAAATACACTGTACGGGAAATTAGTTTTCACTAGTTAGTTCACTCAAAAATGAATTCAAATTCTTTAATGATTTACTCAGTCGCTGTTTGGATTTAAGAGTCTATGAATGGATCATTAGCAAAATCGCAGTGTTAAAATCCTGGTGTTAAGGACTTTTAGAGTAAAGATTTGAACTTGCGGTGTTGAATTTTTGAAGATTAACACTAGCTAGTGTAAACAGCGCCCTCTGGCCTGTGTAAATACGGCCTAATATCCCACCCCCAATATCCTTATTAGTCACATCCGGGACATTTGCCCGTGTGCGCGCCTCACCCATTTGAAAAATTTTCACAGACGCCATTTTCTTTCCTGGGGATGCGGAGCATATGAGGACGGGAAACAACAAAATAAAGCGTCTAATCTTATGCACAAAATGTGTTTTGTAATATAATTTCGTTTTAACGATATTAATGTGCTGTATGCGGCTAAACTTTTCTCAAAGACATTTTTTTTCCACTCTCGATGCGGAACAGACAAGAGTGCTGTGCAATTACTCCTAAACCTTTTCTCAGAGAGATTATTTCATTGCACTCGCGATGCGGAACAGACAGGGCAGTTGATTTTATTAAGGAAACACCGAAAGTAAGTGTTTTACCTCAATTGCGATATGTGTTTTATAAGATAATATTACTTTATGACGATATTTATAACGTAGGCCTAAACAAGCCTAAACTTTTCTCACAGATTTGAATTGCAATGCAGTGTTGACGTGGAGGTCGCTTTTAACAAGGAAACGTAAGAAGTGTTTTGCCTCATTTAAAATATGTATTTTATAAGGTCATATTGATTTATAGCGAAATTTATGTCTATTTATGTATTTAAACTTTTTCTCAGAGCGATGTTTTCTTTCACTCAGGATGCGGAGCAGACAGGGAAGTTGTTTTTATCAAGGAAAACACAAAGTAAGTGTTTTACCTTATTTACATGATGTATGATATTACTTTATGACGATATTAATATGTTGTGTGCACCTAAACATTTCTCAAGTGTTTTACCTCATTTAAAATATGTATTTTATAATGTCATATTGATTTATAGTGATATTTATGTGCTGTGCTCTCCTGAACTTTTTCTCAGAGAGATACTTTTTTTCAATCATGATGCGGAGCAGACGGGAAAGTTGGTTTTATCAAGGAAAATGGCAAAAGTAAGTGTTTTACTTCATTTACATTATGTGTAATATTACTTTATGATGATATTAATATGCTGTGTGCACCTAAACATTTCTCATAGATCTGAATTGCTATGCAGTGCTGAGGTGGAGGTCGCTTTTAACGGGGAAACACTAGAAGTAAGTGTTTTATCTCATTTAAAATATGTATTGAAGTACGGGTTTTACTTCATTTACATTATGTATCTTGTAGAGGCTAAGCCTATTGCTTGAAGTCCCTGAAATGTTATTAGACGAGCACCTAGATGACGCACCTTTTCTTTGATAAGGTGACGCGTAAATGCACTGAACAGTCTTACTTGTTTTCCATTGATGTTCGAATTTATTGCAGTTGCAAACTCCAGTAGCTCACAAGTTTCGCGTACCTTCGAATGAATTACTGTTCGTACATCAACACGGCCACATATTGTGACTTACACACCAACAAACAAACCGTCACGTACAAACGTGAATGAATGTGTGGTCAAGCTCTATGTTCCTGTGGCACTGCTTGCAGTACAGAGAAACTGTTGCTTACCCATTTTGTCAAGGTAAATCCTCCTTTTTGACAAAGCATGGTCAGATGTTTGATCATCAGTACAGCTTCCTTCTCGGATTCCACACTCTTTAAGCAGAAGTTTTCTTTAACAATTTGTGTAATCTCTGCTGGAAACTCAGCCTGGTTGTCATCAGCTGTTTTCCTCGGCGCGAAGATGGCACAGCTTGGAGATGATACAGCACCAAACAAATGGACGGTCATGCGGAACTCTGACACATCTTTCCTGAGATCTCCCTCAGGCCACCACAGGAACCGCAGAAAGTCTCTGTCCTCCTCTGGAACTTTAACTTGATAATACATTGCTTGCACATCCCCCATGAATGCCACAGATTCTTGCCGAAACCTCAGGAGGACTCCAATCAATGTGTTATTAAAGTTAGGACCTTGCAAGAGCTGTTCATTTAATGATGTTCCTTTAAATGACTTTTCTTCCTGGGATGATATACTCCGTGGTGAGGAATGTACCAAACTTTCCCGCTGATTCCACTTAGCTGCTAGGTAGGTACTTTCTCTGCATAGCCTTTAAGTAACATTTAGTTGGCATTATTACTGTACTCCTTAAAGAAGTGTTCATTCTGCAGGAACTTTCGTTTTAGACTTGTTAGCCTTTGTTTTGCCACAGAAAAGTTATTGGGCAGATGCACATCTTTCCTAAAAGGCAGTTTCAGTTGATAATGATTGTCCTTGAGAGTTATAGACCTTTCCACAATATCCATGAACTTCTTATCTTCCCTTGATAGACCTTTCTCTTCCGTGACTCTTTCATTAAAGTCATGATTATACTGATTATTCAGCATTTCCTCTGGCTTACATACTGAAATCCTGTTAACTGCAGCTGACCTACATTCAGCGTTAAGACAGGAATCTTCTTCATGCACAAGGCCATTAATGACCCATCCCAGCACTGTTCTTATAGCATATGGGCCATTCCCATGGCTATTGATAACCTCCCAAGGCTCCAACAGCCTTGGCGCGTTGCTTCCAATCAACAGGTCGACGTTAGCTTCTATCTTGGGAGGTATTAACCCTGCCAGGTATGGCCATTTTACCAGGGTTTCAGCAGTCACGATGTTATCTGTATTTACGGGCATTTTCTTTTGTGTTAAAATTTGAGGAAGTTCATGGAAGACATTGCCATTAATACCAGACACTTCCAGTCCTGTGAGTGAATATGCTGGTACCACCCTTTCTTGCCCCATGGTGCATAAGAGAAACTGGGTTCGTTTCCCAGTAAGATGAAGCTTTTGCATAAGCTGTTCAGAGCAAAAAGTGGCAGAGCTGCCAGGATCCAAGAATGCATATGTCAGTATTACCTGGTCAGATCTGATAGACTTAACTTGAACTGGCAAGATGGATAACAGACACTGATCCTTTCCGGCCCCTGTATGTCCACAAGTCTCAGCAGATGATGCGAATGAGTTTGATTTAATGTCTTCGTCAAATTGAGTAGAGGTACTTACTGTGACCTTAGCAGCATGCTCTTTGTGTGTGCTGGCTGTGTCGCTCTTGTTAATATGAAGTACAGTAGGATGGCTTTGGCTGCATGTTTTACAAATTAAACGTTTCTCACAGTCCCGACTCATGTGTGAAGTACTCAAACAAACAAAGCAAAGATGTTTTTCCTTCAGAAAATTAATCTTGTCTCTGTGTTTCTTGCGTTTAAACTGTTGACAATGTTCTAGTGGATGACTTTGAGAACAGTATGCACAGGATGAAACAGATGCAGAGTTATGCCTAAGTGAAACAGTCCTCAACCCTGTGTTACACTCAGCTTTCACAGGTGCAATGGTAGTAGCAAAGCTTTTTCCTTTAGTTCTTTGTTCTGGATGTAATCGTGGCCTATTAACGGCTCTTTGTCCAGTTGTTCCAGGTGGTGAGTCGCTAATATTGCCATACAATGGATCAGACAGAATTTGAACATGTCTTTCTATAACTTTCACCAAGTCTTTGACCAAAGCTCTGCTTCCTGTTGTTTCCAGTAGATCATGTGCAGCAGTCCTCCATTGTTCTCGAAGTTTAAATGGCAGCTTTAGGACAATTGCTCGTATGTTACTTGGCATGTCCAGCTCATGCATATATTGAAGTTCCTCCATAACGTTGCAACAGCCTCGCAAAAAGAGAGAGTAAGTCTGCAAGGCATTAACATCTTCATTCTTTATTGGAGCTCAGGATAAAGCCTTTTCAATGTATACCACAGCAATCTTGTACTTACAGCCGAAGTGTTCCTGTGCCAGCTGCTTTGCTTTATCATAACCTAACTCAGGCGTCATATATAAGCAGCTACGAACAAGCTCCCTTGGTTGCCCCCTAGTAAACTGTTCCAAATAGTACAGGCAATCGCTCTTGTTAGCCTTTTCTTCCACTCCTTGTTCAAAAGCCCTCATGAAGGAGACATATTGGAGAGGATCTCCATCAAACAAAGGGATATCTCTTGCTGGCAGGGATAATAGACGCTGTTGTTGAACAAGTGATGTCATGTCATTCTGCCTTTGCACCCCTGAACTAGGTCCTCCTATACGCCTTTGATTCATATTTGGCACATTAAGTTGAGGGGATTGCTGATATATATCTGGGGCAAGTTGAGTTGTTTGCCTATTTGAACCAGACCACTCCTTTGGTCTAGTGGTGGCTGTTGACTAACTTGTAGCACGCCAGTTGAGATTGGATGAGTTGTTGATGATATCCACTCCTGTGTTTGTTGTGGTTTACTCTGAGGTGCACAGTTAAATTCACTTGCCATTGGATCCAGTTTGTGTGGAGGTGCTGAACTTTGCATTTCTTTCTCCAGGTAAGGATTCATAGCATCAAATGCATTATCGCGGCATAGATTATCAGAAGCTTCGAGCACAGACAGTCTAGCAGCGGATTCAGATAGCATAGTATCCAACTCCTGTTGCTCTAATTTTCTCCTTATCTGCTGCTCTTGCTCTTCCAATGCATGCTTTTCCTTTAAAGCTGCTATACGAACAAGCAATGCAGCCCTGTCAGCTTGTGCTTTAATTCGTACGGAAGAAGTAGTGCTTGATTTACTACCCACACTTTTCCCTGAACGTTTACTGGTTGCATTTGAAACACTATCCTCTGGATTAATACCATCACCAATCTGGCTACCAGCAGCACCAACACTCGCATTTTGACCAGCATTTGATAACCACAATTGCACCTTAGAAATTAAGTCATTATTAACAATCATTTTGGCTTTAAACCACACATCGTGCTTTTCTTGTTCAGTATCAGGTAACATACCCATCACAGATTTATGAACACATTTTGATTCATCACATACCTTAACAAAATCATCAAATACGCATTGAACTTGTACAGCATTTCCCTTTTCAATCAAACCATTCAACGCATTTCTCAGACTGGCTGCCTTATTCAGCTTTTTTTCAGCTTATTCAGTTTTTCTTTCATTTTGCAAACGTTCCAGTTTTTCAGCAAATGCTTTAGCAGTTAATTTAACAACACGTTTCTCTTTAAAGGTTTGCGCATCATTATTATGTTCAATAGTGTTCGCCTCAATGGACGGCTTGGCAAGCCTGTCCGTCGTTTCAGTCGTCTCCATAACCCAGTTCACATGTTCACAATAAGCTCACAGCACAGTAAGCAAAGTTCACAGAAAAATACGATGTTAATTACCCGCCCCTTGTGTCACCAATGCATTGGATTTTGCCCCGCGATTTGTGTAAATTTTACGGGCGCCGTAAATCCAGCGAATATGTAGACCCTCGGCGTAGAACTCATGTTGTGCCGTGCTGATGAATAGCGTAGTAATCCAAATACACGTGAAGTATTTCCAAAGCGTAGAACAAGCACGCCGTAGCAGACTCAGTATGCCGATATCTGTGACTTCCATTCAGACACGACCAGCTTGAATCTTCCTCTGTTTGGCGTAGCTCCTTGCGAGTCGGCGACACGAAGCGACAGTTTTGACTTAGATGTAGAGGCTAAGCCTATTGCTTGAAGTCCCTAAAATGTTATTAGACAAGCACCCAGATGACGCACCTTTTCTTTGATAAGGTGACGCGTAAATGCAATGAACAGTCTTACTTGTTTTCCATTGATGTTCGAATTTATTGCAGTTGCAAACTCCAGTAGCTCACATGTTTCGCGTACCTTCGAATGAATTACTGTTCGTACATCAACACGGCCACATATTGTGACTTACACACCAACAAACAAACCATCACGTACAAACGTGAATGAATGTGTGGTCAAAACTGTATGTGCTCCCTTCGTCTAGCAACACCTGCTACCTGAATATTCGTTCCCACTTATAAAACCCATTTTCAGAGCACCACCTAGTGGAACGATAAACAATGGCCAAATGGCTCCTACATATCTTGTAAGATAATATTACTTTATGATGTTTATATAATGTGCGCCATAAACGATCCTAAATGTTTCTCACAGATATTAATTGCTATGCAGTGCTGACGTGGAGGTCGCTTTTAATAAAAGTCATGTTAAAAAAAAAAAAAAAAATCATGAAATGGTATTATTTGTGTCCTAAGAAGATTGATAATAGTAATTAATTAATTTTCTGATTTCTCTTCATCGTCTTGCCCTTTTTAGGATTAATGTGCTTCTAACTTAATTTTCTACTTTTATTTTTTTTTTAAGATGCTGTGATGATGAAACATCCAGGAACCACTTCTAGCCAAATTGGTACAGCTTTGAACTGCAAAATGGCAGAGCTCCGGAACTGCATCAGCAAAAAAAAAAAAAAGTTGATTGCCACTTGATTGTTTAGTGTTGTCACGGACGTGCTGGATAGATGAGTCGAGAGACGAGATACGATACAAATAACAATTTAATATAACTCTTAGTAGGAACAGGCAGGAACAGGCAGGAACAGAACGATAATCCACACACATCCAAATAACGTCAAGGACCGACAGCAAACTCAAAACACAAGCAGACTTATAAAGGGTGGTGATTAAGACACAGACAGGTGTAGTAAATAAACTAATCAGGACAAAATGAGGACAGGAAGAACCAAATATGGGCACAATGGGAAAAACAAACATAAACAGTCCAAACGGCACACAGAACTCTGACATTACTCCCCCCTCCCGGAAGGCGCGACCTCGCGGCGTGGAAAGGGAGTGGAAATAATAAAGTCATTGTGGGAGGAGGCTCTGGTGGCGGACGGTCTTCCGGGAGGAGGACAATAAACAAAGTCCAGGGTGGTGACGACGGAGGGAGGAGCCAGGGAGAACTCAGGAGGGACCCGGAGCAGGAGGAGCCATGCGAGACCCAGACCACAGCCATCATGACGACCCACGGTGGAGCCGACGGAGGGAGGAGCCATGGTGGAGAAAAGGCTGACGACTCCAGGGGGGCGACCGACGGAGGCGGAGCCGCTGGCGGAGGAGCCCGAGGCGGAGACGGAGAGCCGAAGATCCAGGGCGACACCGAGGATCCGGAGGGCCAAGGCGGAGCCCTAGGCTCTGGCGACCGAGGCGTAGGCGGAGATCCGAAGGTCCGCGGCGGAGCCGGAGCGACAGAGGATGGAGGCTGTGCCAGAGGGAGGGAGGAGGTCCACAGAGCCGGTGGGACGGAGTGACGAGGCGCAGCCGGAGGAATAGAGTCCTGAGGTGATGAAGGGCCGACGACCGACCAGGGCGGAGCCGGAAAGACGAGGGAGCCCGGTGGAGCTGGTGGACCGATGGGCGACGATGGAGACGAGGGCGCTGAGAGCCGTGGTGGAGCCGCAGGGTCGGAGGGCCGAGGCGGAGTTCTGGACTCTGAGGCTGGAGGCGGAGATGAGGGATCCTCCAGCCCTGACGCCGATGGAAGCTGGCAGACCCGCGGCGAACCCACTGCACAGGTGGTGGGCTGAGGGTGAGCAGAGGGGCTGTCAGGGGACAGCGGTGAGCAGACAGATGTTGACATAGGCAGAAGAGGGAGGGTGGGTGGGGATTCCATACTGGCAGGCATAACGTGACAGGTAGATACTTCTGTAAAGAAGTCTATTAAATCCCCAGAGTTATTCTCTAGATCTTCCGTAGAAAAGTCAATCAAGTCCCCAGAGTTATCATCCAGCTCACCCCCAGCAGTGGTGCAGTGGGCAGGGCTCTCCATAGCCCTCACTTGCTCCATGTTGCACTCCCCCGTCATGGTAGATGTAGCCGGCTCTCGCACCTGATCGGACGTGTAGGGCTCTGGCTCTGTGGCGATCTTTAGCTCTGTCGCTCGTGGCTCTGGCTCGTCATCCGCGGTGGGCTCGGGCTCAAACTCCGCGTGTCGGGGTGCTGGTTGGCTGGGCTCTGGGTCTTGAGTGGGGCTGGTGTCATCCTCCGCGGTCAACGAAGATCTACAGGACACCAGCACCCACTCCATGTAGTCGGCGAAGCTCTCTCGTGGACCCTCCCCGGACAGCTGCGCTTTCGTGGCGATGTTCAGTCCTGCACGGTAAAATGTGCAAAGGCTGCTGTCCGGGAAGTGTGTGAGTGGTACGAGGTGGACAAAGTCTCTAGTGTGGTCCACGAGAGAGCGATTCCCCTGCTCCAGGAGGAGGAGGAGGACGGCAGGGTTATCCATAACGAAAAACAAAAAAACAAACACTGAGAAAAAAAACGGAAAAAATAAAGCAGGGAAACGCCGGGGATAAACTGTCGGTCAGTCCTTCTGTCACGGACGTGCTGGATAGATGAGTCGAGAGACGAGATACGATACAAATAACAATTTAATATAACTCTTAGTAGGAACAGGCAGGAACAGGCAGGAACAGAACGATAATCCACACACATCCAAATAACGTCAAGGACCGACAGCAAACTCAAAACACAAGCAGACTTATAAAGGGTGGTGATTAAGACACAGACAGGTGTAGTAAATAAACTAATCAGGACAAAATGAGGACAGGAAGAACCAAATATGGGCACAATGGGAAAAACAAACATAAACAGTCCAAACGGCACACAGAACTCTGACAAGTGTTACTTCACCCAAAAATAAAAATTCTGATTTATTTACTCAACATCAAGTTGATCCAAACCTGAATGAGATTTTCTTTTGCTGAACACAAAAAAAGGCATTGTGAAGAATGTATGTAACCATGATTGCTGTCCACTAACTTCCACGGTAGGAACATACTAAGGAAGTAAGTGGAGCCCCAAAACTGTTTGGTTACAAAAATTCTTTGGAATATCTTCCTTTGTCAGCAGAAGAAAGAAGCTCATACAGGTTTGGACCAACATGATAGTGAGTAAATAATTACATAATTTTCATTTTTGGGGGAACTATCCCTTTAAATACATTTTAAATAAATGTGTTAATATTGTTGTGTTTTGTAGCTGCAATGATCAGTTAATTAAAAGTTTTTGAAACATTACCCTTATTGTGTTTTTGTCATTTATATCAGTTTTTAGTTCACATATTTGTAACTTTTATTTAACGTAACTTTTATTTTAACATTTTATTTAACGCTTTATTTAACATATTTAATTTACAAATATTTCTATATATATGTTATAAATACAAAGCTAAACATTGTTGCCCATATATGAACGTATTATAAATGTGTATTTGGGAAAATATTTGCCACATATCTGAAAGCGGCCATTTTTGTAATATTTTGAAATATATGTTGCATATATATACAAGTATCTGAAATATATTTTGTATATCTGTGTAATCCATACATGGACATTTATATTATATATGTGTTCATATATTGCCATATATGAGATTTGCGTATAAAAAGCGTTTTTGCGAGCCCTGCTTTATTAGTTAATAAAAAATACAGTCATTCATTGTTCATGTTAGTTCACAGTGCATTAACTAATGTTAACAAACACAACTTGTGATTGTAAAAATGCATTAGTAAATGCTGAAATTAACATGAACTAAGATTAATAAATGTTGTGGAAGTATTGTTCATTCTTAGTTCATGTTAACTAATGTAGTTAATGTTAACCAATGAACCTTATTGTAAAGTGTTACCGAAAGTACATGTGGAATATGACACAACAGGCTTTTGAGGATGAGGCTGAATCTAGCTTCCTATTCGTTCCACTTTAAAAACGCTACGCTTCCGCCTTTCTTAGCTTCTTATTCACGCTCGACTTAGGGACCGTCTCTTTTTCAAATACGAACAATAAAGTATTGTTAAATGTAAATAACACTGAGATAAGAGCGAAAACGGACGTCAACATGAAATCTAATTATATTATTTGTTAGTTGTTGAACGTATCATCCTTTGAACGTTTCAAACGATTTTTTTTTTTTTTTAAATCTAGCCTCTTATGAAGACTTAATATGGGCCAGCACCTGTGAATAGATGACACCTACCCCTGCGAGGACTCCAGATACAAAATTATGGCATTTTCATTGTTTTAAAATGCACTCAAAGTTTGCTTAATGCATAAATGGCATTTGTAAATATATATTTTTTTTTTTACTAGATTCTGTAAGTACTATAATTTGTACTAGATTTCAACTGTTCTTTCTGATACCTACTCCTATAAATACTATTCTGGTTTCGTAACAGAGAAAAAAAAAATAAAAAATTTCTGTCAAACTGTTCTGAAAACAAAATGTGATGTGAAATGCATTATACAAATGAATGTGAATTAAACTGATTAAGCCATTGCATTGTTGGTTACTGTATACTGTAGCCCCAGTGAAACTTTCAGCACACCCTCAAGGACAGCTGAGATATAGCGCCACCAATTGGGCCAATAATGCTATTTGACCTGTTACTGAATTGTCATAACTGTCAACTTCATGGGTCCATAATTTCAAAATGCTACCGTAGAAATTGTTGTAATTTTGTATGGTGACAGTCAAGGGCCTTTGAAACAAGGCCCCAGTGGAATTTCTGATGCACCCTCAAAGGAAGCTGAGATATAGCGCCACCAATTGGGCCAATAATGCAGTTTGAGCTGTTACTGAATTGTCATATTTGTCAAATTCATGGATCCATAACTTCAAAATGCTACCGTAGAAATTATTGCAATTTTGTATGGTGATAGCCAAGTGGCTTGGGAACAAGGCCCCAGTGGAATTTCTAACTCGCCCTGAAAGGAAGCTGTGATATAGCGCCACCAATTGGGCCAATAATGCAGTTTGACCTGTTACTAAATTGTCATATTTGTCAAATTCATGGGTCCGTAACTTGTAATTGTGTATGGTGACAGTCAAGTGCCTTGGGAATAAGCCTCCAGTGGATTTTTTAACGCACCCTCAAAGGCAGCTGAGATATAGCACCACCAATAGGGCCAATAATGCAATTTGACATTACTGAATTGTAACTGTCAAATTCATGGGTCAATAACTCCAAAATGCTACTGTAGAAATTGTTGCAATTTTGTATGATGACAGTCAAGGCCCTTGGGAATAAGCCCCCAGTGGAATTTTTAACACACCCTCAAAGGCAGCTGAGATACAGCACCACCAATTGGGCCAGTAATGCAATTTGACCTGTTACTGAATTGTCATATCTGTCAACTTCATGGGTCGATAGCTGAGATATAGCGTCACCAATAGGGCCAATAATGCAATTTGACCTGTTACTAAATTGTTCTATGTGAACTTCATGGGTCCATAGTTTCAAAATGCTACCGTAGAAATTGTTGTAGTTTTGTATGGTGACAGTCAAGGGCCTTGGGAATAAGCCTCCAGTGGAATTTTTAACGCACCCTCAAAGGGAGCTGAGATATAGCGCCACCAATTGGGCTAATAATGCTGTAGTTTTTGTGTTGTTGATATCAGAAGAGGAGCTGAATGAGTTTCGTCTTGTTAAATTTTTTAGAGGAATGAATAATCCTGAAAATATGAAAATTCTTCAGAAGTTGCTGCCTGTGATTAAAGAATCCAGATCAGTTCAGTAAGTATCACTGAGAACAATCAGTTCACTGATAAAACATTAAGAAAATTAAAGTTAATAGCTCATAGCTCAATAAATCTTAAGTCCTGTAGCTATTATTTTAGTTGTCTGCATTTTGATGTGTTTTCAATATAGTGACACCGAAAAAGATTTCTTCAGGCATTCAAAGTCAGAGAAGTTGCATATAAATAATTCAGGTTATCCAGTTAAAAATTTTAAAATCAACTAGCAAAAATCATCAAGAGCAAAAAAGTGGAGAAGCAGCTCATATATACAATAGCACAAATCTCAGCTCAAATCAATTAATGGAGCAAAACAGCAACATCTGAAGGGCATCTGGAATAACAAGAGCTAGACTCATACTTATATTACAAAATTACAATGCATGAACCTTCTGCCAGTTCACTGTCCAGCATGTGGATTAGTTTTAATCATGTTAAATCGGTTAAAAGTTGAAGTTAAATGTATTATTTAACACATCAATACAAATTTTACTCAATTAAAATACTATTGCATAATGGTATGAACTTAATTTATATTGAAATTGCAAGTTGTTTATTGTAGCAAGTTGTTTGATTGTTTTTTTGAATGGCTGTTTGATTTTCATCTCTCTGCAGGTTGAGATATTGTGGCATCACAGATGAAGGTTGTGCTGCTCTGGCTTCAGCTCTGAGATCAAACCCCTCACACCTGACAGAACTGGATCTGTCTGAGAATAAACTAGGAGATTCAGTGAAGCTGCTTTCTGATGTACTGGAGGATCCTCACTGTAAACTGCAGAAATTGTGGTAAGATCATAAATAATACAAACATTCTGTGTAGTGAACAATGTCATCAAATAGGACAGATTTTGCTCAATACAGACAGCATAAAATACAGATGTAGTGCATATAAGAAATATTATTTATCCTGTTTGAATGAGTCTTTGGATGTTTTATGATCATGTTTTGTGTTCTGTGACATTTTAGACCATTAAGTTTGTACTTTATTTTTAATATTGGATTCACAGCTAAACTGATGTGATCTGAGAGAGTGAAGAGTGTGTCATTGTTCTCTACAGGTTGAGATATTGTGGTGTCACTGATGTAGGTTGTGCTGCTCTGACTTCAGCTCTGAGATCAAACCCCTCACACCTGAAAGAAATGGATCTGACATTGAATAAACTAGGAGATTCAGTGAAGCTGCTTTCTGATGTACTACAGAATCCACACTGTAAAATGGAGAAACTGAGGTAAGATCATGTATGTATGTGAAGTGCACAATAAATTGTAATGAAAAATACAAATATGAAAACAAAACAACAAATAATAAACACAATGGCAAATCTAAACACAAAACAAGTCAGAAAACACAATGTTTGCACATATAATACTAATCACTGATTAGATGAGACATCTGCCAGTCAAGATGTAAAAATAATGTGTGAACAGCTTTGTTTCTTGTACGTGTTCACTTTTACCTTTATTTGCCATAGCAAACCCTTTTAAATGGATTGTCTGTTTATGCATAGTGCACAAAGCCAGGAACCATTTTAGAATGATGTTCTAACAAGATGTGGTTTGTAACTTTCAGAAGTGCAGATTCAGTACTGTGTCATTTTCTGAACCCTGATTGGAAAGTTTTATACAGAGAATTAGAACTCAGAAAGAACTGTAATTGATTGAACACCACCTTTTCCAAGAAGGTGAAAGAAATGTAAGATTAGAAGTTGGTCTAAACTGACCTAAGACAGTAACATCAAGATTAATAATGGAGTAACTGAAGCATGTTTTAGACAGTCAGGGAGTGTTCCAGTGCTCAAACAGATATTAACACAAGACAGAAGATCAGTCCTTATACGGTGTCAACATTTTTGCTTAAGAAAGTGTGAAGGAATAATGTCATAAGGACATAAAGTGGGCAGTAAAATGTTCAATAATTTCTTAAAGAAATTTCTTAAGAAATTTGCTCAAACTTGCACCAAGTATCTGAGTTACTAGTAATCTCAGAGTGAGCATGTACAGTCTGCAACAGTTGTGCTCTTAAACTGATGCTCTTCTCAACAAAGAAAGACAGTTTTCAAGAATCAGAGGCAACAGAGAAAAACATTAATGACTGGATTTAAAACAGGCTATAGTCTATAGTTGAAAATAGAACTCTAGGTCTATAATGCTTTTTTGTAAAAATCTCTGAAAGAAATTTGCATATAGCAGACTAAACAGCTTTCTGAAAATCAGATAGAGTCTCCTAAAAGTTGACTCAGATACTCATCTTTATTAGAGTTTTCTGAATCCAAATAAATGGCAACGACTCGTCAACTGCATTATAAGCAACAGCAGAGTCCTCACAGGCTGTAGGAGAGAAGTGACGAATCCATCACTCCTGTCCCGAGATATTACTAGATCGACAAGAAAGGGCAGTATTAAAAGTCACAGAATTTATGATCTGAAAAAACAATATCACCTATCTCTAAGTCCATGACAGAGACACCATGTGAAAAAAACAAGTCCAAGTCCCCGAACCATGCAGGAGGCCTTTCTTGCATGTTCTCCCCGTGTCTGTGTGGTTTCCTCTAAGAAACTGTAAACACACACACACACACACACACACACACACACACAAAATCGCCCCTCCATACATACCGGTACAGATCTATGTAATGAATACTGTTATTAATAAAACAGACTTTGAAAAAAAGTTATAAACAGGTTGCAATAAAGAAATATTTCTCTTTTGTGGATAAAACTTTAGATGTTTTATGATCATGTTTGGTGTTCTGTGACATTTTAGACCTCAATCCAATTAACCATCAAAGATATTGATTTGTGCTTTTAGTTTGTACTTTTTCTTTAATATTGGATTCACAGCTAAACTGATGTGATCTGAGAGAGTAAAGAGTGTGTCATTGTTCTCTACAGGTTGAGTAATTGTGGTGTCACAGATGGAGGTTGTGCTGCTCTGGCTTTAGCTTTGAGATCAAACCCCTCACACCTGACAGAACTGGATCTGTCATGGAATAAACTAGGAGATTCAGTGAAGCGGCTTTCTGATGTACTGGAGGATCCTCACTGTAAACTGCAGAAACTGAGGTAAGATCATATTTGACTGTCACACATGAAACACATTGTAAAGTATATTTGAAGTGTTCAGCCTCTTTCTGCTGCTGTGAGTTCAACTGACAGGGCTGTAACACATGAGCTGCTCTTTAAAAATTATCACTGATTACTTAAAAGTTATTATTAATTCCATTACATTTTACAAATTACATGATGAGAACTGTAGTTAGTAACAGTCTATCGAATTATACATATTAAGTACAAATCATCTTTTATATTTGTGATGTTATATTTTAGATAACAGTTATATTTGTCATGTTTTTATTAGGGAAAAGCATGTCTTTTTTTATCTGAAATTTTAAAGGATTTTAGCCCCCATTAAAGTTGTAAAAGAGACCAGGAGGTTTCTTGGTATCACCCTTGACAGCAAACTATCTTTTATTTCTCACATTAAATTACTTAAAAAAAAAATGTTTTAAAACCATGAATGTGAAATGAAGGTTTTATCTAAAACCAAATGGGGAGCAGACAGTTCAACACTTGTGAATTTGTACAGAATTTGGTCCGCTTAAAGCTGGACTGTCATGTATGTATCAGCCAGGAAATCATATATATGACTTTTGGATACTGTAAACCACCAACGTATATGATTGGTTTTAGGAGCCTACTGAACATCTCCAGTCGAGAGTCTATATGTGTAAGTCAGTGAACCTTCTTACATCAATAAATTTGGCTTTACAGTATTTAATCAAACTTAAAACCAACAAGGAAAAGTTTATCTGTCCATTTGGTCTGCGCATTAAAACTCATCTGGAAGATCTGAAAGTGATTTTAAACATCTTGAAACCAGGGGGAAAAGAGGGACAGAGTGCATGGGGCCCGACTGAGTCATTACATTATACTGTCCATTATGTGTGGTGGACCCAGAATCCCTTACGATTCACTCCTTGGAACAAACACATTTTTGCTCGATGAGATCTTAAGAATCACAAAATCTTAATTTTGCATGAAATCAAATATTGCTATCAATTTTGGACAAGAGAGAATGTTCCTACAACATATGCCAAAATATACAGATGGGTCTAAATCTGGAAATCCAGTGACAGCAGCTTTTACATTAAATCAACTATTGCAGGATATACACATTCATTCCTGACCAAAGTTCAGTTTTCACTGTAGAGACAATGCTCTGTTATTGGCATTGAAGTTCATCGAGACTTCTTCACAACAGGATTTTTAATAATAGCTGATTCAAAATCATGTCTTGAAGCATTGAAATCTCTAAAAACTGATTACTGATTTAATGAAATTATCATCTCTTGAATCAAATAAATGTACTATTATTTTCTGCTGGATATCTTACTCAAGAATCTGGTAAAGGGCAAGCGGACAGTGCTGGGAGAAGTGTTATCTACAGAACCAGTAAAACACTCTATACCTTTCGCAGATCTGAGATCAACATTAAATACATGTACCGAAAATAAACGGCAATCGGAAACTGATCAGTGCTTACAAAAAAAAAAAAAAAAAAACATGGGATAAATCTTGCTGCTGGGAAAAAAAAAAACAACAACATAAATTCCCCTTCAGTAAGTGCTGAGATTAAGTCATTTTCACATAAACCGATATATCGATTCACCGTTATTTTTCCCGATATTTAAGCATTTTACCATAATCGGTTATCGGTTTTGTAATATCGGGTTCACCGGTAAACGCCACCATCTTGTGGGTGTTTTAAGAATTGCGCGCATGCAGCGCGCCCAAAGGGAGACCCGACTTTTATATTAAACTTTATTTAATATAACAGCCAGTAATGCTCATATTAGATGTGATACATAAATGCCTGATATGTAGCTTTGTGCAGCTTGACTCTAAGAAATAGAGACGGACTTACAGTCATGTAAAATAATTCATCAAGTCCTGTCCCAATACACACAACTTGGCCTGAATTAAATAATATACAGCTATGAATGAGCACATGTTGGAAATGAAAGCACTGAATTTAATTCTCTCTCTTTTGTCTATATGCTCATCATAAGCCTCGTGAATTCGGAGTCACATATAGGCTTAAACCGTCATAAGAAATAGAGACGAACTCACAGTCACTGTTGGGGGTAACGCATTACAAGTAACGCAAGTTACGTAATATTATTACTTTTTTCAAGTGACTAGTAAAGTAACGCATTACTTTTTAATTGACAAGAAAATATCTGAGTTACTTTTTACAAATAAGTAATGCCAGTTACTTTTCCCCCCATGTATTGATTAAAAGCTCTCCTGTCCCCATGTTAAGAGAAATCTGGAGTAAGATATTAGTTCTAGAATAAATGTGAACATGCATTAATTCATCTTACTCACAAAAAACAGGATCAGTATCCCTCAAAATGAATAAAAACGGTGAAATTCAACTCATTCAAGAATATGACGCAAACCTGCAATAATTAAATATGTTAACACAAATATCATATCTATGCATTTAATACCATTTTATTAACTGATGTCTTTGCTGCCGACCTTCGATGATCCAATTCAACCATACTAATAAGCAAAAATTACTCAAGATAATCTAACATTTGTTTTCCTTTTTTTTTTTATTGCTGAAGAGTTGATATTTTTTTCTTCTGCGGTCTACTGTACAGATGTGAATTTACTTTAATACACTTCTAAATATATACAGCTCTATGGAAATGATTTATTATCTTCGCCATCGATCACAGTTTGAGTATACTTTCATGTAAATGCATAGATAAACCGTGCTGTCAGCAGGCATTTCAGAACAGAACGACAAAAACAATATTAGTAATTTTGATATGACATACCAGTTAAGAAATGCAATAAAAAGCAATGTTTTGTTATATTCCAATATTCCAGAGAATATTATTCAGTGAATTAACATTATCCAGTGAATTCTTCACTCTATAACCTATTAAACAGCTTATAAACTGTTGATATGATATAAAGTTGATATGACTCCTCTCCTTTATTTATTTTCTCTATTTGAAAACATTCTACATTCTACATTCATTTTGCTTATTAGTGTTGCAGCTGATGCATTTTATAAATAAATTATTGTTGTAATATCAAGATTAAATTTAACATGAAAGACTGCTAATTTTTAACACTTTTTAAGATGACTGAAAGGAGGAAAAATCAAAGTGAAGTATGGACTTACAGTCACTGATTTACTTTATAACAGTAAATAAACATCGGTTCTGCACACCGGTTATCGTGCACATAATTATGCAAATAATCGGTATCGGTTATAAAAAAAAATTATATTCGTCGATAACTACTGAAGACGTACACATACATTTTTATTATCAAGAGAAAATTCTGTCAAAATCCACTATCCATTAAACATTTTGCTAGACTGTAATACTTTTACTCCTGTGAAAAACCTGTTTTATTTTGTTGATACTTTTGAAAAAGTTTTTTAATCAAGTAAATCAAAATTTAGTTTCAAGTTTAGAAAAAAATTAGTCTTACACATCTTGTTTAGTTTTAATTTTAAATAACTAAACCTGGTCCTCTCCATGAACATAGCCAAAGAACCTGACGTGTTAGAAAAGGGACAAAAAAAATACATATTATGGTTTTTTTTGTTTGTTTGTTTGTTTGTTTTCTCCACTTTTGAATCATTTTTAACATTACTTCTGACCTAAATTTTTTATCACACATATTTAAATCAGATTATTAATAAGTAAAGTGGCAGAATGAAAAGGTAATTGCAACTTATTATGATTAATGTGTACCAAATTGAAAAAAAGTGAAAATATTCCAATTTCTTTCTTTATCAACATTATGTCATGGTTTTCCAAACTGTGCTGCTCCTGAAAGAACTGCAGGGACTTGATGAAGCTGATGAAAAGCAAATAATGAATTAAATCATAAAATTGTCAAACTAAATGTCAAATTAAAATGAATAACTTATAAAAAATATAAAATAAAACAATCCAACTAAAACTTTAAACAGTAAAATAGAAATACTTTATTTGTGCAAATCTGTGTCAGTCATCCATGAACATGGTAATTGTTGTTAAATGATTAAAATATTAACTTATTCATGGAGGCCACTGTCATGCAGTTTAGCATCAAATCTCTGATCAAACTTACTTGCCTGTAACTGAAGATCAGAATTAGCTGGTTCAGGTGTGTTTATGGGGTTGGAGCTAAACTCTGCAGGACTGTGGTCCTCCAGGACCGGAGTTGAAGGGACCTGCTCTAGTGGTGCGTTCCAGACAACTCAGAATTTGGATTTTACACCTCCTACTTGGAAATAACATATGATACATCACTCAAAGCCAGACATCCAACCTGTGAGCTTGCAGCAGATTGATCAACCCCAGAAATGCATCATTTGACTTCACTTCCAAGATGGTGGCAAGTCCAACAAGCAATGTGTATAATATTTTCAAACCCCGAAACATATGGACATACAATATATATACAAAATATACAAGAATAACTGTATTGCCTTTTGTTTTGCCATAATCGACACAAAAACGCCAAATGTTTTGTCAGCTCAGTTATTCTCATGACCATCATTGTCTCAAATGCGGCACAGGCCCTTCATCAGCCACAGACTCGAATGTGTTTGCAATATGAGAGAGTTTGTAGAATTATGAACAGTCAATTTTGCAATTACAAATGCCATCCATATATTCCATACTCCTGAATCAAAGTCACATAAACAGTTTAAAATGGTGTCACAAAAGCACATTTGTGCAAACTTTAGAAGCCCAGGACACAACTAATTCTCAAAACTAAAACTAATGATTGGTTACGTGGAAACACGAGCGGTTTTAAAACCATATTTCTAAGACTGTCTGCATGTTAAAAACTTGATTTCCATCACAGGGGTCTTTAAAATATTGTATGTTAAATTTTGATGTTTTATGATCATGTTTGGTGTTCTGTGACTTCAGTCCAATGATCTATTATATTGATTTGTGCTTTAGTACTTTCTATTTAATAATGGATTCACAGCTAAACTGATGTGATCTGAGAGAGTAAAGAGTGTGTCATTGTTCTCTACAGGTTGAGTAATTGTGGTGTCACAGATGAAGGTTGTGCTGCTCTGGCTTCAGCTCTGAGATCAAACCCCTCACACCTGACAGAACTGGATCTGTCATTGAATAAACTAGGAGATTCAGTGAAGCTGCTTTCTGATGTACTACAGAATCCCCACTGTAAACTGGAGAAACTGAGGTTAGATCATATGTGACAAAGATTATTTTGCATAATACAGACATTTTGCATAAAATGCAGTTGTAGTGTATATAAGAAATATTATTTATCCTGCTTGAATGAGACTCTTAATGTTTTATGATAACATTTTATTTTCAGTGACATTTTAGAATTCAGTCCAATGATCTATTAAACATATTGATTTGTGCTTTAGTACTTTCTCTTTAATAATGGATTCACAACTAAACTCATCTGATCTGAGAGACTGAAGAGTGTGTCATTGTTCTCTACAGGTTGAGGGATTGTGATGTCACAGATGAAGGTTGTGCTGCTCTGACTTCGGCTCTAAGATCAAACCCCTCACACCTGACAGAACTGGATCTGTCGTGGAATAAACTAGGAGATTCAGTGAAGCTGCTCTCTGCTGTACTGGAGGATCCTCACTGTAAACTGGAGAAACTAAGGTAGGATCTCTTTGATAGTCACACATGTCATTGTGCTCTTTGTGTCTAAACATCCTTCAATATCAGTCCTATGAATAAAATCAGCAATGTTCAGAAAACACACTAAATCTCAGCAGAAATGACTCTGATGAAGTTAATTTCATTCATCTTCATCTCATCACATGACCTGCTGCTCCCATTTTCAAACCAATTAAACCAGGGGTGCCCAAACGCAGTCCTGGAGGGCTGATGTCCTGCAGAGTTTAGATCCAACTTGCCTTAACACACCTGCAGGGAGATTTCTAGTATGCCTAGTAAGAGCTTGATTAGCTGGTTCAGGTGTGTCTAATTGTGGTTGGAGCTGAACTCGGACAGAGTTTGGGCACCCCTGCATAAGCATTTACTGGAGCTTTGCTTCTGGTAGTTTGATTAATAATGAACTTTCAGATAATGTGTAAAACAATCCAGACCTTCTGTGACTTACTGCACAGGATGAATATCCCAGTGGTTTAGAATTGAACAGACAAGAGTCTGAGAGTGTTTAGTTTTAATAAAGTAGTACAAAAAACGTTTTTACTTTTGGTAAAAACATTTGCTGCTCTATCAGCTGTGCCATGTTCCTCTTATATCAGGGATAGCAAACTCGCTCCTGGAGGGCCACAGTCATGCAGAGTTTCACTCTAACCCCGATTAAACGCACATGAAGCGGCTAATCAGTGTCTTCAGGATCACTAGAAAGTTACAGGCAGCGGAGTTTATCAGGGTTGGAGTTAAACTTTGCAGGACAGTGATCCTCCAGGAGTGATCACATCCCATAGGTGATGAGCCAGAAGAAAACCTCATGAACATCATGTTCATGCCTCAGTGCATGTGTAGACAGTAGTTCTTTCTTTGTACATGAAGACCTTGAGTATCTCTATTGAGTTCAGCACATTTCTATTCAGTTTTAAGCAGCCAGATGAGACCAATGATGTGTTTGATCACAAGAGTTAATGAATGAGATGTAATTGTTATACCCCTGGAAAAGGGGAGAGAATGAATCAGTTACACTCCACGATGCTTCTCCACTGCAAACTTTAATCATAAGGTCTTTTGATAACAGTTAACAATAAACAGTTTTTCAAAACAGTGTTGTTTGCATTTTCTTCTTAATTCACAATTGGTAAGGTAAGCTGTTGATGAGATATAATCTTTAGTTATCTATAAATCAACAATATCTCAGTGAATTAATACATATTTCATGGGATTTCAGAATTATCTGAAAACCTAGTTGCTCTTTTTAGCAAGACACATACCTATTAACTAGTACAATTTAAACATTTAAATATTCTTTCCAAATAATTAATATCTCTATAAAATGCTTAGATGTCTCAAACAATCTGTGAATCCAACAATAAAAATTTAATTCTGTTTGCTTAGTGTTCATTAACATACAATCTAAATATGCACGACTCATTGCTCAACATGTGGCCTTGCACCGTCCAAACTCCTGCATCACTGAAACAATCACATTTTTAAGCATTTTAATCAACATTCACTTCCTATATTACTGACATCTGCACATACTTAAACATTTCAAAACATCAACTAACACTATTTTAACAAATAATTAAAAAGGCAAACCTGGAAAAGGGGAGAGAATTAATCACTCACACTCCACGGTGCTTCTCCACTGCAAACTTCATGCATAATGGAGAAACGCCACGAGTTCTCCACCTAGTGTTTGACAAGGCACCAGTAATCGATTGCACAACTTATTGGACTAAACTAATTGATCACAGATTAACCAACACTATTTAAATAACGCATTTACATTCGATGAACCTCTTTAAATGGATTCAAAATAACCTGAATATTGAATTCTTTCAATGTTTTAGAGTATTTATGAATTTCTCAATATAATTATACAAACATATATTTCCATCTATCACATAATGGGGAACACATGGCTCCTGTGAAGCAAATGTGTTTATTAGAGGAGCAAGTGACTGTTTCTCGAGACAGATTTATCCTTATATCACTATGAAACAATATCTCACATTCAGCTCAGTGTGTCTGTTCAGTCCTGAAGCACATGGCAGTTTCAGACAGCACCACTGAGCATTAACATGCATAAATCTCATTCTGTCAGCAGCAGTATGTGGCAATGCTTGTCATTATATCTCCTCTCCTGCTCTGAGAGCAGAGTCAATAACAAACTACACATACTTCAACTACAATTCACACTGTGTCATTGTTCTCTACAGGTTGAGTTATTGTGGTGTCACAGATGAAGGTTGTGCTGCTCTGGCTTCAGCTCTGAGATCAAACCCCTCACACCTGACAGAACTGGATCTGTCTGGGAATAAACTAGTAGAATCAGGAGTGAAGTTACTGATCTGAAAGATGATCCACATTGTAAACTGGAGAGATTATACTATTGTGAGTGTTTATTTATTGAATGTTTTTACAAATGACTCAAGTTCAGTAACAGACCTCCTGTGTGTGTGATTGGAGAATATAAGATAATAATTCAGCTTCAAGTCAGTCTCCGTACTTCAAACTGTGCATAATAAGAGTTTAATTCTGTGATGTGACTAAGCTATGAATCTATGAATATTTGTGAATATATTATGTGTGTAAGTGATAAAGAGAGAGTTGTTGATCATTTACTGTTATTAATCTATGATCAGTTGTTCATTTATATCTTTAGCTGTAATATGAATATACTGTGTTTTTCCTGAAATGGATCTGCTGATGTGATGTGACAGCAGTAATGTCTCATACTCATATGTGACTCTCTGTGTGTTTTACTGTAGGACTCTCAGTATTGAGACGTCAGTCCAGTTTCCTCAGGATCAGCTGATGGTGAATAAGGAGCCGCTACAGAGACGTCACAGTCACACAATCAACAGAGACTGAAGACACAGAGACACACAGCATGTCTCCTGTGTGTGTGACGTCACATCACTTTCTCCTTTTATAATGGCCCATGAAAATGACTGCTGAAATATGAAGAGAATGAGCTCACTATTGCAGCAGTGCATGGTTTATCAGTTTTCTTCAAGCATGTTCGTTCTGCAAGTGAACGGCGCATTATTATGCCATACCAAAGAGGCACATAATCACTTTCAGACTTTTACCTTAAATGTTCCATCCTGATGGAATGACCTGCCCAACTCAATTCGAGCAGCCGAGTCCTCTCTTCTATCTTTATTTGGCCCTCTAACTGTAGCACTTTCTATTCTAATTCTATTTTTTTTTTATTGGTCATTTTAAATTTGCTTACTGGCTTCTCTTTTCTATATATGTTCTGTCTTTTCTGTTTCCTTTTATTCATCATCCAATTAACAAAAAAAAAACTGACTTGCTCTATTCTTTTTCTATTCTATGTTTTCTTTTTATTTATTATATAATTAATAATGAATATATAATTATATAATTAATATATTTTCTGCCTCATTCTGTGATAATAAGCCACACCAGTTCACATCGTTCAGCATTGGTCCGCTTTGTGTCACGCCCAGCAAGTCTGCGTCTTGTCCTCATCACAGTCTTACATATTAATTTAATCCTATATATGATGGGTGATGTGATTATCTTGTTAATTAAACAATAGATTAGAACAAACCTTGTTTGTGTCCACCTTATTGTAGCCTATGAGCAAGTAAGCCCGTGGATGAAACTTCCAGTTTATTAGCCACTATAGGGAAATAATGAGAAAAATTATGTGCAGTAAACGGTCAAACTATTTGCACTACAAACCAGTGTTCTCATAATTAAGATAATACATAAAAATAATATGGTAAGACACACCAATTTGCAATATCAGTCAGCAAAATGAGCTGTTTTGTGCAGCTAACAATAGCTGGATGCTTATGATATGTAAGCCTGACCCTTAAAATTTACAAATGGCTGCGTCTGCTCTTACGGGAACAGAAAGGTGGATAAAGGGTCTACTTTTATTTGTGTACAATCACAATAACAACAAAACGTATTGCTTTTCAAAATAAAGAAGACAAACAGATTTCTCCCGTCTTGATTTCCCTCCCATGAACCTGTTGCGCGTTAGAAAAATGGACAGAAACTCAGCATATAAAACTTGTCAGTTTTTCATTCATTTGGTTAATCTGTGAATTATTTAGGTCAAATATATTTCACAAATAGGGCTGATTATTCATTTTATATATGTGATTTCATTCAGTTTTTCTCTGTTCATAGAATTGCTTTTAGTACTGTTATTTTATTTCAGCTTTGTTTCAATTAACAGAAATGTTTTGCTTCGAACTTACTGATTGGAGTGTTTTTGAGGCTGCAGCTACTGATCTGGATGAGCTCACTGACACTGTGACATCCTACATCAGTTTCTGTGAGGACATGTGTGTACCCTCCAGGACTTATTTAACATTTAACAATGACAAACCTTGGTTCAGTGCAAAACTCAAACAGCTTCGCCAGGCCAAAGAGGACGCCTACAGGAGTGGGGACAAAGCCTTGCACAAACAGGCCAAATACACACTGAATAGGGAAATAAGAGTGGCAAAGTTAAACTACTCGGGAAAGCTAAAAAAAAAAGACAGCTTTCAAGAAATGACTCTAAATCAGTGTGGAACGGCCTGAAAGCCATCACCAGCTACAAGAGCCCGTCCCCCAGCACTGAGGCCAATCAACAACTGGCAGATGACCTGGATGAGTTTTACTGCAGGTTTGAAAAACAAAAGACTGGTCTGACACCCTGTACCCCCCCAACTGTCCCACAGCACAGCCATCAACACCCTGCCCCTCCATCCCCCCTACTGTTTCTCAACCTGCCCTTAAGATCTGTGAAGGTGATGTTTGCAAAGTCTTCAGGAAGCAGAAGATAAGGAAAGCCAAAGGCCCAGACGGTGTCTCTCCAGCCTGCCTTAAAGCCTGTGCTGTCCAGCTATCATCTATCTTCACATTGATCTTCAACAGATCTCTGGAGCTGTGTATAGTCCCATCCTGCTTTAAATGTTCCACCATCATCCCTGAACCCAAGAAACCAAAAACCACAGGACTTAATGACTTAAGACCTGTTGCTTTAACATCTGTGGTCATGAAGTCATTTGAGAGACTGGTGTTGGCCTACTTGAAGGACATTACTGGACCCTTGCTGGACCCTCTGCAGTTTGCTTACCGAGCAAACAGGTCTGTGGATGATGCAGTCAATATGGGATTGCACTACATCCCTCAACATCTGGACAAACCAGGGACCTATGCAAGGATCTTGTTTGTGGACTTCAGCTCTGCTTTCAACACCATCATTCCAGATATCCTACAGATTAAACTGTCGCAGCTTTCTGTACCCACCTCCATCTGTCAGTGGATCACCAGCTTCCTGACAGATAAGCAGCAGCTAGTGAGTCTGGGAAAACTCACGTCCGGCACCCGTACCATCAGCACTGGAGCTCCCCAGGGCTGCGTTCTCTCCCCACTGCTCTTCTCTCTCTACACAAATGACTGCACCTCTAAAGACCCCTCTGTCAAACTTCTGTAGTTTGCAGATGACACCACAGTCATCGGTCTCATCCGGGATGGTGACGAATCTGCTTACAGACAGGAGGTTGAGCAGCTGTCTTTCTGGTGCAGTCACAACAACCTGGAGCTCAACACGCTCAAAACTGTAGAGATGACGGTGGACTTCCGGAGAAAGCCTCCTGCACTCACCCCTCTCACCATCATGAACAGCACTGTGGCTGCAGTGGACTCATTCAAGTTCCTAGGAACCAACATCTCCCAGGACCTGAAGTGGGAGATTCACATTGACTCAATTGTGAAAAAAGCCAGCAGAGGTTATACTTTCTCCGGCAAATGAAAAAGTTCAATCTACCACAGACACTGATGACACAGTTTTACTCCGCTGTCATCGAGTCAGTTCTGTGCTCTTCTATAACTGTCTGGTTTGGGGCAGCCAGTAAATCAGATATAAGAAGACTGCAACGGACTGTTAGGACAGCAGAAAGAATCATTGGTGTGCACCTGCCCAACCTTCAGGACTTGTACATCTCCAGAGTGAAGAAATGGGCAGGAAACATCATCAAAGACCCTTCTCACCCCGGACACAACCTGTTTGCACTTCTCCCCTCAGGCAGACGCTACAGATCCCTGAGCACTAAAACATCTAGACATAAAAACAGCTTTTTCCCAAATGCCATCTCCACCTTAAACAGATAAACATGAACATTACCTGGGTTCTACAATTCATTTCTGTATTTCTTTCTCCATTTCTAATTATGGTCTCTTTCTGTAGTATTATTATGTAAATACTCATGCACATCTCTTATTTATATAGCTGTATATAGAGAAAATGATGAAGAAGATGCACAAATCTGTACATAAATCATCTGTTCCAGATTCATACATTATTATTTATTTTTTTACGTTTTTATTTTATTTAAATGTTGTATGTATGTATGTACCAGGGGCACCTTTAAAAAACCACAACAAATTCCTTGTGTGTTTGCACACACTTGGCGAATAAAGCTAATTCTGTTTCTGATTCTGATTCTGAATAGTTTATTTAACTTCAATAACCCTACCTGAATATCAAAACATCCACAGAACTGCAGTACACTCAATTTTACAGCTGTTTCAAGTCACAAATATTTACAAATATGCACTAATTATTTAATGTTGGTCTGGGACAAAATTTCAGCCAGGATGGGAGTCTCACAGTCATCCAGGCTACTCCAAAAACCTACAGCTGTTGCAAACATAATTTACATTACTTTTTAAGAATAATGACAGAGATGTTGGCAAAATGAGAACAATGTAGAATCAGAATTATTCGCCAGGTACATGCATACATACATATCTGACATGAGAACAGAAAAAAACTTAAATAAAGACTTAAAATAATTATGTGTATGAATCTGGAACAGAAGATTTATGTACAGATTTGTGCATTATTTATTCTATATACAGCTGTATAAATAAAGAGGCAGCCTACTGTATCTTTGTGTGTAAATTCCCCATTTTTTATTGGTTTTATTTTGATAGATATTACACAATACGCTATTGCATTAATATAAAATGAAAAGAGTTTAAAGCACGACATGAAATACAGTTATAATGATATTGAATTTCATTATTTTTTCATTTAAACTAAATGTATTTAAGGAGTAATTGAATATAATTATAGTATTTTTGTGATTAAGCATTCGTGAATTTATAGCAAATGTATTTAATTTCACCATATAAAAAATGGTAGAGGTTGTTAATTATTCTTTTTTTATTTATTTATTTATTTTTTTTTTATAACTGTGAATAAAGTATAGATTATGTTGAAATCATTGTTATTCGGTGCTGAAGAAACCTAAAATCTGGGTCCCCAGTAAACCAAATAACAACATCTTATGACGTTGTGTGCCTGCTGGGAAATAATAACAGCTGACAGATACTCTGACACTCTTGTTTTCAAATGGTTTCAGTATTCATTTTAAACATCTATAAAACAGCAACTAAACAGAGGAACTAAACTTTCACACTATTCATAGTTTACACACACATTTCACATCAGTATAATCTGATTTTGTCGTAATCAAGCAACTCGTCCATGGCATCAGCGAGCCTGTCACTAACTGTGTGGGCTTTGAAAGCATCGATTTGAATAATGAAATAGCTTCTCCTCCAGACTTCACAGAGAACAGCCCAACAGCCCAGACAGAAAAAGTGCACTTCCACAATATACTTAAAGTGCTCTTAGTACACTAAGTACACTTAGATGTTCTTAAGATTATCTTAAGAAGTACTAAAGAATATTTTTTAGTATATTAAGTACAAAATGAGTGCATAAAAATAGAGCACTTTAAGTACATTATAGAAGTGCACTAGTTTTTCACCTGGGAGGTGAGATGGAAATTAATAATGGGTGAATTTCTAATATCACACACCTCTTCTGGAGGTTTGCTCTCAGTGTTTGAACTCTTTGACGAAAACATTGAGTTTTCCAGGAATATGAATTTAAATCCGAGAGCTTTCTGACCCTCCATAGACAGCAAGAGTCCTGCCACAGACAAGGTCCAGAAAGGTACCAAGAACATCAACAAAATAGTTCATGTGACATCAGTAGTTCAACCGTAATTCTATGAAGCTACTTTCGTTTTTTTATGAAAAAACTAAAATAACTTTTATTCAACAATTATTCTCCTCTGCGTCACCTTAGCACCACTTTGGAGAGTACCATGACATATACACATGCTTTGATCTGCACATCAACAGCACATGCGTGTGATGCTGCTGATGTGGAACACACCTGCCTTGTGCCTTTTTGATGTTCAGAGGAAAGCACACGCATGCGTTGTGGTACTCTCCAAAATGGTGCTAAGGTGACGCGGAGGAGAAGAATTGTTGAACGAAGTTGTTAAGTTTCGTTTTTTGCACACACAAAAAGTATTCTCGTAGCTTCATAAAGTTATGGTTGAACCACAGATGTCACATGAACTATTTTGTCGATCTTCTTGTTACCTTTCTGGACCATGACCATGGTAGGACCCTTGCTGTCTGTGGAGGGTCAGAGCTTAATTTTTTTTTTTTTTTAAATCTTAATTTGTGTTCTGAAGATAAACAAAGGTTTGGAACAACATGAGGGTGAATAATTAATGACAGAATGTAAACTTTTGGGTTCTAACCCTTTAATTGTCAGGAATTTGTTGAGAATGTTTTTTATTCTGTAGTCAGAAAAACCTACAAAACGGAAGAAGGGGAAAGCAGTGAGTGCCTTCCTCCAGACAGTATGCTAGGCTGTGAAGAGGCCCTTCTTCTGCCTCGACCCAGACAGAGTGGTGCATCTCACACCGCAGATGCTGACGCGGATCCTGCCCTTCCTAAGCTACTGCGTCTGCCAGGTCAGGTGTGTGAGGATCCGGAGTTGTCGTTCCTCAAACACCAGGTCCCAAACCAGATGTTGTTTTAAAAAAGGTTAAAAAAGGAAGGAAGAAGTAAGCAGTCCATGCCTTCCTCCATAAAGTCCAAAATTTTCTGGAGCGTCCATTTCGGTATTAGTTTGATGGTTCGTGGTCATGGGTTCGTGGACCCTGCGCGCCGACCCCCCAAAATTTTTGAGGGGTGCGCCGCTGGTGTCAATCTGACCGGGCCGGCCGGCGGGGCAGCACGGTAACCCTTGTGGGGGGCTGGCCCCCTCAGGGGCCGCGCGGGAGCCCCCCAAAGTTTTGGGCCCAAAATTGCAGTTCTGCCTTTCGCCACAGGATGGCAGGCGACTGTCCACCTTAGGTTTACGGCAGTGGCATTCAAACCAATGGGGCCGTGGACATTTTTTTGATCCCACGAAGCCACTATTTGTCCATTTCCCTACCGGTTCGACGGGGAGACCCCCGTCCCACGAACCCACTATTTGTCCACTTCCCTATTATTGTTACGGAACGCCCGCGGGACCCCCTCCCCGGCCACGAGCCCCGCCCCCAAGGTCCCACGAACCCACTATTTGTCCATATCCCTACCGGTTTGACAGGGAGACCCCCGTCCCACGAACCCACTATTTGTCCACTTCCCTATTATTGTTACGGAACGCCCGCGGGACCCCTTGGGACCCCCTCCCCGACCACGAGCCCCGCCCCCAAGGTCCCACGAACCCACTATTTGTCCATTTGCCCATTATTGTTACGGAACGCCCGCGGAACCCCCTGGGACCCCCTCCCCGGCCACGAGCCCCGCCCCCAAGGTCCCACGAACCCACTATTTGTCCATTTGCCCATTATTGTTACGGAACGCCCGCGGAACCCCCTGGGACCCCCTCCCCGGCCACGAGCCCCGCCCCCAAGGTCCCACGAACCCACTATTTGTCCATTTGCCCATTATTGTTACGGAACGCCCGCGGAACCCCCTGGGACCCCCTCCCCGGCCACGAGCCCCGCCCCCAAGGTCCCACGAACCCACTATTTGTCCATTTGCCCATTATTGTTACGGAACGCCCGCGGAACCCCCTGGGACCCCCTCCCCGGCCACGAGCCCCGCCCCCAAGGTCCCACGAACCCACTATTTGTCCATTTGCCCATTGTAATCACGGAAAGACCCCGGAACACTCCGGAACAACTCCCCCTCCACATTGTCACAGCCCCCCGGTCCCACGAACCCACTATTTGTCCATTTGCCCATTGTAATCACGGAAAGACCCCGGAACACTCCGGAATGACTCCCCCTCCAAATTGCCACAGCCCCCCGGTCCCACGAACCTACTATTTGTCCATTTGCCCATTGTAGTCACAGAAAGACCCCGGAACACTACGGAACAACTCCCCCTCCACATTGTCACAACCCCCCGGTCCCACGAACCCACTATTTGTCCATTTGCCCATTGTAGTCACGGAAAGACCCCGGAACACTCCGGAACGACTCCCCCTCCACATTGTCACAGCCCCCCGGTCCCACGAACCCACTATTTGTCCACTGAATGACGGCCCTGAATAAATTGGAAATGGACATTTTGTCATGCAAATATTGTTGATAAAAACACCTCTACTGTACTTGGAACACCCCTTGGAATCCATTTAGGTCAGTTGCATGTCATTTGCTAACAAATGAACAATATTGAGGATTTCACGTTGAGTTTGGAGTTGAGTTTTCGAGCATTTCACCACATATGGTGCATGTCCACCCTCAATTTATTTGACGGCCCTGAATAAATTGGAAATGGACATTTTGTCATGCAAATATTGTTGATAAAAACACACATTGAATACATTGCAAGTGGGATGTGTGTCCATTTCCAAAGTATTAAACAGCCAATCCCATTGAATACATTGCAAGTGGGATATGTGTCCATTTCCAATGTATTAAACAGCCATTCCCATTGAATACATTGCAAGTGGGATGCGTGTCCATTTCCAATGTATTAAACAGCCAATCCCATTGAATACATTGCAAGTGGGATGTTTGTCCACTTCCAATGTATTAAACAGCCAATCCCATTGAATATATTGCAAATGGGATGTGTGTCCACTTCTAATGTATATACATGGTTCCGGTTTAATAGATTAGTGGACACTCATCCCACTAACCTACTATAGTTGTCCCATTGAATACATTGCAAGTGGGATGTGTGTCCATTTCCAATGTATTAAACAGCCAATCCCATTGAATACATTGCAAGTGGGATGTTTGTCCACTTCCAATGTATTAAACAGCCAATCCCATTGAATACATTGCAAGTGGGATGTGTGTCCATTTCCAATGTATTAAACAGCCAATCCCATTAAATACATTGCAAGTGGGATGTTTGTCCACTTCCAATGTATTAAACAGCCAGTCCCATTGAATACATTGCAAGTGGGATGTGCGTCCACTTCCAATGTATTAAACAGCCAATCCCACTGAATACATTGCAAGTGGGATGTTTGTCCACTTCTAATGTATTATATGGTTCCGGTTTAATGGATTAGTGGACACTCATCCCACTAACCTACTATAGCATCCCATTGAATACATTGCAAGGTGGATGTGTGTCCATTTCCAATGTATTAAACAGCCAATCCCATTGAATACATTGCAATTGGGATGTGTGTCCATTTCCAATGTATTAAACAGCCAATCCCATTGAATACATTGCAAATGGGATGTGTGTCCACTTCTAATGTATTATATGGTTCCGGTTTAATGGACTATTGGACACTCATCCCACTAACCTACTATAGAATCCCATTGAATACATTGCAAGTGGGATGTGTGTCCATTTCCAATGTATTAAACAGCCAATCCCATTGAATACATTGCAAGTGGGATGTGTGTCCATTTCCAATGTATTATACAGCCAATCCCATTGAATACATTGCAAGTGGGATGTTTGTCCACTTCCAATGTATTAAACAGCCAATCCCATTGAATACATTGCAAGTGGGATGTGTGTCCATTTCCAATGTATTATACAGCCAATCCCATTGAATACATTGCAAGTGGGATGTGTGTCCATTTCTAATGTACTAAACAGCCAATCCCATTGAATACATTGTAAGTGGGATGTTTGTCCACTTCCAATGTATTAAACAGCAAATCCCATTGAATACATTGCAAGTGGGATGTTTGTCCACTTCCAATGTATTAAACAGCCAATCCCATTGAATACATTGCAAATGGGATGTGTGTCCACTTCTAATGTATTATATGGTTCCGGTTTAATGGATTAGTGGACACTCATCCCACTAACCTACTATAGAATCACACTGAATACATTGCAAGTGGGATGTGTGTCCATTTCCAATGTATTAAACAGCCAATCCCATTGAATACATTGCAAATGGGATGTGTGTCCACTTCTAATGTATTATATGGTTCCGGTTTAATGGATTAGTGTACACTCATCCCACTAACCTACTATAGAATCCCATTGAATACATTGCAAGTGGGATGTGTGTCCATTTCCAATGTATTAAACAGCCAATCCCATTGAATACATTGCAATTGGGATGTTTGTCCACTTCCAATGTATTAAACAGCCAATCCCATTGAATACATTGCAAGTGGGATGTGTGTCCATTTCCAATGTATTAAACAGCCAATCCCATTGAATAAATTGCAAGTGGGATGTTTGTCCACTTCCAATGTATTAAACAGCCAATCCCATTGAATAAATTGCAAGTGGGATGTTTGTCCACTTCTAATGTATTATATGGTTCCGGTTTAATGGATTAGTGGACACTCATCCCACTGACCTACTATAACATCCCATTGAATAAATTGCAAGTGGGATGTGTGTCCATTTCCAATGTATTAAACAGCCAATCCCATTAAATACATTGCAAGTGGGATGGGTGTCCACTTCCAATGTATTAAACAGCCAATCCCATTGAATACATTGCAAGTGGGATGTTTGTCCACTTCCAATGTATTAAACAGCCTATCCCATTGAATACATTGCAAGTGGGATGTGTGTCCATTTCCAATGTATTAAACAGCCAATCCTATTGAATACATTGCAAGTGGGATGTTTGTCCACTTCCAATGTATTATATGGTTCCGGTTTAATGGATTAGTGTACACTCATCCCACTAACCTACTATAGTTGTCCCATTGAATACATTGCAAGTGGGATGTGTGTCCACTTCCAATGTATTAAACAGCCAATCCCATTGAATACATTGCAAGTGGGATGTTTGTCCACTTCCAATGTATTAAACAGCCAATCCCATTGAATACATTGCAAGTGGGATGGGTGTCCATTTCCAATGTATTAAACAGCCAATTCCATTGAATACATTGCAAGTGGGATGTGTGTCCATTTCCAATGTATTAAACAGCCAATCCCATTGAATACATTGCAAGTGGGATGGGTGTCCACTTCCAATGTATTAAACAGCCAATCCCACTGAATACATTGCAAGTGGGATGGGTGTCCATTTCCAATGTATTAAACAGCCAATCCCATTAAATACATTGCAAGTGGGATGGGTGTCCATTTCCAATGTATTAAACAGCCAATCCCATTGAATACATCGCAAGTGGGATGGGTGTCCATTTCCAATGTATTAAACAGCCAATCCCATTGAATACATTGCAATTGGGATGTGTGTCCACTTCTAATATATTATATGGTTCCGGTTTAATGGATTAGTGGACACTCATCCCACTAACCTACTATAGCATCCCATTGAATACATTGCAAGTGGGATGTTTGTCCACTTCCAATGTATTAAACAGCCAATCCCATTGAATACATTGCAAGTGGGATGTGTGTCCATTTCCAATGTATTAAACAGCCAATCGCATTGAATACATTGCAAGTGGGATGTGTGTCCATTTCCAATGTATTATACAGCCAATCCCATTGAATACATTGCAAGTGGGATGTTTGTCCACTTCCAATGTATTAAACAGCCAATCCCATTGAATACATTGCAAGTGGGATGTGTGTCCATTTCCAATGTATTATACAGCCAATCCCATTGAATACATTGCAAGTGGGATGTGTGTCCATTTCCAATGTATTAAACAGCCAATCCCATTGAATACATTGCAAGTGGGATGTGTGTCCATTTCCAATGTATTATATGGATGTGTGTCCATTTCCAATGTATTAAACATCTAATCCCATTGAATACATTGCAATTGGGATGTTTGTCCACTTCCAATGTATTAAACAGCCAATCCCATAGAATACATTGCAAGTGGGATGTGTGTCCATTTCCAATGTATTAAACAGCCAATCGCATTGAATACATTGCAAGTGGGATGTGTGTCCATTTCCAATGTATTATACAGCCAATCCCATTGAATACATTGCAAGTGGGATGTTTGTCCACTTCCAATGTATTAAACAGCCAATCCCATTGAATACATTGCAAGTGGGATGTGTGTCCATTTCCAATGTATTATACAGCCAATCCCATTGAATACATTGCAAGTGGGATGTGTGTCCATTTCTAATGTACTAAACAGCCAATCCCATTGAATACATTGTAAGTGGGATGTTTGTCCACTTCCAATGTATTAAACAGCCAATCCCATTGAATACATTGCAATTGGGATGTTTGTCCATTTCCAATGTATTAAACAGCCAATCCCATTGAATACATTGCAAGTGGGATGTGTGTCCATTTCCAATGTATTATATGGATGTGTGTCCATTTCCAATGTATTAAACATCTAATCCCATTGAATACATTGCAATTGGGATGTTTGTCCACTTCCAATGTATTAAACAGCCAATCCCATAGAATACATTGCAAGTGGGATGTGTGTCCATTTCCAATGTATTAAACAGCCAGTCCCATTGAATACATTGCAAGTGGGATGTGTGTCCATTTCCAATGTATTAAACAGCCAATCGCATTGAATACATTGCAAGTGGGATGTGTGTCCATTTCCAATGTATTATACAGCCAATCCCATTGAATACATTGCAAGTGGGATGTTTGTCCACTTCCAATGTATTAAACAGCCAATCCCATTGAATACATTGCAAATGGGATGTTTGTCCATTTCCAATGTATTATACAGCCAATCCCATTGAATACATTGCAAGTGGGATGTTTGTCCACATCCAATGTATTAAACAGCCAATCCCATTAAATACATTGCAAGTGGGATGTTTGTCCACTTCCAATGTATTAAACAGCCAATCCCATTGAATACATTGCAATTGGGATGTGTGTCCATTCCCAATGTATTAAACAGCCAATCCCATTGAATACATTGCAAATGGGATGTGTGTCCACTTCTAATGTATTATATGGTTCCGGTTTAATGGATTAGTGGACACTCATCCCACTAACCTACTATAGAATCACATTGAATACATTGCAAGTGGGATGTGTGTCCATTTCCAATGTATTAAACAGCCAATCCCATTGAATACATTGCAAATGGGATGTTTGTCCATTTCCAATGTATTAAACAGCCAATCCCATTGAATACATTGCAAGTGGGATGTTTGTCCACATCCAATGTATTAAACAGCCAATCCCATTGAATACATTGCAATTGGGATGTGTGTCCACATCCAATGTATTAAACAGCCAATCCCATTAAATACATTGCAAGTGGGATGTTTGTCCACTTCCAATGTATTAAACAGCCAATCCCATTGAATACATTGCAATTGGGATGTTTGTCCATTTCCAATGTATTAAACAGCCAATCCCATTGAATACATTGCAAGTGGGATGTGTGTCCATTTCCAATGTATTATACAGCCAATCCCATTGAATACATTGCAAGTGGGATGTGTGTCCACTTCCAATGTATTAAACAGCCAATCCCATTGAATACATTGCAAGTGGGATGTGTGTCCATTTCTAATGTATTAAACAGCCAATCCCATTGAATACATTGCAAGTGGGATGTGTGTCCACTTCTAATGTATTATATGGATGTGTGTCCATTTCCAATGTATTAAACAGCCAATCCCATTGAATACATTGCAATTGGGATGTTTGTCCACTTCCAATGTATTAAACAGCCAATCCCATAGAATACATTGCAAGTGGGATTTGTGTCCATTTCCAATGTATTAAACAGCCAGTCCCATTGAATACATTGCAAGTGGGATGTGTGTCCATTTCCAATGTATTATACAGCCAATCCCATTGAATACATTGCAAGTGGGATGTTTGTCCACTTCCAATGTATTAAACAGCCAATCCCATTGAATACATTGCAAGTGGGATGTGTGTCCATTTCCAATGTATTATACAGCCAATCCCATTGAATACATTGCAAGTGGGATGTGTGTCCATTTCTAATGTACTAAACAGCCAATCCCATTGAATACATTGCAAGTGGGATGTGTGTCCACTTCCAATGTATTAAACAGCCAATCCCATTGAATACATTGCAAGTGGGATGTGTGTCCACTTCTAATGTATTATATGGTTCCGGTTTAATGGACTATTGGACACTCATCCCACTAACCTACTATAGCATCCCATTGAATACATTGCAAGTGGGATGTGTGTCCATTTCCAATGTATTAAACAGCCAATCCCATTGAATACATTGCAAGTGGGATGTTTGTCCACTTCCAATGTATTAAACAGCCAATCCCATTGAATACATTGCAAATGGGATGTTTGTCCACTTCCAATGTATTAAACAGCCAATCCCATTGAATACATTGCAAGTGGGATGTGTGTCCATTTCCAATGTAATAAACAGCCAATCCCATTGAATACATTGCAAGTGGGATGTGTGTCCACTTCCAATGTATTAAACAGCCAATCCCATTGAATACATTGCAAATGGGATGTGTGTCCACTTCTAATGTATTATATGGTTCCGGTTTAATGGATTAGTGGACACTCATCCCACTAACCTACTATAGAATCACACTGAATACATTGCAAGTGGGATGTGTGTCCATTTCCAATGTATTAAACAGCCAATCCCATTGAATACATTGCAAATGGGATGTGTGTCCACTTCTAATGTATTATATGGTTCCGGTTTAATGGATTAGTGTACACTCATCCCACTAACCTACTATAGAATCCCATTGAATACATTGCAAGTGGGATGTGTGTCCATTTCCAATGTATTAAACAGCCAATCCCATTGAATACATTGCAATTGGGATGTTTGTCCACTTCCAATGTATTAAACAGCCAATCCCATTGAATACATTGCAAGTGGGATGTGTGTCCATTTCCAATGTATTAAACAGCCAATCCCATTGAATAAATTGCAAGTGGGATGTTTGTCCACTTCCAATGTATTAAACAGCCAATCCCATTGAATAAATTGCAAGTGGGATGTTTGTCCACTTCTAATGTATTATATGGTTCCGGTTTAATGGATTAGTGGACACTCATCCCACTGACCTACTATAACATCCCATTGAATAAATTGCAAGTGGGATGTGTGTCCATTTCCAATGTATTAAACAGCCAATCCCATTAAATACATTGCAAGTGGGATGGGTGTCCACTTCCAATGTATTAAACAGCCAATCCCATTGAATACATTGCAAGTGGGATGTTTGTCCACTTCCAATGTATTAAACAGCCTATCCCATTGAATACATTGCAAGTGGGATGTGTGTCCATTTCCAATGTATTAAACAGCCAATCCTATTGAATACATTGCAAGTGGGATGTTTGTCCACTTCCAATGTATTATATGGTTCCGGTTTAATGGATTAGTGTACACTCATCCCACTAACCTACTATAGTTGTCCCATTGAATACATTGCAAGTGGGATGTGTGTCCACTTCCAATGTATTAAACAGCCAATCCCATTGAATACATTGCAAGTGGGATGTTTGTCCACTTCCAATGTATTAAACAGCCAATCCCATTGAATACATTGCAAGTGGGATGGGTGTCCATTTCCAATGTATTAAACAGCCAATTCCATTGAATACATTGCAAGTGGGATGTGTGTCCATTTCCAATGTATTAAACAGCCAATCCCATTGAATACATTGCAAGTGGGATGGGTGTCCACTTCCAATGTATTAAACAGCCAATCCCACTGAATACATTGCAAGTGGGATGGGTGTCCATTTCCAATGTATTAAACAGCCAATCCCATTAAATACATTGCAAGTGGGATGGGTGTCCATTTCCAATGTATTAAACAGCCAATCCCATTGAATACATCGCAAGTGGGATGGGTGTCCATTTCCAATGTATTAAACAGCCAATCCCATTGAATACATTGCAATTGGGATGTGTGTCCACTTCTAATATATTATATGGTTCCGGTTTAATGGATTAGTGGACACTCATCCCACTAACCTACTATAGCATCCCATTGAATACATTGCAAGTGGGATGTTTGTCCACTTCCAATGTATTAAACAGCCAATCCCATTGAATACATTGCAAGTGGGATGTGTGTCCATTTCCAATGTATTAAACAGCCAATCGCATTGAATACATTGCAAGTGGGATGTGTGTCCATTTCCAATGTATTATACAGCCAATCCCATTGAATACATTGCAAGTGGGATGTTTGTCCACTTCCAATGTATTAAACAGCCAATCCCATTGAATACATTGCAAGTGGGATGTGTGTCCATTTCCAATGTATTATACAGCCAATCCCATTGAATACATTGCAAGTGGGATGTGTGTCCATTTCCAATGTATTAAACAGCCAATCCCATTGAATACATTGCAAGTGGGATGTGTGTCCATTTCCAATGTATTATATGGATGTGTGTCCATTTCCAATGTATTAAACATCTAATCCCATTGAATACATTGCAATTGGGATGTTTGTCCACTTCCAATGTATTAAACAGCCAATCCCATAGAATACATTGCAAGTGGGATGTGTGTCCATTTCCAATGTATTAAACAGCCAATCGCATTGAATACATTGCAAGTGGGATGTGTGTCCATTTCCAATGTATTATACAGCCAATCCCATTGAATACATTGCAAGTGGGATGTTTGTCCACTTCCAATGTATTAAACAGCCAATCCCATTGAATACATTGCAAGTGGGATGTGTGTCCATTTCCAATGTATTATACAGCCAATCCCATTGAATACATTGTAAGTGGGATGTTTGTCCACTTCCAATGTATTAAACAGCCAATCCCATTGAATACATTGCAATTGGGATGTTTGTCCATTTCCAATGTATTAAACAGCCAATCCCATTGAATACATTGCAAGTGGGATGTGTGTCCATTTCCAATGTATTATATGGATGTGTGTCCATTTCCAATGTATTAAACATCTAATCCCATTGAATACATTGCAATTGGGATGTTTGTCCACTTCCAATGTATTAAACAGCCAATCCCATAGAATACATTGCAAGTGGGATGTGTGTCCATTTCCAATGTATTAAACAGCCAGTCCCATTGAATACATTGCAAGTGGGATGTGTGTCCATTTCCAATGTATTAAACAGCCAATCGCATTGAATACATTGCAAGTGGGATGTGTGTCCATTTCCAATGTATTATACAGCCAATCCCATTGAATACATTGCAAGTGGGATGTTTGTCCACTTCCAATGTATTAAACAGCCAATCCCATTGAATACATTGCAAATGGGATGTTTGTCCATTTCCAATGTATTATACAGCCAATCCCATTGAATACATTGCAAGTGGGATGTTTGTCCACATCCAATGTATTAAACAGCCAATCCCATTAAATACATTGCAAGTGGGATGTTTGTCCACTTCCAATGTATTAAACAGCCAATCCCATTGAATACATTGCAATTGGGATGTGTGTCCATTCCCAATGTATTAAACAGCCAATCCCATTGAATACATTGCAAATGGGATGTGTGTCCACTTCTAATGTATTATATGGTTCCGGTTTAATGGATTAGTGGACACTCATCCCACTAACCTACTATAGAATCACATTGAATACATTGCAAGTGGGATGTGTGTCCATTTCCAATGTATTAAACAGCCAATCCCATTGAATACATTGCAAATGGGATGTTTGTCCATTTCCAATGTATTAAACAGCCAATCCCATTGAATACATTGCAAGTGGGATGTTTGTCCACATCCAATGTATTAAACAGCCAATCCCATTGAATACATTGCAATTGGGATGTGTGTCCACATCCAATGTATTAAACAGCCAATCCCATTAAATACATTGCAAGTGGGATGTTTGTCCACTTCCAATGTATTAAACAGCCAATCCCATTGAATACATTGCAATTGGGATGTTTGTCCATTTCCAATGTATTAAACAGCCAATCCCATTGAATACATTGCAAGTGGGATGTGTGTCCATTTCCAATGTATTATACAGCCAATCCCATTGAATACATTGCAAGTGGGATGTGTGTCCACTTCCAATGTATTAAACAGCCAATCCCATTGAATACATTGCAAGTGGGATGTGTGTCCATTTCTAATGTATTAAACAGCCAATCCCATTGAATACATTGCAAGTGGGATGTGTGTCCACTTCTAATGTATTATATGGATGTGTGTCCATTTCCAATGTATTAAACAGCCAATCCCATTGAATACATTGCAATTGGGATGTTTGTCCACTTCCAATGTATTAAACAGCCAATCCCATAGAATACATTGCAAGTGGGATTTGTGTCCATTTCCAATGTATTAAACAGCCAGTCCCATTGAATACATTGCAAGTGGGATGTGTGTCCATTTCCAATGTATTATACAGCCAATCCCATTGAATACATTGCAAGTGGGATGTTTGTCCACTTCCAATGTATTAAACAGCCAATCCCATTGAATACATTGCAAGTGGGATGTGTGTCCATTTCCAATGTATTATACAGCCAATCCCATTGAATACATTGCAAGTGGGATGTGTGTCCATTTCTAATGTACTAAACAGCCAATCCCATTGAATACATTGCAAGTGGGATGTTTGTCCACTTCCAATGTATTAAACAGCCAATCCCATTGAATACATTGCAAGTGGGATGTGTGTCCACTTCTAATGTATTATATGGTTCCGGTTTAATGGACTATTGGACACTCATCCCACTAACCTACTATAGCATCCCATTGAATACATTGCAAGTGGGATGTGTGTCCATTTCCAATGTATTAAACAGCCAATCCCATTGAATACATTGCAAGTGGGATGTTTGTCCACTTCCAATATATTAAACAGCCAATCCCATTGAATACATTGCAAATGGGATGTTTGTCCACTTCCAATGTATTAAACAGCCAATCCCATTGAATACATTGCAAGTGGGATGTGTGTCCATTTCCAATGTAATAAACAGCCAATCCCATTGAATACATTGCAAGTGGGATGTGTGTCCATTTCCAATGTATTAAACAGCCAATCCCATTGAATACATTGCAAGTGGGATGTGTGTCCATTTCCAATGTATTAAACAGCCAATCCCATTGAATACATTGCAAATGGGATGTGTGTCCACTTCCAATGTATTAAACAGCCAATCCCATTGAATACATTGCAAGTGGGATGTTTGTCCACTTCCAATGTATTAAACAGCCAATCCCATAGAATACATTGCAAGTGGGATGTGTGTCCATTTCCAATGTATTAAACAGCCAATCCCATTGAATACATTGCAAATGGGATGTGTGTCAACTTCTAATGTATTATATGGTTCCGGTTTAATGGATTAGTGTACACTCATCCCACTAACGTACTATAGAATCCCATTGAATACATTGCAAGTGGGATGTGTGTCCATTTCCAATGTATTAAACAGCCAATCCCATTGAATTCATTGCAAGTGGGATGTGTGTCCATTTCCATTGCAAGTGTCCACCCTCAATTTATTTGACGGCCTCTGAATAAATTGGAAATGGACATTTTGGCATGCAAATATTGTTGATAAAAACACCTCTACTGTACTTGGAATACCCATTGGAATCCATTTAGGTGAGTTTCATGTCATAATACTGTACGATTTGCTTACAAATGAGCACCATTGACGATTTCAGGTTGAGTTTGGAGTTGAGTTTCCGAGTATTTCACCACATATGGTGCATGTCCACGCTCAATGTATTTGACGGCCTCTGAATAAATTGGAAATGGACATTTTTTTCTCATGCAAATATTGATAAAAACACCTCTACTGTACTTGGAATACCCATTGGAATCCATTTAGGTGCGTTTCATGTCATAATACTGTACAATTTGCTTACAAATGAGCACCATTGACGATTTCAGGTTGAGTTTGGAGTTGAGTTTTCGAGTATTTCACCACATATGGTGCATGTCCACGCTCAATGTATTTGACAGCCTCGGAATAAATTGGAAATGGACATTTTTTTCTCATGCAAATATTGATAAAAGCACCTCTACTGTACTTGGAATACCCATTGGAATCCATTTAGGTGAGTTTCATGTCATAATACTGTACAATTTGTACTGTACAAGTTTCACGTTGAGTTTCGAGTTGATTTTTCGAGTATTTCACCACATATGGTGCATGTCCACGCTCAATGTATTTGACGGCCTCTGAATAAATTGGAAATGTACATTTTTTTTTCATGCAAATATTGTTGATTCCACCAAACTCGGGGAGCCTGTAGACCCCCGGGAGGCCGACCGAACGCCACCGCAACCGTGTCGATCCACCCCCTGGGGGCCGAGGCAGAGGCCCCCGACGGTTTAAACTTTGACCGGCCGCAGCTCCCCAGAGACCGGGGCTAATTCCGCCAAACCAGGCTTCAAAGTTAGGCCTCTGACAGACCTCTCGGGCGCCGCCATCCCCGGCTCGATCGACCCCCGGGAGCCGGAGGTACGGGCCCTCGTATGTTCGGGCCCCAAACCTAAGGCCGGGGCCTAGAGGCTTGAAAGTGGGCTCGACGGATAGCCCTCGACGGCCCCTCTCGGACGCTGCCACCCCCGCGTCGATCGACCCCCGGGGGGCGGAGATACGGCCCCCCGAAGCCCGAAAGTTCAAACTTTTGACCGGCCGTAACTCACCCAAAGAGAGGGCAAACTCCATCAAAATCAGGGTAACATTAGAACATGGGCACCTCTTTCTGATGTCACCTGCCCCAAGTCCCTACGACCCGTCGTCTCAGAACGGGGGACGTCCCACTTCCCATTTAAACGCGTACAGGTTTGGTGGACGCGCGCTCCCTTTTTTGACCTTTTGACCCCAAAGAAGGCCGTACGGTCACAGGACTTTACCGATCCGCCGTGGGGGTCCCCATGAGCCGAAGGTTTCGAATTTGGCTCGATCGGCCCAGGCTCAGAGAGAGGGAACATTATGCTGAATGTCAGGTTGAGCTTAGGAATAATGGAATAGGACTCCGGTTCTACCATGATTAAGAGGGGCGGCCGGGAGGCATTCGTAATGCCCCAAAAGAAAAATTCCTCTGTCTGAAGTTGACCGATACAGACAAAATTTAAAAGGCAAAAACCTGTGCCCAAAAGAGGCAAAAAAAAATTAAAATAAAAAAAACAGAACCATTAGACAACCAGAAGACAATCTGGACTGTCCTGATCTCATCGCCCAGTACTCAGTAAAAAACCCCACTCTGATTAGGGTGTCAGGAAGCACAATGCCTGACGGCAAACAATGCCAACCGGCGATTCGGTCCTGAATAATGAGCGTATTCTAAACCCTTAGGTCACGTGGAACGCTTTGAAATGTTGAAGAAGATTAACGACAGTGTAGAGTTGGAAAAGTCCAAGCAAAAACGAAATGCCTTAAAACTAGGTGTCGGGGACCACACAAAAGCGAAAGCATTTGCCAAGAATGGTTTCGAAACCCATAGGTGATAATTAAAAAGTATTAATTAAAAAAAAAAAAAAAACAATACAGGTGAAAAACCATGTTTTTTTATATATATCTTATGAATTTAAATATTTTTTTAATTAATTATTTTCTTTTATACATCTTATGAATTAAATATATATTTTTTAATTAATTATTTCTTTTTATATATCTTATGAATTAAATATTTGTAAACCGTTTTTTTAAATTGTTACAATATTTTTTTTTTTTTTTATAATATATTATTAAATCTATTTAATAACCTTGAAAATATCAATACAGGTATTTTTCAAGGCCTGCTTAATTGTAGGCAAAAACCTGTGCCCAAAAGAGGCAAAAAAAAATTATGAATTAAATATTTTTTTAATTAATTTTTTTATTTTTATATATCTTATGAATTAAATATTTTTAAAACATTTTTTAAATTATTAAATTTTTTTTAGTTATATTATTAAATCTATTTAATAACCTTGAAAATATCAATACAGGTATTTTTCAAGGCCTGCTTCATTGTAGGCAAAAACCTGTGCCCAAAAGAGGCAAAAAAAATTTATGAATTAAATATTTTTTTAATTAATTATTTATTTTTATATATCTTATGAATTAAATATTTTTAAAACATTTTTTAAATTATTAATTTTTTTTTTTTGTTATATTATTAAATCTATTTAATAACCTTGAAAATATCAATACAGGTATTTTTTCAAGGCCTGCTTAATTGTAGGCAAAAACCTGTGCCCAAAAGAGGCAAAAAAAATTTATGAATTAAATGATTGCCCGCAGTTAGAAGAAATAATTTTGGACCCAGTATTAGAATGCACTGCTCTTTTTGTTAGAGTGGTTTGGAAAGTTTTAGTTAATTTTAAAAGCTACTACAAATCGCCAAAAAAAAAAAGAAAAAAAAGAAAAAGGTTGTTGCACCATGGCAAGAGAACATCTTGTCTTCAAAAAAAGCTTCACATCTATTATGTATATAATGTATTTTTTTCCATCTCTACAGTATTTTGCAGATGACGAGGAGGAGGAGGAGGAGGAGGAGGAGCAGGACGAACTACAGGAATAAATTTTAATGTAGTTCACGTTTTTTTTTTTTTTTTTTTTTTGTATAAAGTTTATTTACATTTTTGTATATACATAAAAAAAATAAAAATATTAAATCAAATTGTTTTCTGCTAATTCCAACAGATTATTGTTCTTCATCTCCCCATGTACCACTGTGGTGATTTGCCAGTTGTTTTACTGTATCCCACTTCCCATTTAAACGCGTACAGGTTTGGTGGAAGCGCGCTCCCTTTTTTGACCTTTTGACCCCTAAAGAAGGCCGTACGGTTTTTTTAAATTCCAACAGATTATTGTTCTTCATCTCCTCATGTACGACTGTGGTGATTTTCCAGATGTTGTACTATATCATTTTTAAAAAATTTCATACCAAAATCATGACAAATGGTATTTACATTGCTTTATAATAAAAAAAAAAAAAAAAATGTAATCAAAATAAAATAAAATCAAATTGTTTTCTGTTAATTCCAACAGATTTCTTGTTTTATCAATTTTTAAAAAAATTTCATACCAAAAGTTTCATACCAAAATCATGACAAATGCTATTTACATTGCTTTACAGACATATAAAAAAAACTTAAACATATAAAATCAAATTGAATACACCAACAGATTGTGTCACTGTGGTGATTTTCAAGTTGTTGTACTATATCCTTTTTAATAATTGCATACCAAAATCATGACAAATGCTATTTACATTGCATTATAGACATGTGAAAAAAAAAAAACATAAAAAAATAAAATCAAATTGTTTTTCTGCTTATTCCAACAGATTATTGTTTTTCATCTCTTCGTGTACCACTGTGGTGATTTTCAAGTTGTTTTACTGTATAATTTTTTAATAATTTCATACCAAAGTCGACAAATGCTGTTTACATTGCTTTATAGACATTCAAAAAAAAAAAAACATAAGAATATTCAATCAAATTGTTTTTTTTTTTAATTCCAACAGATTATTGTTCTTCATCTCCTTATGTACCACTGTGGTGATTTTCAAGTGGTTTTACTATATCATTTTTAAAAAAATGTCATACCAAAATCATGACAAATGCTATTTACATTGCTTTATAATAATAAAAAGAAAAATCAAAATAAAATCAAAATAAAATAAAATAAAATAAAATTGTATTCTGCTAATTCCAACAGATTCTTGTTTTTCATCTTCCCATGTACCACTGTGATGTTTTTTTTTTTTTTTTTTTTTGTGATGAAATTTGCATGTGTGAGAACCTGCTAAGGGTTCAAACATCTTAGCAGAAATTCACACTTATTTGACGGCCCTGAAAAAATTTGAAATGGATATTTGTCATGCAAATATTGTTGATAAAAACACCTCTACTGTACTTGGAATACCCCTTGCTTACAAATTGTACAGTATTAAAAAAAAAAAAACATGAAAATATAAAATCAAATTGTTTTTTTAAAATTCCAACAGATTCTTGTTTTTCATCTCCCCATGTACCACTGTGGTGATTTCAAGTTGTTTTACTGTATTATTTTTTTAATAATTTCATACCAAAGTCGACAAATGCTATTCACATTGCTTTACAGACATATAGAAAAAAAACATGAAAATATTAAATCAAATTGTTTTTTGAAAATTCCAACAGATTATTGTTCTTCATCTCCTCATGTACCACTGTGGTGAAAAAAAAAAAAAACATAAAAATATTAAATCAATTAATCAATAGAAAAATAATAATAAATCAATAGACAATGGGGGCAGTAGTGTAAGTACTAATAGAAAATAAATACAATTCTTCATAATGTAAAGATAGTGATAAATTTTTCTTTTTTTTCCACAGGCCACCACAGAAATGATCAGCAAAAAAAAAACATGAAAATATTAAATCAAATTGTTTTTTTTTTTTTAATTCCAACAGATTATTGTTCTTCATCTCCTCATGTACCACTGTGGTGATTTTCAAGTGGTTTTATTATATCATTTTTAAAAAAATTCATACCAAAATCATGACAAATGCTATTTACATTGCTTTATAATAATAAAAAAAATCAAAATAAAATCAAAATAAAATAAAATAAAATTGTTTTCTGCTAATTCCAACAGATTCTTGTTTTTCATCTTCCCATGTACCACTGTGGTGTTTTTTTTTTTTTTTTTTTGGGTGAAATTTGCATGTGTGAGAACCTGCTAAGGATTCAAACATCTTAGCAGAAATTCACACTTATTTGAAGGCCCTGAATAAATTGGAAATTGACATTTGTCTTGCAAATATTGTTGATAAAAACACCTCTACTGTACTTGGAATACCCCTTGCTTACAAATTGTACAGTATTAAAAAAAAAAAAACATGAAAATATAAAATCAAATTGTTTTTTTAAAATTCCAACAGATTATTGTTCTTCATCTCCTCATGTACCACTGTGGTGATTTCAAGTTGTTTTACTGTATTATTTTTTTAATAATTTCATACCAAAGTCGACAAATACTATTCACATTGCTTTACAGACATATAGAAAAAAAACATGAAAATATTAAATCAAATTGTTTTTCGAAAATTCCAACAGATTATTGTTTTTCATCTCCATGTACCACTGTGGTGAAAAAAAAAACATAAAAATATTAAATCAATTAATCAATAGAAAAATAATAATAAATCAATAGACAATGGGGGCAGTAGTGTAAGTACTAATAGAAAATAAATACAATTCTTCATAATGTAAAGATAGTGATAAATTTTTCTTTTTTTTTCCACAGGCCACCACAGAAATGATCAGCAAAAAAAACATGAAAATATTAAATCAAATTGTTTTTTGAAAATTCCAACAGATTATTGTTCTTCATCTCCCCACGTACCACTGTGGTGAAAAAAAAAAAACATAAAAATATTAAATCAATTAATCAATAGAAAAATAATAATAAATCAATAGACAATGGGGGCAGTAGTGTAAGTACTAATAGAAAATAAATACAATTCTTCATAATGTAAAGAGTGATAAATTTTTCTTTTTTTTTCCACAGGCCACCACAGAAATGATCAGCAGGACTGTGAGTTTATACTTGTCATTAAGTTACACAAATATTTTACACTGATAATTCAATGATGTTGGGTTTGACAGATGTTGTGTTTGTGCTTTTGTGCAGGATACAGAACACAGCCTATCTGGAGAGGAGGAGGGACCTTTTTTACAAATATTTTTTTTTTATTGTATATAGTTAAAATATAAAATTGTTTAATAATAAATCGTTTTTTGAAAACTCCAACAGATTATTGTTCTTCATCATCCCATGTACCACTGTGGTGATTTTCAAGTTGTTTTACTGTATAATTTTTTAATAATTTCATACCAAAGTTGACAAATGCTATTTACATTGCTTTATAGACATTTAAAAAAAAAAAAAAAACACATAAAAATATATAGTCAAATTGTTTTCTGCTAATTCCAACAGATTATTGTTCTTCATGGACCAATGTGGTGATTTTCAAGTAGTTTTTCTGTATGATTTTTTAATAATTTCATACCCAATTTGACAAATGTTATTTACATTGCTGTATAGACACTTAAAAAATCATGAAAAAATTTAAAATCAAATTGTTAAATTTCTGCTAATTCCAACAGATTCTTGTTTTTCATCTCCCCATGTACCACTGTGTTTTTTTTAATAATTCCATAACAAAGTTGACAAATGCTATTTACACTGCTGTATAGACAGTACATTACATTGCATGATTTCACGTTGAGTTTGGAGTTGGAATCTATTTAGGTGAGTTTCATGTTAATTACTGTATCATTTTTAGGTGAGTTTAGGTGAGTTTCATATTAATTTACTGTATCATTTTTTAACAATTTCATACCAAAGTTGATAAATGCTATTTACATTGCTTTATAGACATTTAAAAAAAAAAAACATAAAAATATAAAATAAAATTTTCAACAGATTATTGTTCTGCATCTCCCTATGTACCACTGTGGTGATTTTCAAGTTGTTTTACTGTATCATTTACTAATTTATAGACATTTTCTTTATAGACACATAAAAAATCTTAATAATATGAAATCAAAAATATGAAATCAAATTGACCTCCAAATATCCCACCTCCTCTTCCTCCCGCACCACCTCCATTGCCACCTTTTCGTCCTGCTTCTCCTGCTCAAGATGATGAGGAAAATGTAATGTATCCAAACTCTCTATAACTATGTAATGTATTTGCCGTGTTTTAATGTATTTTTGGCCATCTCTACTGTATTTTGCAGATGACGAGGAGGAGGAGGAGCAGGAGGAGCAGGACGAACTACAGGAAGTTTAATTTTGTTTTAATATAGTTCTTTTTTTTTTTTACAAGTATTTTTTATTGTATATAGTTCACGGTGCACTTTGTTTTAAATACTTTTGTTTTAATATATATATATATATATATATATATATATATATATATATATATATATATATATATATATATATGTTGAATGCACAATTTTTTATTCGTTCCTTTTTTTTTATAAAAAATATATAGGAGTTTATAGGAGTTCTTTATAAAAAATTTCACAATTTTTTATGAAGAACTCCTCAGTCAAAGCATGAAAACATTTGGTTAGAAGGTAGGTATGTGAAAACATCCAATCTATTAAACCAATCCCATTCACTAAATTGGAAATGGGATTTTTGTCCATTTGCAGTTTATTCAGTGGGATCCCAATGACCAATTAATCGATCCCACTGAATAAATTGGCAATGGACACCTAAAGCACAAACAATTTAGGTTGCAGCAAAAAAACAACAACACAAAAGTAAGTATTTAAATATTTAATGAAAAACTTTCAAACAAAAACACACAAACCACTCAAAAAGAAGAACAAAATCAAATATTAAAAATATCAGAAATCAATCAAAATAAAAATGTAGAAATCACTATGAACTATTTACAGGGGGGGGCCTTTCTTGGGGGCCCTTTTCCGGAGAACTCTCTTTTTGGAGGGCGACAACAGTCTTTTTTTTGCCAGTCCCACCAATCTTTTGGAAACAACGCTCTCCGGCGATGTCTTGGGGGATTTTCTGACCACCAATCCACTTCTTAGAGTCCACTTCCTTGGCGGGACGCCCTCCTTAGTGAACGAATGAGAAAGGCAAAGAGTTAGTAAACACACCTACTGGTCACAAACAGTTAAACCAATCCATTGGAAATTAGGCTTACAGAAGTGGACTCTTTAACTTCCAACTCCTGGGAAGGAGAGGCATGCGGCGAGCTGGCGGAGGTCGATGGGCTGGCAGAGGGGGATGTTAAAGCCGGCCTCTTCTGGGGCGTCGTGCTTTTCCTTTTTGGTCTGGTGGCCTGTTTCGTACTTTCAGCCGGCTCCGCTTCATCACCTGCCACGGCAGTTTCAAACAGGCGGCGGTGTTCTGCCGCCTGTTTTGCATTCAAGTTCAGGGCATAGAACCTGTCTGCTGTGGCGGTGTCATGGCACATGAACTGCGCCACTTTTCTTCTGTCGTCAGGACAGTGGGTGTTCTTGGCCTGTTCAAAAAAGGAAAGCATAAGAAAAGAGTTAGGAGAGAATAAACACACAGGTACACATCAGAAACTCACAAAGCAGAAACATGGAACAGGAATGCTTACATGGGTGGCGATGGAGGTCCTCACGTCTGTGAATGTGGGTGTGCCCTGCAAGCCCATGCTTGCCCACGCCTCCTGAAAATATTGATTTAAATTTTTGCAGGACCCCGCCTTTGAAGTAAAAAAAAAATAGGTGGCATCCTTGCCCCCCAGCAAGGTGGACCGGAGAGAGAGGAATTTCTCCAGCCATCCATACTCCTCCTTGTCCAGGGCCAGCTGTGCAGCACCGAAGGCCTGGTTGGTCTTATGGGCCGATATCTGCAGAAACAGCGAGAAGTGACAAGAGTTTTTGGTAACACTTTAATAATAACTACACACTACAACCTATTAGTTAAGCATTGGTTAATAGTCAATTCATCACGTATGTCCACATCAACAAGCAGTAGTATGCAGTTTATAAATGCAGCTAACAATGTTTTGTTCCTGATTTATAAGTACATCTATAATGTTTTTTTTTTTTTTTTTTATAATTTCTATTATTAACAGACCAGTTATTCAGGAGTTGTCAGAGATTCTTACGATCATTTAGGAAGGTAACTAAATGATTAATAAACTTTGAATGCACATTTCTACATATTATTTAGACATACAATAGTTACTCAGTGGAGTAACAGAGCAGTAGGAATATGTGTTAATAAAGCATTTATTAAAACAATATTACTAAATTGCTAAATTATATGTAGAAATTTGCATTTAAATAGTTCATTAATCATTTACTTACACTTTCTAAATGATCGTATGAACCACTGATGACAAGTAAATAACTGATTTAGTTATGATTTACTGGTTTACAGGAAAAGGGGAGAGAAACACTCACATTAATGACGAAGTGGCCTTCGCTCCCCGTCTTATGGGCATCTTCCACCTCCTGAATGGTGAGGTTTTGGAAAACCCCGCAGCGGTGCCCATAGATGCTTGCCCAGTAGGCGGTCAGATGCCCATAAAATGACCACTGCGTTTTTCTTTCGGCCCCACTCTCCAGGAGGTCTTCACAGAAAAAAAAAAGAGAAGCGTTAAGGGTCGCGTCAGATGCTAAAGTGTTAGAGGCGAAGGAGAGGAGTCAAAAACTTACCCAGAATTTCAGGAATCTTCTTTTTTGCAGCTTCCCGGCAAGCCCGCAGCGTGGCCTTAGGGATGAGTCTGCCCTCCTTGGCCTGTTTCACTGCCACCTCGTGAACGGCAACGCTGCGTCTTACCGGGCGCATTAGATTCTGGAGCTCCCGTCTTATTCCAATTAAGGCTACACGGGAGAGCCGGCACGTGGGTGGTGGGGTCTCTTTTATGTATTGCAGAAACTGCAATACATTTTTTAAGTAGTGATGAATGGTGGGCTCGCTAATCTGGCACTGTCTTAAAAAAGACAGCCAGGACCGGATCTTGGCTCTGTTGTCTAGAAAAACAAAGCTGGCCAAGTTGGTCTGGCCAGCTGACATATGGGCAAGGAAATTCTTTATTCTGAAAACTTTTGATGAGACATTGTTTCTTAGTTTTGGAGTGGGGTCAACGCCCTCCCAGTGGCCCTGTATCTCCTCCAAGAGCTGATCTGCAAAACGAAAACACACAAGATGGACCAGATGAGTCAGGTCGAGTATCATACTCACTTAGGGCCATCCCCGAATACATTGGAAATGGGATGTGTGTCAATTTGCAATGTATACAGTGTGATAGCTATATTGGTTTAGTGGGGTGGTTGCCCAACAATCTATTAAACAGTTACCATTCAATGCATTGGGAGAGGAATGTGTGTCCGTTAGCAATTTATTGAACGGATTTAATAGCAAAAAAAAAAAAATAAAAAAAAAAAATAAATAAAAATAAAAATTACAAAAAAAATGCTTTTCTTACTTAGATGTTTTGTCTGAACACTTTATAATAACTACACACTATGAATCATTAGTTAAGGATTGATAAATAGTTAATTAAACATTTATAAAGCATTATTCCTACATGAATAGACATTTGTTAGCAGTTTATAAATACAGCTATAAATGCATTTTTCTTGTTTTATAAGCATCTGTATAATAGGCTTATTAATTGTATTTTCATTCTTTATTAAGGATCATTCATAAATTAAGCAGTTCATTATTTACAGACCGGTTAGTTAGTAGTTTTCCTTTTTCTGTTTAGAAGATAAATGAGCCTTTAAATCTCATTTGTAAACACTTTACAAGGCATAAATAGTCCTCATTTTAGATGAGTTCACAAAAACATTAACTGACAGCTAGTAAATGTTTTAATAACTTCCTGAATTAATTATGAGTTACAGTAGGGATATGTGTTATTAAAGCATTTATCAACACACCGACTAACTGTTAATATATGTCTGAAAACTAAGATGTATAAATGTGCATTCAAATAGTTTGTGAATCATTTACTAACACTTTCTAAATGATCTCATGATCAACTTAAAACTACTAACTAACCGGTTTGTAAATAATGTATGGCTTAATTTCAGAAATGATGAACTGATCCTTAATAAAGTATGAAAATACAAGTATTATGCATATTATACAGATGCTTATAAAACAAGAATAATGCATTTACAGCTGTATTTTAAAACTGCTTACAAATGTCTATTCATGTAGGAATAATGCTTTATAAATTATTAATTAGCTATTTACCAATGCTTAACTAAGGATTCATTGAGTGTCATTATTACAAAGTGTTACTGACAAAACATCTAAGTAAGAAAAGCATTTTTTTCTGTGTAAACTGCAAAAAAATGCTTTTCTTACATAGAGGTTTTCTCTTGTTTCCAGTAAAGTCTAAGTAAAAATGATTGTTTTGTTTTTGGTAAAATCAAGTCAAAATAAAGTACATTTTTTTCTTTGAACAAGCAACATAATCTGGCTAAAATAGGTTTAGAAAAATAACCTTATTTCACGCAGACAACTATATTATTTTTCTAATCCCAATGGCAGACAATTTTGCTTGTTCTAAGCAAAAAACGCACTTCATTTTGACTAGTTTTTACTAAAAACAAGACAATAATTTTGACTTGTCTAGAAAATCCTTCCTGATTCGAGAATTTTTAGAAATTTTGACTGGAAACAAGACAAAACATCTAAGTAAAAAAGCATTTTTTAAAAAAAAAACGTATTTATTTATTTTTATTTATTTATTTATTTATTTATTTATTTATTTATTTTTTGCAATGTGTACTGTGGGATGGCTATATTACTTTTTGTCCACCAATCTATTAAACCGATACCATTCAATAAATTGCAAATTGACATGCATCCCATTTGCAGTTTATTCAATGGGGATGGCTTTTCAGGTTTTCAGACATTAGTCCCACTGACAAATTAATCAATCCCATTGAATAAAATGGCAATGGACACCTGACATCCAATTTACATTGCAGCGAGAAAGTCAAGATGAAAGTAAATTGTTTTTTTTAGTTTTAACTAGAAAATTGCAAACCCAATTACACAAGCCACTCACATTTTATGCCAGTTTGCTTATTTAGTAAATACATCTTAATTTAAGAGGTTTTTTTTTTAGATTTTTGACAAAAAAAAGGAAATAATAAGTAACATAAGCCTATTAATTTTTTTAACAGTGCAAAGAAACTCAGTACTCACTTAGGGCCGGCACGTGATCCGGGAAGGGGTGCGCCATGGTGGTGGTGCGAGTCTTCTTTGAAGGCCCAGGGCCTTCCTCCTCCTGCTCCTCAGACTCAGCAACCGCCTGCTCTGGGCCCTCCTTCTCCTCAGGGCTGCTGATGGTGGACAGCAGGGTCCTGGTTACCCGAGCAACCTGGCCAGAGGGGGTGGGAAATGAGTTAAAAGAGCCTTTAAATCTCATTTGTAAACACTTTACAAGGCATAAATAGTCCTCATTTTAGATGAGCTCACAAAAACATTAACTGACAGCTAGTAAATGTTTTATAACTGCCTTAATTATGAGTTACAGCAGGAATATGTGTTATTAAAGCATTTATTTACACACTGACTAACTGTTAATATATGTCTGAAAACTAAGATGTATAAATGTGAATTCAAATGGTTTATGAATCATTTACTAACACTTTCTAAATGATCTCATGAACCACTTACAACTACTAACTAACCGGTTTGTAAATAATGTATGGCTTAATTTCAGAAATGATTAACTGATCCTTAATAAAGTATGAAAATACAAGTATTATGCATATTATACAGATGCTTATAAAACAAGAATAATGCATTTACAGCTGTATTTTAAAACTGCTTACAAATGTCTATTCATGTAGGAATAATGCTTAATAAATTATTAATTAACTATTTACCAATGCTTAACTAAGGATTCATTGAGTGTCATTATTACAAAGTGTTACTGACAAAACATCTAAGTAAGAAAAGCATTTTTTTCTGTGTAAACTGCAAAAAAATGCTTTTCTTACATAGAGGTTTTCTCTTGTTTCCAGTAATGCTTAATTTAGAAACGATGAACTGATCCTTAATAAAGTATGAAAATACAAGTATTAAGCATATTATACAGATGCTTATAAAACAAGAATACCTGGACAGAGGGGGTGGGAAGTGACCGCTTCCTTAGCAGACGGTACTTCCGCGAGACATCTCTGAGGGCTTCGGTCAAAGTGTCTACTTGTTTGGACAAATCAGCCACTTCATCCTGCAGCTTCTTCATCTGTGCTTTGCACCTCGCATTGCTGCATTCCTCCACCTCCTCCTCCTCCGGAACGGGAGGAACGTCCGAGACATCCTGGGCCTCGTCAATATCCAGGGTCGAAACCATAGGCTCCTCTGGGTCGGAGGCTCTCAGGCTTGCCAGCTCCCCGAGAATTTTCTGCCTTTTGCAGGCCTGCAAGGCATCGCGACGAGCAGTCTTGCTCAGCTCTGTGTGGGTCCTTAGATGACGGTCCAGCCGGCTTGTTTCCTTCTTACAGCCTGCAACAGGGCAGGTGCCTTTCCTGACATTGATCCGTCCGGAGGACAATGCGAGGAGAAGCTGGCGTTCTTTCACATTGAGCACTTTGTGCATTACCCGCAGATGTTGGCTTAGCTGGTGGTAGCTTCGAAAACACAAAGGACAGTTGTCTAAAGGCATTTTAGCTTTTTGCAGTGAGAGTAAACAGCACTGAATTGCAAGAGTAGAAATGTCTAGGAGACTGTCGGTGCAGGGGTTACTTATAGCATTTGGGTCCCATTTGCAGTCTGTTTGATCCCACTTGGAGTTTAATATGTCAGAATGCACTTTGCAGTCTATTTCTCCTTCCACTTCTAGTCTAATAAACTAGAAATGGGACTATTTGGAGTTCCCTTAACAGTCTATTCCTCCTTCCACTTCTAGTCTAATAAACTAGAAATGGGACTATTTGGAGTTCCCTTCCACTTCTAGTCTAATAAACTAGAAATGGGACTATTTGGAGTTCCCTTAACAGTCTATTCCTCCTTCCACTTCTAGTCTTAAGATATACTTTAGATATTTTGGCTGGAAACAAGACAAAACGGTAACACTTTATAATAACTACCCTCTATGAATCGTTAGTTAGGAAATTGGTAAATAGTTAATTAAACATTTCTAAAACATTATTCCTACATGAATAGACATATGTTAGCAGTTTATAAATACAGCTATAAATGCATTATTCTTGTTTTATAAGCATTTGTATAATATGCAATTTTTTTTTTACTAAACCTTCCTCTGTCCTCGTGGGCAAGCTCAACAAACACAAGACTCTGAGTCTGACCCGCTGCCCGCGCGACGGTGGGGCCTCCGACTCTGGCGTCGGCGGACGCCGTTGTGGGGGAAAGGCCCGTGGTTGGGGTCGTCGGATGAAGCTCTCTCGAGGCCAGCCCCTCTCCCCCGGTAGAGAGGGCGGCCGACGACGGGCCGACAGAAAGGGCCCGGTCATCTCGCGTGCGACCTCAGCTCAGGCGTGACGACCCGCTGAATTTAAACAAATTAGATGCGGCAGGCCTATGGCTGCTGTATGCGCATCCTCCATCTCTACCCTCCATCCCTGCATGCTGCAGGTTCTTGAAGATCCTCAGGAACTCAGCCTTGCTGGCTCTTGTGCTGGTAGAAGTGACATCTGCATTGCCCAAGACCAGCTCTGATTAATCACGCTGGTTTCTATGAATTAAATATATATCTACAAAAAAGAAAATTAATAAAAAAAAAAACAAACAAAAACAAATTACCATCACATCAACAAGGTGTGGCAGGCCTACGGCTGCTGTGTGCGCATCCTCCATCTCTACCCTCCATCCCTGCGTGCTGCTGAGGCCGAAGCGCAGGCTGTTCCCTTTCCTTTTTTTCATTCTCCACTTTCTCCCCAGTTTCGTCAGGAACCTGGATGAAGAATGTGTTTATCCAGAAATGGAACATTTTATCCATTTTCATCATCTTGTTCTGTTTGTGGAAGAATTCCACTTTGATGTCGCCACAAACCGGAAGAGGCTGAGGGAACTCAAAGATCATATGCTTCTCTTCCCTCCATGTGTGGGCCCAGCTTGCTCTTCAGAAGGTAGCTGTAGTAATACACATACCTGCGCTGGCTGGCCGCTACTGAGGGAATCCTTGTTAGTTTCTTTTCCTCCACTTAGTAATATGCTTAAATTCAGCGGGTCGCCATTTATCCATCTGAAGTGGACTGATATCGGCAAAAAATACAGGCAAAAACCTGTGCCCAAAAGAGGCAAAAAAAAATTTTAAATAAAAAACACACTCTGATTAGGGTGTCAGGAAACACACTGCCAAAAAAACAATGCCAACTGGCGTTTTAATTTCTATAATTTGTGTTTCCACCCAAAATGGAAACTTATGAATTTAAATATTTTTTTTTAATTAATTATTTTCTTTTATACATCTTATGAATTAAATATATTTTTTTAATTAATTATTTCTTTTTATATATCTTATGAATTAAATATTTTTAAAACATTTTTTAAATTATTAAAAAATTTTTTTTGTTATATTATTAAATCTATTTAATAACCTTGGAAATATCAATACAGGTATTTTCAAGGCCTGCTTAATTGTAGGCAAAAACCTGTGCCCAAAAGAGGCAAAAAAATTTTATGAATTAAATATTTTTTTAATTAATTATTTATTTTTATATATCTTATGAATTAAATATTTTTAAAACATTTTTTAAATTATTAATTTTTTTTTTTGTTATATTATTAAATCTATTTAATAACCTTGAAAATATCAATACAGGTATTTTTCAAGGCCTGCTTAATTATTGCAAAAACCTGTGCCCAAAAGAGGCAAAAAAAATTTATGAATTAAATATTTTTTTAATTAATTATTTATTTTTTATATCTTATGAATTAAATATTTTTAAAACATTTTTTAAATTATTATAATTTTTTTTGTTATATTATTAAATCTATTTAATAACCTTGAAAATAACAATACAGGTATTTTTCAAGGACTGTCTGAAAAAAAAAAAATGTAAAAGGAAAAATTTATCCATCTGAAGTGGACAGACACAGCCAGAAATTAAAAGGCAAAAACGGGGAAAGGAACTGTAACGATTAAAAAGGTTGTCGCACCGTGGCAAGAGAACATCTTGTCTTCAAAAAAAGCTTCACATCTATTATGTATATAATGTATTTTTTTCCATTTAAATTTAAATTTAAATTTAAATTTAAATATTTTTTTTTAATTAATTATTTTCTTTTATACATCTTATGAATTAAATATATTTTTTTAATTAATTATTTATTTTTATATATCTTATGAATTAAATATTTTTAAAACATTTTTTAAATTATTAATTTTTTTTTTTTGTTATATTATTAAATCTATTTAATAACCTTGAAAATATCAATACAGGTATTTTTCAAGGCCTGCTTAATTATTGCAAAAACCTGTGCCCAAAAGAGGCAAAAAAAATTTATGAATTAAATATTTTTTTAATTAATTATTTATTTTTTATATCTTATGAATTAAATATTTTTAAAACATTTTTTAAATTATTATAATTTTTTTTGTTATATTATTAAATCTATTTAATAACCTTGAAAATAACAATACAGGTATTTTTCAAGGACTGTCTGAAAAAAAAAAAATGTAAAAGGAAAAATTTATCCATCTGAAGTGGACAGACACAGCCAGAAATTAAAAGGCAAAAACGGGGAAAGGAACTGTAACGATTAAAAAGGTTGTCGCACCGTGGCAAGAGAACATCTTGTCTTCAAAAAAAGCTTCACATCTATTATGTATATAATGTATTTTTTTCCATCTCTACAGTATTTTGCAGATGACGAGGAGGAGGAGGAGGAGGAGGAGGAGCAGGACGAACTACAGGAATAAATTTTAATGTAGTTCACGTTTTTTTTTTTTTTTTATTTTTGTATAAAGTTTATTTACATTTTTGTATATACATAAAAAAAATAAAAATATTAAATCAAATTGTTTTCTGCTAATTCCAACAGATTATTGTTCTTCATCTCCCCATGTACCACTGTGGTGATTTGCCAGTTGTTTTACTGTATCCCACTTCCCATTTAAACGCGTACAGGTTTGGTGGAAGCGCGCTCCCTTTTTTGACCTTTTGACCCCTAAAGAAGGCCGTACGGTTTTTTTAAATTCCAACAGATTATTGTTCTTCATCTCCTCATGTACGACTGTGGTGATTTTCCAGATGTTGTACTATATCATTTTTAAAAAATTTCATACCAAAATCATGACAAATGGTATTTACATTGCTTTATAATAAAAAAAAAAAAAAAAATCAAAATGTAATCAAAATAAAATAAAATCAAATTGTTTTCTGTTAATTCCAACAGATTTCTTGTTTTATCAATTTTTAAAAAAATTTCATACCAAAAGTTTCATACCAAAATCATGACAAATGCTATTTACATTGCTTTACAGACATATAAAAAAAACTTAAACATATAAAATCAAATTGAATACACCAACAGATTGTGTCACTGTGGTGATTTTCAAGTTGTTGTACTATATCCTTTTTAATAATTGCATACCAAAATCATGACAAATGCTATTTACATTGCTTTATAGACATGTGAAAAAAAAAAAAACATAAAAAAATAAAATTAAATTGTTTTTCTGCTTATTCCAACAGATTATTGTTTTTCATCTCTTCGTGTACCACTGTGGTGATTTTCAAGTTGTTTTACTGTATAATTTTTTAATAATTTCATACCAAAGTCGACAAATGCTGTTTACATTGCTTTATAGACATTCAAAAAAAAAAAAAAAAACATAAAAATATTCAATCAAATTGTTTTTTTTTTTAATTCCCACAGATTATTGTTCTTCATCTCCTTATGTACCACTGTGGTGATTTTCAAGTGGTTTTACTATATCATTTTTAAAAAAATGTCATACCAAAATCATGACAAATGCTATTTACATTGCTTTATAATAATAAAAAGAAAAATCAAAATAAAATCAAAATAAAATAAAATAAAATAAAATTGTATTCTGCTAATTCTAACAGATTCTTGTTTTTCATCTTCCCATGTACCACTGTGATGTTTTTTTTTTTTTTTTTTTTTGTGATGAAATTTGCATGTGTGAGAACCTGCTAAGGGTTCAAACATCTTAGCAGAAATTCACACTTATTTGACGGCCCTGAATAAATTTGAAATGGACATTTGTCATGCAAATATTGTTGATAAAAACACCTCTACTGTACTTGGAATACCCCTTGCTTACAAATTGTACAGTATTAAAAAAAAAAAAAACATGAAAATATTAAATCAAATTGTTTTTTTGGAAATTCCAACAGATTATTGTTCTTCATCTCCTCATGTACCACTGTGGTGATTTCAAGTTGTTTTACTGTATTATCTTTTAATAATTTCATACCAAAGTCGACAAATGCTATTCACATTGCTTTACAGACATATATAAAAAAATACATGAAAATATTAAATCAAATTGTTCTTTTGGAAATTCCAACAGATTATTGTTCTTCATCTCCTCATGTACCACAGTGGTAATTTTCAAGATGTTGTACTATATAATTTATTTTAAAAATTCATACCAAAATCATGACAAATGCTATTTACATTGCTTTATAATAATAATAAAAAAAATTCAAAATAAAATCAAAATAAAATAAAATAAAATTGTTTTCTGCTAATTCCAACAGATTCTTGTTTTTCATCTCCCCATGTACCACTTTGGTGTTTGTTTTTTTTTTTTTTTTTTTTTTTTTTTTTGGGTGAAATTGTGCAGTATTACAAAAAAAAAAAAAACATGAAAATATTAAATCAAATTGTTTTTTGAAAATTCCAACAGATTATTGTTTTTCATCTCCCCACGTACCACTGTGGTGAAAAAAAAAAAAACATAAAAATATCAAATCAATTAATCAATAGAAAAATAATAATAAATCAATAGACAATGGGGGCAGTAGTGTAAGTACTAATAGAAAATAAATACAATTCTTCATAATGTAAAGATAGTGATACATTTTTCTTTTTTTTTCCACAGGTCACCACAGAAATGATCAGCAAAAAAAACATGAAAATATTAAATCAAATTGTTTTTTGAAAATTCCAACAGATTATTGTTCTTCATCTCCTCATGTACCACTGTGGTGATTTTCAAGTGGTTTTATTATATCATTTTTCTAAAAAATTCATTCCAAAATCATGACAAATGCTATTTACATTGCTTTTTAGACATTAAAAAAAAAATCAAAATAAAATCAAAATAAAATAAAAACAAATTGTTTTCTGCTAATTCCAACCTCTACTGTACTTGGAATACCCCTTGTTTTCTGCTAATTCCAACAGATTCTTGATTTTTATATTCCCATGTACCACTGTGATGTCTTTTTTTTTTTTTGTTTGTTTTTTTTTTTTTGGGGTGAAATTTGCATGTGTGAGAACCTGCTAAGGGTTCAAACATCTTAGCAGAAATTCACACTTATTTGACGGCCCTGAATAAATTGGAAATTGACATTTGTCATGCAAATATTGTTGATAAAAACACCTCTACTGTACTTGGAATACCCCTTGCTTACAAATTGTACAGTATTAAAAAAAAAAACATAAAAATATTAAATCATACTGTTTTTTGAAAATTCCAACAGATTATTGTTCTTCATCTCCTCATGTACCACTGTGGTAATTTTCAAGTGGTTTTATTATATCATTTAAAAAAAAATTCATTCCAAAATCATGACAAATGCTATTTACATTGCTTTTTAGACATTAAAAGAAATCAAAATAAAATCAAAATAAAATAAAAACAAATTGTTTTCTGCTAATTCCAACAGATTCTTGTTTTTCATCTTCCCATGTACCACTGTGATGTTTTTTTTTTTTTTTTTTTTTTTTTTTTTGTGATGAAATTTGCATGTGTGAGAACCTGCTAAAGATTCAAACATCTTAGCAGAAATTCACACTTATTTGACGGCCCTGAATAAATTGGAAATGGACATTTGTCATGCAAATATTGTTGATAAAAACACCTCTACTGTACTTGGAATACCCCTTGCTTACAAATTGTACAGTATTAAAAAAAAAAACATAAAAATATTAAATCATACTGTTTTTCTGCTAATTCCAACAGATTATTGTTTTTCATCTCCCCATGTACCACTGTGGTGATTTTCAAGTTGTTTTACTGTATTATTTTTTAATAATTTCATACCAAAATCATGACAAATGCTATTCACATTGCTTTACAGACATATAGAAAAAAATACATGAAAATATTAAATCAAATTGTTTTTCTGCTAATTCCAACAGATTATTGTTCTTCATCTCCTCATGTACCACAGTGGTAATTTTCAAGATGTTGTACTATATAATTTTTGAATAATTTCATACCAAAATCATGACAAATGCAATTTACATTGCTTTATAGACATTTTAAAAAAACATAAAAATATAAAAACAAATTGAATACTCCAACAGATTATTGTTCTGCATGTCCCCAAGTACCACAGAGATTTTGTTTTATTGTATCATTTTTTAAATAATTGCATACCAAAGTTGACAAATGCTATTTACATTGCTGTATAGACATTTAAAAAAAAAACATAAAAATAGTAAATCAAAATATTTAAATTAAAAAATTATTAAAATTTAAATAATTTAAAATGTAAAAATATTAAACCACTGTGGTGATTTTCAAGTTGTTTTACTGTATCATTTTTTAATTATTTCAAACCAAAGTCGACAAAATGCTATTTACATTGCTTTATAGACATTTAAAAAAAAAAAAAAAAACATAAAAATATTAAATCAAATTGAATACTCCAACAGATTATTGTTCTGCATGTCCCCAAGTACCACAGAGATTTTGTTTTATTGTATCATTTTTTAAATAATTGCATACCAAAGTTGACAAATGCTATTTACATTGCTGTATAGACATTTAAAAAAAAAACATAAAAATAGTAAATCAAAATATTTAAATTAAAAAATTATTAAAATTTAAATAATTTAAAATGTAAAAATATTAAACCACTGTGGTGATTTTCAAGTTGTTTTACTGTATCATTTTTTAATTATTTCAAACCAAAGTCGACAAAATGCTATTTACATTGCTTTATAGACATTTAAAAAAAAAAAAAAAACATAAAAATATTAAATCAAATTGAATACTCCAACAGATTATTGTTCTGCATGTCCCCAAGTACCACAGAGATGAACTTGTTTTATTGTATCATTTTTTTAATAATTGCATACCAAAGTTGACAAATATTATTTACATTGCTGTATAGACATTTAAAAAAAAACATAAAAATATGTACATATGGTGCATGTCCACCCTCAATTTATTTGACTGCCCTGAATAAATTGGAAATGGACATTTTGTCATGCAAATATTGTTGATAAAAACACCTCTACTGTACTTGGAACACCCCTTGGAATCCATTTAGGTGAGTTTCATGTCATAATACTGTACAATTTGCTTACAAATGAACACCATTGCCGATTTCACGTTGAGTTTGGAGTTGGGTTTTCGAGTATTTCACCACATATGGTGCATGTCCACGCTCAATGTATTTGACTGCCCTGAATAAATTGGAAATGGACATTTTTTTGTCATGCAAATATTGTTGATAAAAACACCTCTACTGTACTTGGAACACCCCTTGGAATCCATTTAGGTGAGTTTCATGTCATAATACTGTACAATTTGCTTACAAATGAACACCATTGCCGATTTCACGTTGAGTTTGGAGTTGGGTTTTCGAGTATTTCACCACATATGGTGCATGTCCACGCTCAATGTATTTGACTGCCCTGAATAAATTGGAAATGGACATTTTTTTGTCATGCAAATATTGTTGATAAAAACACCTCTACTGTACTTGGAATAGCCCTTGGAATCCATCTAGGTGAGTTTCATGTCATAATACTGTACATTTTGCTTACAAATGAGCACCATTGCCGATTTCACGTTGAGTTTGGAGTTGGGTTTTCGAGTATTTCACCACATATGGTGCATGTCCACGCTCAATGTATTTGACTGCCCTGAATAAATTGGAAATGGACATTTTTTTGTCATGCAAATATTGTTGATAAAAAACACCTCTACTGTACTTGGAATACCCCTTGGAATCCATCTAGGTGAGTTTCATGTCATAATACTGTACAATTTGCTTACAAATGAGCACCATTGCCGATTTCACGTTGAGTTTGGAGTTGGGTTTTCGAGTATTTCACCACATATGGTGCATGTCCACGCTCAATGTATTTGACGGCCCTGAATAAATTGTCATGCAAATATTGTTGATAAAAACACCTCTACTGTACTTGCAATACAATTTATGACATGAAATTTATGACAATTTACCATGTGAATAAATTGGCTCGGGGCCCCTAGTTCAACATTTCGAACGGCTATAACTCGCCCGAGGTCCCGGCAAACTCCACCAAACTCGGGGAGCCTGTAGACCCCTGGGAGGCCTACCGAACGCCACCAGAACCGAGTCGATCCACTCCCGGGGGGCCGAGACAGAGGCCCCCGATGGCGCTAACTTTGACCGGCCGCAGCTCCCCAGAGACCGGGGCGAATTCCGCCAAACTGGGCTCCAAAGTTAGGCCTCCGGCAGACCTTTCGGGCGCTGCCATCCCCGGGTCGATCGACCCCCGGGAGCCGGAGGTACGGGCCCCTGTATGTTCAGGCCCCAAACCTAAGGCCAGGGCCTAGAGGTTTGAAAGCGGGCTCGACGGATAGCCCTCGACAGCCCCTCTCAGACGCCGCCACCCCCGAGTCGATCGACCCCCGCGGGGCGGAGATATGGGCCCCCGAAGCCCGAAAGGCCAAACTTCTGACCGGCCGTAACTCGCCCAAAAAGAGGGTAAACTCCATCAAAATCAGGGTAACACTAGAACATGGGCACCTCTTTCTGATGTCACCTGCCCCAAGTCCCTACGACCCGTCGTCTCAGAACGGGGGACGTCCCACTTCCCATTTAAACGCGTACAGGTTTGGTGGACGCGTGCTCCCTTTTTTGACCTTTTGACCCCTAAAGAAGGCCGTACGGTCACAGGACTTTACCGACCCGCCGAGGGGGTCCCCTCGAGCCGAAGGTTTCCAATTCGGCTCGATCGGCCTTTTCGGAAGCGTGTCCACGAACCCGCTAGGCCGAACCCATTCAAATAAATTGCAGGTGGGATTTTTTCAGAAACGTCCCAGGAGCACGAAACTCGGCACGGCGGCTCCCGGGGCCCCCCCGAGCGGGCCGCCGAAAGCGTGGGGCCTTAGGACGACGCACTTTTTTTCCCAGGGTCCTAGGACTTTGCGCTTCGGGGTCGCGAGCGAGGGGCCCCCGAGATGCCAGAATCTCAAATCTCGGGCCCCTACGACCCGTCGTCTCAGAACGGGGGACGTCCCACTTCCAATTTAAATACGTACCGGTTTGGTGGACGCGCGCTCCCTTTTTTGACCTTTTGACCCCTAAAGAAGGCCGTACGGTCACGGGACTTTACCGACCCGCAGAGGGGGTCCCCTCGAGCCGAAGTTTTCGAATTCAGCTCCATCTGCCTTTTCGGAAGCGTGTCCACGAACCCGCTAGGCCGAACCATTGAAATAAATGGCAAGTGGGATTTTTTCAGAAACGTCCCAGGGGCCCGAAATTTGGCACGGTGGCTCCAGGGCCATCCCCGAGCGAGGCACCGAAGGCGCGAGGCCCTAGGGCGAAGGAAAAATCAAGAGGCTCCTGCACAAAATATCTCCCTCAGCCTTCTTAGACTGTTACACTGTCAGAGCCTTTCGAGTGATTTCAATGTGTCAGAGGGGCACTTTTTTTCCCAAGGTCCTAGGACTTTGAGCTTCGGCGTCGCGAGTGAGGGGCCCCCGAGATACCAGAATCTCAAATCTCGGGCCCCTAAGACCCGTCGTCTCAGAACGGGGGACGTCCCACTTCCCATTTAAACGCGTACAGGTTTGGTGGACGCGCGGTCCCTTTTTTGACCTTTTGACCCCTAAAGAAGGCCGTACGGTCACGGGACTTTACCGACCGGTCGAGGGGGTCCCCACGAGCCGAAGGTTTCGAATTCGGCTCGATCGGCCTTTTCGGAAGCGTGTCCACGAACCCGCTAGGCCGAACCCATTCAAATAAATTGCAGGTGGGATTTTTTCAGAAACGTCCCAGGAGCACGAAACTCGGCACGGCGGCTCTCGGGGCCCCCCCGAGCGGGCCGCCGAAAGCGCGGAGCTCTAGGACGACGCATTTTTTTTTCCCGGGGCCCGATGGGCTCGTGCTTCGGGGGCCTGAGCGAGGGGCCCCCGAGATACCAGAATCTCAAATCTCGGGCCCCTAAGACCCGTCGTCTCAGAACGGGGGACGTCCCACTTCCAATTTAAATACGTACCGGTTTGGTGGACGCGCGCTCCCTTTTTTGACCTTTTGACCCCTAAAGAAGGCCGTACGGTCACGGGACTTTACCGACCCGCCGAGGGGGTCCCCTCGAGCCGAAGTTTTCGAATTCAGCTCCATCGGCCTTTTCGGAAGCGTGTCCACGAACCCGCTAGGCCGAACCATTGAAATAAATGGCAAGTGGGATTTTTTCAGAAACGTCCCAGGGGCCCGAAATTTGGCACGGTGGCTCCAGGGCCATCCCCGAGCGAGGCACCGAAGGCGCGAGGCCCTAGGGCGAAGGAAAAATCAAGAGGCTCCTGCACAAAATATCTCCCTCAGCCTTCTTAGACTGTTACACTGTCAGAGCCTTTCGAGTGATTTCAATGTGTCAGAGGGGCACTTTTTTTCCCAAGGTCCTAGGACTTTGAGCTTCGGCGTCGCGAGTGAGGGGCCCCCGAGATACCAGAATCTCAAATCTCGGGCCCCTAAGACCCGTCGTCTCAGAACGGGGGACGTCCCACTTCCCATTTAAACGCGTACAGGTTTGGTGGACGCGCGGTCCCTTTTTTGACCTTTTGACCCCTAAAGAAGGCCGTACGGTCACGGGACTTTACCGACCGGTCGAGGGGGTCCCCACGAGCCGAAGGTTTCGAATTCGGCTCGATCGGCCTTTTCGGAAGCGTGTCCACGAACCCGCTAGGCCGAACCCATTCAAATAAATTGCAGGTGGGATTTTTTCAGAAACGTCCCAGGAGCACGAAACTCGGCACGGCGGCTCTCGGGGCCCCCCCGAGCGGGCCGCCGAAAGCGCGGAGCTCTAGGACGACGCATTTTTTTTCCCGGGGCCCGATGGGCTCGTGCTTCGGGGGCCTGAGCGAGGGGCCCCCGAGATACCAGAATCTCAAATCTCGGGCCCCTAAGACCCGTCGTCTCAGAACGGGGGACGTCCCACTTCCCATTTAAACGCGTACAGGTTTGGCGGACGCGCGGTCCCTTTTTTGACCTTTTGACCCCTAAAGAAGGCCGTACGGTCACGGGACTTTACCGACCGGTCGAGGGGGTCCCCACGAGCCGAAGGTTTCGAATTCGGCTCGATCGGCCTTTTCGGAAGCGTGTCCACGAACCCGCTAGGCCGAACCCATTCAAATAAATTGCAGGTGGGATTTTTTCAGAAACGTCCCAGGAGCACGAAACTTGGCACGGCGGCTCTCGGGGCCCCCCCGAGCGGGCCGCCGAAAGCGCGGAGCCCTAGGACGACGCATTTTTTTTCCCGGGGCCCGATGGGCTCGTGCTTCGGGGGCCTGAGCGAGGGGCCCCCGAGATGCCAGAATCTCAAATCTCGAGTCGCTACGACCCATCGTCTCAGAATTACTAACACTAATGGGGAAGTGGACAAATAGTGGGTTCGTGGGACCTTGGGGGCGGGGCCAGTGGCCGGGGAGGGGGTCCCAGGGGGTTCCGCGGGCATTTCCTAACACTAATGGGGAAGTGGACAAATAGTGGGTTCGTGGGACCTTGGGGGCGGGGCCAGTGGCCGGGGAGGGGGTCCCAGGGGGTTCCGCGGGCGTTCCGTAACAATAATGGGGAAGTGGACAAATAGTGGGTTCGTGGGACCTTGGGGGCGGGGCCAGTGCCCGGGGAGGGGGTCCCAAGGGGTCCCGGGGGCGATCCGTAACACTAATGGGGAAGTGGACAAATAGTGGGTTCGTGGGACCTTGGGGGTGGGGCCAGTGCCCGGGGAGGGGGTCCCAGGGGGTCCCGGGGGCGATCCGTAACACTAATGGGGAAGTGGACAAATAGTGGGTTCGTGGGACGGGGGTCTCCCCGTCGAACCGGTAGGGATATGGACAAATACAGGCTCGCTGGACGAAGACCCCCGCCGGAGCCATTCACTCAAATGGGGAATGGACAAATAGTAGGTTTGTGGGAGCAAATTCCCCACTTTACAATGCAAAGCAATGGGAAATGGACATATAATAGGCTTAAGGACAGTGGGGGGGGGAGGGCTGGGGTGGGGGGGGGTAGGCCAGTGAGGTATGAACGCCCCCTAGAGGCGTCCGTTCCCCTATTGGTCGCGACTTCCCCAACGGAAAAAAAAGGAAGTCGCAACGTCCCATTGGCCAGTTAAATAAACCACAAATGGGATCCAAATTCACCCTACAATCCCACCGAACCACTATTCGCCCAATGGCAATTTAAATACATGGGCAAATTTCCACGAACCCATTATATGGACTTCCTCCGGACAGCATGTGAGGCTGTGAAGCACCCCCTCCCCTGAGGCTGTGCGTCCGCCGGATCAGGACCAGGTCTCTGCTGATCTCGAGTCACCTGTGGAAGAAGAGGCCGATGCAGATCTGCCCAGTACAGTGTCCGGTTCAGTGCTGGCGATCGTGTCTGAACCAGAAATCGATATTGTATCATGTTATTTCTGCTCTGTTTTATTTTCTCTTTGTCGATACTTTAGACTGTGATACTCTGACAACAGTGCATCTGAAACTAAAAAAACAGCAGTCTTCAAGACTCTTTATTTCATGATTCTTCAGCACTGTTGTGGGAGTTCATATCAGACAATCAAAAAAACATGTCCATCTTCTGTTTCTCTGTGAGTTTTTCAGGATCTGTCATGTCTTTGTTTGAAGTGGGAACACACATATTCAGTGAGAAGGTCAAGGTTGCCATCAAGTGCATCGCCAAGCACAGAATGGACTGCTGTCTTAGTGTAAAAGTTGGCAAAATCTAATGAATATTTGGTGTTTAATAACCTGTAGCTGACATAAAGCTGGAATAGAAGAAAATAGCATTGACCTTCAAATGTTGTGACCCAAGAGTTGCTCACACCAGACTAGCTGTGGTTGTGTTTCTCTCCCTAGGCCGGCTGCTCATGCTTCAGGCGGTTCAAGCAGTCAAACACTGCTATGAGCGTGGAGTTTCTCATGGTGATATCCGCTCATGCACAGATATTTGCCCTTCAAAAGCTTTGATGAAATTCAGCATGGCTACGTCAAAATGGATCCGACCTTATCCACAGGTAAAAAAACACAATACACAGACACAAACAGCTCTACGGTATCTGTCAAATTTAGCCAGTAGAAAAGTTCACATTTGATATTTGAAGACTAACCTTTGCTCTCTCTGAACTCTTTACAGCGTGCCATGAAGGCCATCTAGAATGCAGCAGATTTCTTAAGTGCATGTAAACATAGTCACAAAAAAGTGTTGCTATTTGTAAAAACTCTGGAATAGATCCAGTTTTATAAGTGCATGTAAACAAAATGTTAAAAAAACAAAGAAGTCATTTTTGAATATAATAGTCACAAATGGGTGTTTTACTAGACATTATTGTAAAAAAAAAAAAGTTTTAAAAAATTTTGTATAATATTTCAGAAAGTTGCTAATAACCAATCATTTTCTAATTATTTTATTTATGTAATTATATAATTAGTGTAGTAACAATTAATTTAATAATGAATACAAATATTTTTATTGCCAGTGCAGGCAGTTGCACCTGTGATGAATGAGTCTTTCACACTGGTTTACACTCACATTCTCTCTTACTGCGTGATTGGAAGACCTGGAAAAAGTCACAATATTTCAAAACACACAATTTCGTAACATACGTGTTTTACCCTATGAATCACACAATGAAGTGCATCCACCAGATCCGAAACAAAGTGTGTGGTTGTAGGAAGTGGTTGGCAGGGCTTAATTGTAAAATTAGTTAATGCTACTTAAAGAGATACTTAAAGTTCACTCAAAAATGAAAACATAAAAGAAGATATTGTAAGAGATGTCTAAGATATAATGGAAGTCAGTGGTCACCAAAACATTTAGTTACAACATTCTTCTCAGCATCTCCTGTGTTCAGAACACACACAAGCACGCCTGAAGAGCATGAAGAGACACACAGACATGTGACGGCTGTTGCTACAGAGGCGTTTCTCTCTTTCTCACAGCGCTCATGAAGCACACATTCAGACACGTGTGTAGAAAGGACACAAACAAACGGGTTTGAGAGTTTACTGAGTGCAAGTCATTCATCAACAGCTCTGGTTAAATCCACCTTCATCATGTTTGTTCCTCCTCTCAGTCCAGACAGGTACACCTGTGGTTTGGGTACGTTACTCTCTCCGTCTCGCTTCGTCTGGCTGCCGGCCTCTTTAGGGAGGAACGTCTGCGTGCTGTTGTGTCGTCTCATGTGACTCAAATCGGTCTGCATTGAGCGTGTGACTTTATTCCGTAGATTGGCCTGAAACAGAGAGACGGTTTCTGGCGAAATTCCCTTATTGATGATGTTGTGAGTCTGGACTGAGATCATGCGTGTCAATGGGTGTATGGATGCGCTTCCTCACCAGTTTAATGGCTTTTCGTCTGAGCTCCCACTCGTTCCACTCATAGGACTTCACAATGTTGGTCTCCAGAGGGTGTATCTCTGTTTGCATGCTGGCGTCACTTTTAGAGATGGTTTTCACCAGCAGTTTCTGTCCTGACTGCATCTGAGAGATGAACAGTACAGTGTGAACACGCTTACGTTTCTACATCGACTAGCAGTGCTTTAGATTGTAAAAGAATGTCATGTGTCGTATGCTGCCTCAGAGTAGGGCGTCAGGCTGGCGAACTCCTGATGCAGCTGGAGCAGCTGGATGAGCTCAGGCCATCTCTTCGCCATCTCCACCACAGCAGCTACAAACTCATCCGCTTTAGAGGCGAACTCGAATGCAGCGCTCTTACAGCTGAAAGTGTAGTATTTCTCCTTGTGCTTTAGGGCGCCGATGTTTGGATTACCTGAGAAAAACAAATTAGACAGTAATATGTCTTATCAAATTTTTAAAAAGAATTACAGTGTACACTATTTGTTTCATTATTTGTACCTGGCAGTAAAAGGCCATTCTTCTTCACAAGGGTGAAGCCACAAAAACCCTTATACTGCAGCGGCACGTCCTCAAAGTGAGCTGGAGAACACCATTCACATGAGCTCATCTCTGACTCAACAATATGCTCTTCTGAAACAAACCAAAAAGCACATGTATGGGATATAATGATGGCTTAATCTCATGTAAACTGTCAATAACACTTTATTATTCACCCCAACACTGACAGACATAAATGAGCAGTGACATACTTAAGACTGTTAAACACAGTTTCGATGGCCATTATTCAGAAACACCGGACGGCAGAATCCCGCCATTGACCAGTCAGAATCAAATATACAGATATTACAGTAAAACATGACTCGTATATTCATATGACATTTCTCAAGTGTTTATTTGTAAACAAACTCAGCACACTAAGGGCCAGATTTACTCAACAGTGCAAATTAGTGTGAGAGCACAATCCCATAAAAGTGCAGATGGCAGTGGAAAATTTGGTGAATGATCTACTGGCAATGGGCGAAAATAAAAAAACACAGATGCAGCTCATTTCCATAATGACTAATGCAGTTACCCAAAGCAGCACAAATGAGCAACTAACGCAGGCATGTCAAGTTTAAAATGGGTTAAGATCTGCTTTTTTGGGTGTTAAATAATGCCAAAAATACCTGTGAACCGACTACCAAATCTTATTTTGCATCTGAGGGGTAAACTCCTACAAATGCACATACAATACTAATTTGTTTCCACACCTTTTCATCACTAATGTTTCACTTTTTTTAATAACAGAGGATGGTTTGTGCTGGCCCGAATCTGGCCCTAAAGGTCAAAAGTGATTATTGTCTGCTCGTGTGTCTCACCTGCCGTCTCAGAGCATCTGTCCGCGTCTGTTCGCACCTGCAGCCCGAGCAGCAGCAGCTCCAGCTGATCTGGGCTCAGCAGAGACTGTGCTGATAGGAAAGCTCTCAGACCGGACGCCACGTTAGTGAGCGTGCTCAGTAGCAGCATCTCACCTTCCAGTCCCGCCCAGAGCGAAGCCAATGCTGTGAAATGAGGCTGGCAAGAAGAAAGACGCTTTACAGTAAATCTACATGTGATCACAACAGTGGCACTTTTGTACTGTAAAAAACAGACATGCCAACAGTACTTCTTACTCAGACAGAACAGATCTGCACAACTGTTCAAAGCTGCTGCAAAACATATGGACACCTGACTAAATGTCATGAAATGCTGTATCAGTGCAGTCCATATCCAGAGATTAGACTTAAAAATTATATTGTGTCATTTAACACAAAACCAGTCATAAGGATCAGTTTTTTGAAATTGAGATTTATACATCATCTGAAAGCTAAATAAGCTTCCATTGATGTATGGTTTGTTAGGATAGGACAATATTTGGCCGAGATACAAGTATTTGAAAATCTGGAATCTGAGGGTGCAAAAAATTAAAATAAAAATCGCCTTTAAAGTTGTCCAAATGAAGTTCATAGCAATGCATATTACTAACCAAAGATTAAGTTTTGATATATTTATGGTAGGAAATTTACAAATATCTTCATGGAACATAATCTTTACTTAATATCCTAATGATTTTTGACATAAAAGAAAAATCGATCATTTTGATCCATACAATGTATTGTTGGCTATTGCTAGAAAATATACCCTTATACCCCAGGGTCACATATTTTAAGTGAGCACAAGCACTTTATCAAGCAGAACATTTCACAAAAATGAGTTGACTTTAAATTCTTTTGCAGGTCACTGTAACTTAAGCATCACCTACTGTCAATTATATTTGAAATATTTATACAAAATTGTTTTATAATGAAATTATTCATTTTGAAAAGTCAAAATTGCAAGATGTAAACTTGGAATTGCAAGAAAGAAAGCCAGAATTCTAAGTTTGTGTCTCGCAATTCTAAAAAAGTTTGTGAGATAAAAAGTTAACTTTACTTTTTTATTCTGTTTCAGAAACAGGCCTCCATAGTTTACAGATCAGTTATATAATGAACGTTCAAACCAATGAGTGCAAAATCATTCTACACTATTCCTTCCTCGTCTCCCTCTTACAAATGTCTTTCCTTTGAATTTGCTGTTTTTATCCTGTTTACTGGGACAAAGGCCCTGTTCTTTGTAAAGATGCTTTGGAATAATATGTGACCCTGGACCATAAAACCAAAATTTTTTGAAACTGAGATTTATACATCATCCAAATAAGCTTTCCATTGATGTATGGTTTGTTAGGATAGGACAATATTTGGCCAAAATACAACTATTTGAAAATCTGGAATCTTGAGGGTGCAAAAAAATCTAAATATTGAGAAAATCACCTTTAAAGTTGTCCAAATGAAGTTCTTAGCAATGCATATTACTAATCAAAAATTACGTTTTTCATATATTTATGGTAGGAAATTTACAAAATATCTTCATGGAACATGTTCTTTACCTAATATCCTAATGATTTTTGGCATAAAATAAAAGTCAATCATTTTGACCCATTCAATGTACTGTTGGCTATTGCTGCAAATATACCCGTGATACTTACGACTGGTTTTGTGGTCCAGGGTCACATATTGATAAATGCACAGTATAAATTCATTAAAACTAAAAAAATTGTGAACTATCAGTGAATGTTCAGCACAAACAGATGGACAACAGCATTGCAGGAGTTACTCACAAACACTTGTGATGTAGGCACTGTTGCCTTGGTGTGCACGGTCTCCTTCAGGAGCGTCATTCTAGTCTTCAGATCACACTGTAACCGCGTCACTTCCTTCGCACTCTGGATGATGTCCGCCTGATGAAACATGAACATCAAATCACCACATTAATTTACTGTCATCAGTGTCACATTCACATCATTTTCACCATGTCCCACATGAAAACATGCTGAAATCACTGGAGAACAGCAGGTCTGTGTGATCTAAAGAGTGGTGTCTCACGGAGAGCGTTTCAAATCAGATATAAGATAAGAGCCTTGATGAACATAAACCATCCAATGATGTGAACAGCAAAACCCACCAGTATGAATCTGAGGAAGGCCTCGTGTTGTCGTGCGTTATACAGAGCCTGTTTGATCAGGTCGGGGTGGATGGGACACTCGGTGTGCTCTGCGTCCTGCTCACAGATCTTCTCCAGCAGGGCCGTGTACTGCCAGGCCAAGCGCTGGGATCCTGCCAGTTGATTCTCGATATCTGTGGCTGCGGCCGGCACCGTCTCGTTCAGGATGGCCGGCACTGCAGGAGGGAAACACACATGGAGAAGTGAGCACTGATGCCACAGTTAATACGAGTGAACTCGGAGAGACCCACGTACAATTCTGGATGCCCTCTCCTCCTTTCTTGCTGTCCTTGTTGAAGAGGCGTATGCCGCTGACGATCAGAGTGAGCTCACTCAGCTGCTGCTCTTTGTCTTGTTTCAGCAGAGACATGAAGGTGGCCAGCTGAGACTGAGGAAAGATGCTCTGCAGAGCCGCTGCAACAAACACACACCACATACAACATCGTGCTGTCTTCTTAAACTGCCTAAACTCTGGCTGTTATTGCAGTCATCCTGTACTGACACCTAGTGCCATGAACACAGCATCACACAAAAACAGTAGAAATGCTCCATTAGCAGTCAGTCATGACTAACACAAGAATTACTGAGATAAATACAGTATTCATTACTCACTTAGAAAAGTGTATTTCTTTCTAAACTGTATTAAATACACATATACACTATGTGTACATATATACTTCTAAAAGGTTTTTTTTAAAATGGTTTTGAAATAAGTTAGAAATATTATTACAATTACAAATAACTGTTTTCTATGTGAATCTACTGTAAAATGTAATTGATTGCTCTGATCAAAACTGTATTTCCAGCATCATTACTCCAGTCTTCAGTGTCACATGATCATTCAGAAATCATTCTAATATGCTGATTTGCTGCTCAACAAACATTTCTGATTATTATCAATGTTGAAAACAGTTGTGCTGCACAATATTTTTGTGGAAACCATGACACATTTTTTTCCAGGATTCACAGATGAATAGAAGGTTCTATAGAACCGCAGTTATTTGAAATAGAAATATTTTGTAACATAAGTGTCTTTACTGTCACGTTTGATCCAGTGTTGCCAACTTAGCAATTTTGTTGCTAGATTTAGCTACTTTTCAGACTACCCTAGCAACTATTTCTTCAAAAAGCACCTAGGAACAAATTTAGCTATTTTTAAAATCCCAAATTATAAAAAGGCACACATTTTCCCTCAATCAAAGGTGTCTAGCAGTACACATATCACATGAATTAAGTTGCTAGATGCAGTTGTTCTATAATAATTGTTCATTTATGATAACACCTTGTTATTAGTTGTAACCTGATAACACAAAATACAATGTGTAATTTTAAATAAAAAAATCAATACAGAAAATTCCTTCAAATTAACACAGTACATTGTGCCCTATTTTACAGGCTTTTCTTAAAGTGTAGCATACTAACTACCAGTACAATGCTTAAAAATATAATTGTTCAGAATGTATAGTTTATACGAAAATACATAAAATGTAATTCTATCCTCTATTCTATACAGTTTTTGCGTTGTGATTACAGAATAATGTCACCGCACGGTTACATCACAACGTCATATAGCAACTTTTAGCAACAATTTGTCCTGCCTTCAGCAACTTTCTCCGAAAATTTGTTGGCAACACTGGTTCGATCACTTTAATGCAACCTTTTTAGGTCCTAATTATACGACAGTACCTGTGGTTTCCCTCACAGTGTTAATGTCTGTGGCTGAGCCGAGATTGGAGCGCTGTATCACATAGCTGACTATTTTGCCGTACAGGTTCTTCAGGTCCTCTCTGGTCTTGGCTCGAGAGTCCGTGATCTCTCTGCTCAGCGACAGCAGACGAGACTGCAGGACCCTCTGCTGGACCTCCAGAAACTCACCTGACGCACACACACAATTAATCACATACACTCATGCATACGCTTGATGCATTCACAAAGCCTAGATTCATGTGAGAATGAGTGACCCTGGACCACAAAACCAGTCGTAAGTAGCACGGGTATATCTGTAATATAAAATACATTATATGGGTCAAAATAATATATTTTCCTTTTATGCCAAAAATCTTTAGGATATTAAGTAAAGATCATGTTCCATGAAGATATTTTGTAAATTTCCTACCGCAAAAATTTCAAAACTTCATTTTTGATTAGTAATATGCATTGCTACGAACTTCATTTGGACAATGATTTAAAAGGTCATTTTCTCAATATTTTGATTGCTTTGCACCCTCAGATTCCAGATTTTCAATAGTTGTATTTAGGCCAAATATTGTCCTATCATAAGCGTATCGTACTGTTGTATTGTCGTATCGTCAGCGTATTGTTTATTCAGCTTTCAGATGATACATAAATCTCAGTTTCAAAAAATTTACCCTTATGACTGGTTTTGTGATCCAGGGTCAACATATGAATTTGGACTGGTGGAGGAGACACACACATGCAGGTCCAGATCATCTGTTAGATGTTTGCTCAGCTCACCTCTATTGTACTTTACTTTTATGGTTCTTGTTTGTTTATGTACTTACGTCGAGAAGTGTAGTTCATGTCAAAGTAAACCTGCATCTTAATGGTGTTCAGAGTGGGACTCGTCTGGTCCATGAGTCTGTCCACACACAGCTGAAGACAAGGACAATGTCAAGAATCAAAGACATGTTACACTTACTGTCGCTGCATATGAATTCTTTTTTATTTATTAGCTAGATAGTGAGATTTAGTGAGATAGTGAGATAGAGAGAGACAAACTTCATGCTGAAAAAAACCCCAGCTGACTGGAAAGTCTGAAGCAAACTTTACAATTTAAAACACACCTAAAACCCTTTTATTTTATGATAAAAAAAAAAAATCTCTTTCAACTTTATTTGGTGCTCTAATTCTTATTCTATTATTTAAAATAAAAAAAACATAACCCTTTAAGACTTGCACTCTATTCTATCTTCTAACAGCTTGTTTTCCTAAAAAAAACAAAAAAAAAAAAAACAAAAAAAAACAAAAACAAAAACAACAACTAGCTTCTCTATTATTTTTGTATTCTATCTATTTGTTTTATATTATCTATTTGTTTTATATTATATAATTAAAAAAAAACACTAGCTTGCTCTGTTCCTTTTCTATTCTATCTGTTTTCTTATTTATTATATCATTAACAACAACAAAAAACCTTGCTACATGTACTGCGTTAGGGTAACTAATAAGACTTGATTTTGACTGACTGCTTCCATTGGCCTCATTTGTAAGTCGCTTTGGATAAAAGCTTCTGCTAAATGACTAACTGTAAATGTAATGTAAATGAAGCCGTTTTAAAAACTTTTGTAAACACGAATTATGCATTTACCTCTATGAGCTTCTGCACATCTTGCTTTGTAAGAGTCCTGTCCACGTTAAAATGATTCCTGGGGTCCAGAACAACAGCTTTGACCTGGACACACATTAAATGTTGGAGCTACGACATTCACCGGCTGATTTATCTATATCAATAGCACAAACACTCACCATGAACGCAATGAGCGTCTCAGACAGAGTTTGTCCTCTGCTTAAACACGTCTGCGCGATTTCTCGGATGATGTTCCTTATAACGCCTTCGGCCTGTGTGTGCGACATCTTACACAACTACAACATCCACGGGTTTTTAACTTGAAAACGTCCCGTCGGCTTGTTGTGCTGTGCGACGTTGTTGTGGTTGTCATAGAGATGGACAGCGTGTGGAAGCGCTTCTGAGCGGCGCCGGCAAACACAAACCACCAGATACGACAACAACCAGACATTACAGTATAACAGTTAACAGAAACTATGATGTATTAGAATCGAAAATACAAAAATCCTTTCCATACACCCACTGATAACACCGTGTACAATGAACCAAACATCACTGAAGAAAAACCGCTGGAAACTTTATTCATACACATTCATATATTCAACGCTGCCATTTACATTTGTCTCCTCCGGTGCTCTCACTGGTTCAGCTGAGTGAACAACAGCGGCAGGGCAGCAATCCATGAACTCTGACCCTGATTAAATGTAAAACATTAAATCGTTTAGTTATACGTGGCTGAAGGCTGTTGTGCTGTAAAACGTCAGTGTTAATAAATCATGTAACTTGAAGTGTGAGAGAGCGTGCAGTAGATAAACTGCATAATAAATTGCATCGTATAGTTACTGTATAGACTAGTAATGATGGGAACTGAACACACTTCTCAGATTCATGTTTATTATTTTATGACGGGTCAAAAAAAAAAAAAAAAAATTGTAGTGATAAAATATAATGACATCAACCCAAGAGAAAAAAGTGAGAGCCTTAAGGATGGCTTAAGAGTGGGTTTGTTGTTCACCATTCATCATGATGCTGCCATTAATTATTCTAAAAAAGAACAAACTTACTTTTTGTGCTGCTCTATTATTTGTAAACAAAATAAACATGTTTATAATCTGCTGTATTTATAGTCCCTTTATTAATCTGCATGTTTATCAAATTTGACAATGAACAAATAATATTTCAATAAAAATTATTATTTGGTATTTATGTACAGTTAAAATATATATGTGCAATATAATATAAAACCTATGTGATCTCCTTCAATATAATTCATTTTTTCTGCATCATTGTTGAAAAGTACACACACACACGTCATACTGTCTTATGTTTCTAATGTTCACAAAGAATGGTTTATTTGTGTACTTTTTAAACATTTGCAATGTTTCATCAAAAAAATCATCTGTATCAAAAATCAGTGTATCTTGCTCATAGCCTTGTTTTAATTTCTGTCACATGAAATCTGTCTTCTGCACAACAGTTTGACAGTCGCACATATTTCACTATATTATAGTAGATGTTGGTCACACTTTATTTTAAGGTCAAATTCTCACTGTAAGCTATGATTTTGCTCCTTGGTTGTTAAGTGTAGGTATGGGGTGGATTAAGGGATGTAAAATATGTTAATCCAGAATAAGGCGTTATGTGCTTTATAATTACTCATAAACAGCCAATATGCTAGTAAGACGCATGCTAATAAGCAGCTAGTTAATAATGAGAATTGGTAAGTAATGTGTGACCTAGATGTTTTATCAGAGATCATGCTGTGGTGTGAAATAGACTTCTTTTTTTATAGCTGAATAATGGATGTTGATGAGTTTTCTGATAAGTGGTGTCTACAGCTCAGGTGATTGGCTCAAAAAGCCGTGATTAAATGTAATTTAATACAGAAGCTAAAGAACTGAGTTTTGTTCATGGAGTCTGTTCACATTCAAAGCAGAAAACAAAGAAAAAAATCCTTCATTATATCATCTCATTTTGAACCTCAAAACTGAACACCGTAGATAAGATAAATAGCAAGTGTATATGATCTTCATATTGCGTCTGGAGTCTGAACAGCGGCATTATTCCTGAGCGTGTTGCGCTTAATCTGGGCTGGAGTGGATGATAAGGCCCCAGTCTCGCTCCATCTTGGTGAAGTCATCCTCCGACTCGCCGCTGTCCTCCGAGCTCTGTCTGAGGATGACGTTGGGCAGCAGTGTGACCGCTTCAGTCTGTACCTGAGCTTCATCCACTTGCCCTAACAAGCCCATCAGAGGGATTTTCAGTTTTCGAGTCTCTGGGCTCCAGTCCAAAAATATCTGTGTTTGGTCTTCATCATCCAGCTCATCCTCACAGGCATCCACAGGCTGTACCGTGTGTCCCTGTGTCCTGTACGGGCTGCTCTCGGCCTCACGCCGGCACGGAGGTTCAAAACTAGCCGGCACCACTATCCCGTAATCTCCGGCCTCGCTGTGCCGCGGCTCCTGCGGCCACGGCTGCAGCTCAGAGTCCACGCTCGCCGAGTCTTCATCCCACAGGTCAGCTAAGGGAGCAGATGGCGCAGACGGAGCGACCTGCTGCGCGTAACACGCCGGCGGATGAGGATCAGCGTTCAAAAGCTGAGCCTGTACATCAGACGCTGTTGAGTCCTCACAGGACACCAGCTGCGGCAGAGCCGCCGGACCGAACAGTGCGGATTCTTTTCCGATATTGATCATGTTAACGACGACTGTTGGAGGCATCTGAGGTAGGAGAGTGTGAAGCTTTTCACTCATACATTCCACTTGCTGAAATGACAAGAGTACAGTGTTAATTCAGCACTGTAAACAAAACTATGATGACAAGATGGCATGATATGACTCTCCCATCCTCAAATAAAAACAGAATTTTCTGTGATAGAAGAGGATTCATATACACTGCTAATCAAAGTTCCATTTATTTGATACAGAAAAGTAATATAATGAAATATTATTGCCATTTAAATGTTTTTTATTTTAATATACTTAAAAATATAATTTATTCCAGTGATTTCAAAGCTGAATTTTCAGCAGCATTATTCCAGTCTTCAGTGTCACGTGATCCTTCAGAAATCATTCTAATATGCTGATTTATTATCAGTGCTGGAAACTTTTTGGAACCTGTGACACTTTTGTTCAGGATTCTTTGAAGGAACAGCATTTATTTAAAATAGAAATCTTTTCTAACAATACAAGTCTTTACTATCACTTTTGTTTTATCAATTTAACACATCCTCACTGACCCCAAACTTTGAACAGTAGTGTATATTGTTGCAAAATATTTATATTTTTACATAAATGCTGTTCTTTTTGACATTTTATTTAAAAAAATATCAAGGGTTCCACAAAAAATATTAAGCAGCACAACTGTTTGAACATTGAAAACAGCATTTTAGAATGATTTCTGAAGGATCATGAGCACTGAAGACTGGAGTAATGATGCTGAAAATACAGTTTTGCATCACAGTAATAAATTCTGTTTTAAAGTATATACAAATAGAAAACCACTATTTTAAATTGCATTAATATTTCACAATATTACTGTTATTTCTGTATGTTTAATCAAATAAATGCACCCTTGATGAGTAGAAAAGACATTCAAAATCTTACTTATTCTTACTTATCCCAACTTCTGCAGTGTAGATCATTACTTTACATACACCAGTACCATTCAAATGTTTGGGGTCAGTAACACTGTTTTTTGAAAGTCTTTTCTGCTCACCAAGGGTGCATTTATTTGATTAAACATACAGAAATAACAGAAATATTGTGAAATATTAATGCAATTTAAAATAGTGGTTTTCTATTTGTATATACTTTAAAACAGAATTTATTACTGTGATGCAAAACTGTATTTTCAGCATCATTACTCCATTTATTTGATTAAAATACACACACACACACACACACACAAAAATATTATTACTATTTTAAATAGATGCTTTCTGTGTGAATCTACTGTAAAATGTAATTAATTCCTGTGATCAAAACTGTATTTTCAGCATCATTATTCCAGTCTTCAGTGTCACATGATCCTTCACAAATCATTCTAATATGCTGATTTGCTGCTCAACAAACATTTCTGATTATTAGCAATGTTGAAAACAGTTGTGCTGCACAATATTTTTGTTAAAACCATGATTCAGGATTCACAGATGAATAGAAAGTTCAAAAGAACAGCATTTCTCTGAAATAGAAATTTTTTAAACTTTTTTAACTTTTAACTTTTTTTTTTTTAACTTTTTTAAAATTATAAATTTCTTTATCATCACTTTTGATCAATTTTGCATCCTTGATGAATAATAGTATTAATAGTATTAATGACTCTCAGAAATTAGCAGCATAATATCTTGTGATTTCATTGGAATGGGGCAACAGTAGCTGGGTTTCCATCCAAAGCTGCGAATTTAACTTATGCACAAAAAGTTGGAATATCGCATAAAACATTTGCGAATAAGCACCGTTTCCAACCAACAAGTCAAAGAGAACAAAATTGTCACTTCCTGATAAAGTGCACTATATATTACTAAGAAAAGTAGGAGAAGCCACTGAATATAGTAATTGTCATATATAATAAATTACTTGTAATTGTAATTACTTACAAATTAGCAAGCAGACGAAACATAATAAATGTGATCACTTCTTTTGGAGGCGGACGCCTGCTGTTTGGGAACGCAGTCATGTAAGACAGTTCTGGGAGGCAATTATACAGAAATACTTTGACGACAGACTTTGCTCAGGCATTTCAGAATGACCATAACAACATTTCAGATGCTGTGGAACAAGATCGCTCCACTGTTTAGACGGGATTTAGTCAACGCCACATGACTTTTTTGATGGTATGGAGGAATTTATTTGGCAAATGTGTTTCTATCTCCCATTATTCGCATGAATCCTTTTTCGCTCAAGTCAAAAAAAGTATTATTATCGAAATGTGGCGTTTCCATCACTCGTTTCCGATGTGACACTTTAAAATGCACGTAAGAACAGAGTGATGGAAACAGCTAGTGTGGGGTCAGTTAGATTTTCTTTTAAAGAAATCAAAACTTTTATTTTGCAAGGCTGCATTAAATTGTTCAGAAGTGACAGTAAAGACATTTATAACAATTTATATATATATATATATATTTTAAAGAAGTCCACTTCCAGAACAACAATTTACAAATAATGTACTCACCCCCTTGCCATCCAAGATGGTCATGTCTTTCAGTCTTCAGTCATAAAGAAATTATGTTTTTTGAGGAAAACATTTCAGGATTTTTCTCCATATAATGGACTGATATGGTGCCCGATTTTGAACTTCCAAGAAGTAGTTTAAATGCAGCTTCAAAGGGCTCTAAACGATCCCAACCGAGGAAGAAGGGTCTTATCTAGTGTAACGATCAGTCATTTTTTTTGGAAAATAAAAATGAGTATACTTTTTAAGCACAAAACCTCGTGTAGCACAGGCTCTGGGATGTGCGTTCATGACGCTACGTACTATTGAATCACGTCGAAAGGTCACGCTGAACTACAGACCCAGTGTTTACAAAGGGAACACACAAAGACTAAGAAAGTGCAAGTAAATCAAATGCTGTTTACAAACAAAAAGGTACAACGATGTCAGACAATTCTGAAGTTGTAGGAGAAAATAAGATGGAGTTTTTCACCATACTCTACCTTTTTCAGTCGGAGTACACAGACGATGAACTTAGACGTGATTCGTAGCATTGTGAACGTGCATCCCAGAGCCTGTGCTACACAAGCCTTTGTGCTTAAAAAGTATACAAATTTTTATTTTTCAAAAAAATGACAGATCGTTTCGCTAGATAAGACCCTTCTTCCTTGGCTCAGATCGTTTAAAGCCTTTTGAAGCTGCATGTAAACTACATATAATGGACCATATCAGTCCATTGTATGGAGAAAAATCCTGAATTGCTTTCCTCAAAAACCATAATTTCTTTAGGACTGAAGACAGAAAGACATGAACGTCTTGGATGACAAGGGGGTGAGTAGATCATTTGTAAATTGTTGTTCTGGAAGTGGACTTCTCCTTTAATCATTAGGTGCCAGTGTGCCATTCTGTTCCAGCCTGACTAAATCTCTATTAACTGGAGGTGTTTTAACCAGTTGCTAAAATATAATAAGTCAAATAAGTCAAAATAAGTTCAGACTAGTCAAATAAGCCCATCCTCAGCTCTCTGTGAGATTGCGGTCTCTAAATATTGTGTTTGATGCGTGAGTGATTTAGGAAGGGCGGAAAACCAGTTTCAGCAGCGTGTGTTTGTTTTAATGCTGTGTGTGTCAATCATACCACGCTCTTGGGTAGTTTCTGTCTGTGGTCGGTGATGTAGCAGTGGATGAGACCCCCGAGCACAGCCAGAACACACAGACAGAGAGCAGACGGCAGCACGCCGCCCAGCATGGCAGCCAACAGCTGATCTCTGAACGCGTCTACAGCGGGGAGAAAAACAGCATCGGGTTACACATTAACACACACATTCACACACAGAGGAGCGTCTGAAGACTCGTGCATGAGGAAGTCCAGCTCAGAGCAGGCTGGGAAAACACCTCGGTTACAGTCAGGCGCTGCACACGAGCTGATAAAATGACAGGTTTCCTCAACTCGCCCTGTCAGTACTGTCAATCAAATACTGCTCAAACCTGTTCGCCCGACAATCTGAAAGTGAAAAGACAAGAATTTGCCGTGGGCTGACGGAGTTGGATTTGTTGTAGTACCTTTGGGTGTCTCCACGCACAGCCGTTCGCTGGGTTTGTAGGCCAGAGGACGAGACTCCGACTGGGCCTGAACCACCACACAGATCTGTGTGGAAAAGTCCAGAGGGCCCAGCGTCAGGTTCCCATTTTTAAGACGCATGTTATTCTGGAAGAACGACAGAAAAATAAAACAGAAATTATTTTCCTGTTTTAATTTGGATGAGTAACCGAGTGTTTTTCTAACACTAACCGTGTGATCGCTCCTGCTGCTGAACACAGAGACGCTGTAGATCATGTGTGGGAAGATCTTACATAGATCTTCCATAGTGTCTTTCTTTGCCCTCTTCGTTCTCCATCTGAAGGGCCCCTTTATTGTGACGTTTATGTAGTTCTGCAGCACCGTCAGCTCCACCAGCGGCGCGCCAAGAATCGCTGCATGACAGAGATTGATTAGCTCAACGGCGGCTAATGATTTGCTTTTATGAGTGCCAGAGTTCAGCGATATCGCCGCTGTTTACTCTCCTGCGATTACTGTAATCCTACATCAGGAGGAGCAATATAACATGTATAAATGGCATAACAGTGAAGTTAAGTGTGAATCAGAACAATTTACACATACGGCACCATGAGTTTATTAACATGTTTATGCTCCACCCCGGTTTCCAAGCTGAAATATCTGCATAGTTTCGATATAAATCATGAGTCGCAACAATTCAGAAAAACTATCCTGACAGGTTAAAAGGTATTGCAGGGTTGGGCAATGTTTTTGAAACAAGAAAGTTATCTATAGCTCACTCTAAATAAATGTATGTGGTTTTAAGCATTTCCTAACATAACGTGACAACCCTATTTACTTTCCTAACCCTAATAAACACTTGTAAAACAAGCTTGAGTCTTTGTTAAACACATCTTTGTTGGAAAATCTTCTGAAAGCTCAGATTTCTCTCTGTTGACTGTTGTGACGGAGTGTAAAACCTGAAACGGCTTAGCAGCACTAGGCAACTTCTCCATATACTTCACATATGGCATAATGTGCAGTCAGCTGGGCATAATCACAAAATAAACTCTGACAGGGTGATCTGAACTCAAGGTTTATTCTGTGATAATAACCGGCCGCTTGTCTGTTATCTCACTTATTACATGGAAAGACTGATTTGTGTTTAAATTATTTTTATACTTTTATTACGCAAGAAGAAAGTCGATGTGAAACGTACAGGAAAACTGAATTGGTCTACCTGATCAAGATTCCTGATATTATAAAAAACTAAAGTTTTGTTGCTTGAAATAAAATAAATGTTAGCTGAAATCAAATAAAATTTAAATAAAATTACACAGAAAAATAACTAACACTAACTCTAGCACTCTCTATTTCAATTCTTTTTTATAAAGTAAACTTAACCCTTTAAGACTTGCACTCTAATTAATATCTGCTTTAACTGCTTTTTTAATAAACACTAGCTTCTCTATTGTTTTCGGATTCTGTCTGTTTTTATTATGTATTTATTATAACAAAAAAAACCTTGCTACGTGTACTGCTTTTGATTTTGATTGCTTCCTCATTTGTAAGTTGCTTCAGATAAAAGCGTCTGCTAAGTGACTGAATGTAAATGTAAAATAAAACGTATTTTATTTCAGCGGCCGTGGCAACATTTCTTATTCTTATTTAGTTTACCTTGATGTACTGAAATAAACACAAAAATGAATAAAAACTACATAGACATATTAATGATAGACATATATTAAAGACAATAATGATAAAAATGACAAAACACACAACAAAATTTAAAACAGTTACATTTTAACTAATATTTCAATTATAATGGAAAATATACAAAACTAATTCAAAACATTAATAACAACTATAGTAGTATCTCAGTGATACTAAAATAAACACTAGTTTGAAGTTTGCATGGAAAGACTGATTCGCATTCAAATTATTTTATGCTTTTATTACACAAGAAAAAAAGTCGAGTGGAGCTTACAGGAAAACTAAACTGATCTACCTGATCAAGATACCTGATACCATAAAAAAACGAAATGTTTGTTGCTTGAAATAAAATAAATGTTAGCTGAAATCAAATAATTTATCATTCTAATTTAGTTTAACTTGATATAAAAATGAATAAAAACTATATAGACATATTGAAAAGCAAAAATAAAAATGACAAAACAACAACATTTTAACTAAAATTTCAATAATAATTGAAAATATAAAAATTTCAAAATTCCAAATTTTAATAAAAACTATAGTAGCATCTCAATGATACTAAAATAACACTAGTTTGAAGTTTGCTGACTGCATATTATCCTGCTAATTACACTACACTGTTAGCAGCAACAGACATATTGCGATGATTTGAACGTATTGGACAGCGATAGTCAGAAATATCTGAATACGGTGCCTGTTTGCTGTGCTGTGTTTCATGTGCCATTTTATTGTAGGAAGTGTTATTACTGGCATGAACGACACAGTCACACATGGATTTTAAGCATCAAAATGAGTCATTTCTAAGTCCAAGAAAGTCAACACCTCAGAGCAGAATCTGTAAGTCCAGTAATAGTCACTACAGTTATTGTTACTGCAGAAACATTTGCTTGAAATTAGTGAGGCAAAAAGATTGTGAAAGCTTTTTACACAGTCTGAATGTGAAATGCTTTCACAGCAGGTTTATTTACAATGACTTCTATGGAACAACAACTGTGCTTACCATGGTAAATAAAGGAGGGACTGGTGGAGGGACTGGAATTGTCTAAACATTCACATGCTTCAGCAAATCAGTGTCACGTTGATCATTATTCATTTTCATAATACTATTCTCTATTTATCTAGGCTTAGATAAGCTAACAAAACTCACATCCATATACTGTACAGGAAAAAATACTCTCAGGCAAAAAGTGTAAAAATTGTACCTTCAGGGGTACAACAGCTTGAGTGCCCTCAAACAGACACCTTTACCTTCTTTACCCCTAAAGGGTACCTAATAGTATCATAAGAATACATATAGGAAATACAAAGGGTTTTTTTTTTCGGCAGTGACAAGCTGTTGTACCCCTGAAGGTACAATATATGCACATTTTTTCCGGCAGTACATCATCAGCAGGCAGGCGTGACTTACTGTCAAACTCCGGGCTGAAACGAGTCATGCTCTCGGTCCAGACGGACTGTGTGTTTGCGCTGACGGCCCTGACTCTGGCGTAGTAGTCATCCTCCAGGTTAAAGGTCTCCTGAGACACGTCACATTCGTTCTGTGTGATGGAGATGCAGTGCTTCACACGCCTCCATCTCACCTGCGCAGTGCTGTTCTCCTCCTCGTCGCCGTAACTGCAGGAAAACAACACGCCTGAATACTTCTTCACGCAACGTTTAAAGTTCAAGGAAGTAGATCAGCATTTTGGTTTGTGAATTCAGTACATAAAGCGGCTTCAAGCAGCATTTGGAAAAAACGAGTGTGCAAACAAACGCTGCAAGATATTTGAGATAAGATAAGTGTTCTCAATGTCTTGGAATCAGCTGGTGACAGTAGCAACTAAACAAAAGTTTGGGATGTATTTGCTGAGTCTCATTTAGAAAGCTGCGTCCTACGGGGGACACATATATGTCATTGAAGATGTCCCATTTCAGAAAAGTAGCCATTATAAAAATGACTACTGAGTTTTAAACTACTGTCTTCATAATTTATTTCTTACGTTGGAATGGAACAGTTACATTTCTGAAATGAAATAGCTTAACGTATGCAGCCGTCAAATGCCACCTCCGGAGGACAGCCTTCGAGATGAGACGCACATATTCAAAGCAGGGATATTAAACCATAAAAACTACATTTTTGTTACGTGTAATAAAACAAATGTTAGCTGAAAACAAAATATAAAAATGTAAACTTTTTTCATTTCATTGGCCAAGACAACATTTCTCATTTTTATTTAGTTTAACTTTATGTACTAAAAAGAAAACATAAAAAAGACATATATTAAAAACAATAATAATAAAAATAAAAATAATAAAAACACACAACAAATTGTAACTTTTGTTCAATTTTAACTAAAACTTTCAATAAAATGCAAAATATAATCAAATTAATTAAAAATTATAGTAGTATGGCAACGATACTAAAATACCACTCGTTCAAAGTTTGCATAAGTTGGCTAATTTAATTTTAATTTGTGACTCTGCTCAAATTACTAAAATTGGTTGAATCAAGATTTGCTCATTTTGCTCGATAAGATTTAAAGTTCCAAGTCAGTAAATGTATTCAATTGTCCCATTAATACAAAAAAAAGGGAAAAAAGTACAAAAGCTGTCACTAGGGTGGTGCCTTTTCAAAAGTTGCACCTTTTTTGACACTGAGTGCATTAACGCTTCACAAAACACAATACTGACTGTCTTTATGTTCAACCTGTACATCTTTACTTTTAAAATGTTTCTTTTTCTTAAATGGTTTAATTGTGAATTTAATTTTGCGCTTCTTAAAAAATAAACAACACTTGCTTTTTTATCTAACTTGTATCAAATGCAGTGACACTGAGGCCATTTCAAGAGTGACTTGTGAGTCCAATTACATTTCAGGCTGACTGTTGATTTTTCTCTAAAGAACTCAAGAATGGTTGCTGAGTCTTTGAGCATGTCTTATTTCAGAGATCACTCACATGGCGTATTCCACAGTGTAGACGGTGTCACTGGGAGATCCTTCTCCTGGCGTCCATCTCACAATGTTCCTCAGGTTCTCTGAGTAGAAGTGGACATTACGAGGCTCAGGTGGTCCCTCAACTGATGACGCTGCAATGAAACAGATCAGCATTAAATTTCTAAGATTTTTATGCACACAGACCATGTTCAACATTTTGAGCTTTCTTTCATCTTATTGAATCCAATTTTCAGAGCTTCACAGCGACAGCAGGAAATGCAGTGAAGTTCAGGCATTGTTAAAATAAATCAGATTTCATGAAACCACAGGAAGAGGCACAAAAGCAGATCTGCTTCCTGTTGTTTCTGAAGCTAAACATGCACATTTATGACATAAACAACAGTAACAGGAGCAATAATAATGAATAAAAATAAAATCAGAAATGAGCATTTCTTTGAAAGCTTGTTAAAGTGCTCCTGTTATTATACAAACTCGTGCTTTCGATTCTGTTTTATTATGTACTGTAAAACATCTATAAAAGAGGCTTTGTGGGAAAGAGAACATATGACAGTCATAAAACAGAAAATGAACAGCCTGGGTTGGGTTAAAACACCTTTCTTGAAATAGCCGCACATAGACTTGAAATGAAAGATATATGTAAGCTTCACTACCTAGAGTGATTTATCTTGTTATATTGTATAACGTTATTATTATTTAATAATCACACCTGGCATTATAATTAGCTAATCATTGAAATATTATGGCTGTAATAAGAAAGACTTAGGTTAGGCTCTTCATCACATAATGAACAGGAGACATTCATTAAACTATTTAAAAATCAAACAATCACAGACTAGGTAATAAGAATACGCTGAGAGTGAAAAGAAAGATTTTCAGATTTACCTGATGTTGTCGACCACAGCAAACACAGTGCGATTAATAAAACTGTATCCATAGCTGCAAACTCTTAGTCGTAAACATTCTGTCCTGTTTCAGGCTGTTGTTGATTTCGGTAAATGACTCTACATTTCCCTTCAGTTCGCGGACCGCGCTGCGCTCCCGCTCCCAGGTACAGAGTCTCTCTGATCTCAGGTGTTTCTCAGACTCATTGTAGCGCTGGTGGGCGGCGTTTGACCAGCCTTAGCCAACCGGTGAAGAAGACTGGAAGGTTTCTAAGTAACGCTACCTAATTAATATTCACGAGCTTCGTCTTCATACCGTTTTCTTCAAACTTTAATCTTCTAAAAGCGTTTAAAATGTTATGTGTGTGACACTTTACCTTATAAATGACAACGTTGTTCATCGCAGCATTGTTAATTGCTTTTCTCTTGACGGAGGTTCAGTAGTAGTGTGTGGTATGACAACAGACTGGTTATACAGGTGTGACTTCATTACCTGAATGACAGTCGCTGCGTTCCAAATGGTATCAGTCCGCCTACATAGGGCACTTCAGAATGAGAACAATCATGCTCCTCATATTGAGGGTCGTTCCAAATCAAAGAGCTCAAAACTGGCCACTGCAAAGTGACCTTCCTTCAGATTACATTTCGGATGGACAGTCACTCCCATGATTCTTTGCGCAGGTTTAATTATATGACGATGACGCCACCATAATTAGCTTGGCAAGATGTTACATATTGTGTGTACTGAACAGTGCTGGGGAAAGCTACTTTTTTTTTTTTTTTGGCATTTATTATGACAGGACAGATCGGAATGGACAGGAAGCAATGTGGGAGAGAGCTAGGGGGTGAGATCGGGAAAAGTCCTCGAGTCGGGATTCGAACACGAGACGCCCCTAGCGCAATGGCGCTGCCCACAAGGCTATCGCGCCGAAGGGGAAAGCTACTTTTAAAAGTAATGCATTACAATATTGCATCGCTCCCTAAAAATTATGGAAAGTAATGCGTTACCTTACTTTGCGTTACTTTTTAAAATCTGGGCAGGGCTTGCTTGATTGTTTGTGGTATAAAAAGTTCTATTTTTGGCAAAAGCAAAAGCCGGTTCACACCAAAAGTGAAATGAATGAGCCTTAGGCTTAAGGAAAAGTCAATTCACGTCTGTACAGTAGAGCACAAGAGAAGAAAGTTCAACACACCAGCAACACAAATGTTAGTTTATCTAAAGTAAGTTTTGCTTATTAGTGTGGCTGAAATGGATCATCGAAGGTCAGCAGCAAAGACATTGGTTATAAAATGGGATTAAATACTTAAAGGATATCTGTGTTATTTAAGGTATTTAGTGCTGGTTTGTGGTTTTATTCATTTCGAGGAATACTGGATCTGGGAGATGAATTAATACATTTTCACATTTAGTCTTGTAACGTCAAGTTAAAACAGCCCACACAACGCCTCTGCACCTACTCGTGATTTCTCTCAACATGGGGACAGGAGACTTCTCAGTCAATGAATGGGAAAACGAAGTAACTGGCATTACTTGTTGAAAAAGTAACTCAACTATTTTCTTGTATGGTAAATTTCAAAAGTAATGCGTTACTTTGGTAGTTACTTGAAAAAAGTCATCTGATTACGTAACTCGCGTTACTTGTAATGCGTTGCCTCCAACACTGGTACTGAATAATCTGTTTTGTCACATTTCTCTTTTGTCAAATTTACACTGCAAAGTTGGCACAGAAGCACCTCTGAAGTGGCATTTAGGTGTTTTTACAATACTGTTTAAAGCTGCTCAGAGGTGGCATGAATGCATTTACACTGCAATGATAACCTCATTTGATACTAGGGGCTAAGGTGACTTTATTTAGTCAGGCTTTCGTGATTATGTCTTTAAACAGAATTTTAAGCAAGCACAGAACAGCCGTGACCTTGTAAAGAAGCCCTTTGACTGAAAATGTGCTGGCAGAAGGCAAATGTGCTATTGACCTTCTGTTTCTGGTCATGTAACTGTGTGGTTTTGGTTATTACGGGTGATTATTCTCAGTTCTCATCATTGTGTTCAGTCAAGATAACAGAGCGTTTAGTTCCTCTGTCAGGGATCTGAAAGTTAAAACATATCAACGTACAAAAGATCTGTTCTCTCCCCTCTTTACACACAAAAAAGGGAAACAACAATTATGGCATTTGCATTACATATAAAGCTATTATAAAGCAATTATATTATAAAACTAGGTCTTGTAGTCCTGCAGGCAAGTTCGGACAAGGTCAGTAGCTAACCTTTGAGTCAAAAGTTCATTTAGCCGACTCTAGCAGTGGTTATCTATACTGGTTTAAGTTCAGACCTGTTTTTTGCTTCTGTGCATCATATTTGCTATTTATTTATTTAATTATTAATTAATTAATTAATTTAATAAGGGAGGTATTACTTTAAAAGGGATAGATTACTATATTGGCTAGCATACAGAAGAAAGAAAGCAAATATATAAAACAAAATAAAATAAGAGTAAAATAAATAAATCTGTGCCGAGAGAAGAATACAAGGAGTGCCATGCTTTTTGTAACACAAATTACTTAATAGGCGTTTATAAAGGTGGCTTTTTATTCAGGATATTTACTGATTTTTCGATTTGTTTGCTCGATTTTTTTCCGTCTTCAATCTCGCTAACGCAACGGAGATCGGAACCATCGTTGTACGACTCTGTGTTCATACCGGAATGTTTTCAGCGGCGTGCGAGCTTCCGGTTTGTCTGCGCTGGCGCTAGTTTCTGTTGTGTTTATGAGAGCGTCAGTACAACGTTAATTCAGCAAAAACACAAACACTTTCAGCATGGACATATAAGTTTCTGAAGTCCTGTCCTGCGACTAGCTGCTCACATCATGGCGGTCCCGATGGAAAGTCAGCTGCAGAGTATTTTTGAGGATGTAGTGGTGGGTGATCGTCACAACATGATCATTTCATTCATCAAAACAAATATAATATTTCATACACAGCGTGAGCATAAAATACTCTATTTAACGAATATAACACAGAATAAAACTTTAAACTAACAAATTGTTTGTTTGTTTACATCAGAAAACCGAGGTGATTGAAGAGGCGTTTGCTGGGTGGGTAAACAATAAAGACTGAAAATGCACCTGATAACCTGTAAACAGATGAAGAGGGTCACTATGTATGTATGTATGTATGTGTATGTGTGTTGTGTGTGGTCTGCAGAATGTTTATGGACAGTCCGGAGGACGAGAGGACCAAACTCGTGAGCTGTTTAGGAGCATTCAGGCAGTACTGGAGCTCTCTGCCTCAGGTCAGCTCATCTTCATCTGCACACACTTATGTTCCTGGACCGTACTTCTGTGGCTGAACTTGAACGGACCCTGAATTATAATATTAGTTTTTAAGTACCCACACTCCCATGTACAAAATTATCTGATTTCTTCCTTAAAAGTCCAGTTTTGATGCTCAGTTAGAATGGATGTGTCTTGAATGCTGCAGAGTTTAATGTGCAGTTTGTGTTTGTCACTGCAGGAGTCGCATGATCAGTGCGTGCAGTGGATCGTCCGCTTTATTCATAGTCAACACAGCCCCAAACGCATCGCCTTCCTCTATGACTGTCTGGCCATGGCGGTGGAGACCAGCCTGCTGCCTCCCAGGTAAACACGCTTTGACGTCCATAATTGAGCGATGTTGTCAAGTTTCAGCACACTTTGATGCATCTATGACAAGCTGTGTGTGCATAACATGACTTATTTTAAAGTTAACACAAAACATGTGTAGTAGTATTTTCTTTTTACAGTACTAGTTACAACCCAGAACTCAGTGGTCAGAAATGAGTGAGCACTCATTGATGGAGTAACCCACCTGTGTATTGATCTGGTCATTCATGACTCTGACTGTGTGATGTTGTTTTTCCAGAATGGTGTGTCAGGCTCTGATCAGCTCGGACAGTCTGGAGTGGGAGAGAACTCAGCTTTGGGCTTTGACCTTCAAACTCATCCGCAAAATCATTGGAGGAGTTGACTACAAGGTGAAAAATAAACTGAAAGCATGAGTTAGAATCCATTGAAATTGGCAAACTAGTAATGTTCTGCATCACAGTCATCATTTTTCAGCAAAAGTGTGTTTATGAATTCATAGATTGACAACTGAACCAAGTCAGTTTTATTTTGTGTAATGTTTATCACAGCATGCAGCTTTACAGAAATTCATAATGTTAATGTTTAAAACACCTTAACATTTAGAGATGGCTGATAATATAGTGTAAAATTTGTCAATATATGGTTGAGATTTGCAATATGTGACCCTGGACCACAAAACCAGTCTCAAGTAGCACGGGTATATTTGTAGCAATAGCCAACAATACATTGTTTGGGTCAAAATGATCGATTTTTCTTTAAAGCCAAAATCATTAGGATATTAAGTAAAGATCATGTTCTATGAAGATATTTAATACATTTCCTACCGTAAATATATAAAAAATAAATTTTTGATAAGTAATACGAATTGCTAAGAACTTCATTTGGACAATCTTAAAGGTGATTTTGTTAATATTGTGATTGTGTGTTTTTTTTTCTTCCGCATCCTCAGACTCCAGATTTTCAAAAGCCTATTTATTCAGCTTTCAGATGATTTATAAATCTGAACTGCAAAAAATTGAACCTTACGACTGGTTTTGTGGTCCAGGGTCACATATACTATGTCACTTTATATGAGTGTACTTAAGTCGTACAGATAAAGCTGGATATATTTATTATAGCTCAGAGTTGAAGGTATTCACTTGTTATGCAGTGAGATGTACTGTAGCATAATGAAATATGTAACATTTTGTTTAATTTAAAACAATTTGATGTAGTGACGACATCTGAAAGTGTATCACTGCCATGGTTTAATAAGTCATATAAATGATGGGGTTTAATATTTAAAACATTAAAGAATGCCTATCAAAATCTAAATATATCATATATAAATATAAATCTATATCAAATATCGATATAGATAATATGTAAATATAGTAACAGTGTGAGAGCAGAAAACAATTCTTGTAAAACGAGTTGGTCTTCAACTCTTAGGGAAGGTGATAGTCAAAAGAAATGCCAATTGTGGGAGTTGTTTTCTTTGCTAAACACTTTTGCTGTTTGTCTCACGTCTGTGAGGATCAGACTGTCCATCAGTTCCATTTAAACCATGTGATGTATAGCAGGGGAATTTAATTCATTTTTAATTAAATTATGTATTTATTTTTTAAAGCTGTTTTTGCTCTGATTTGGTGCTGAAAATTGTCCCTTACATAATTATTCGAGCAAAAGCTCTAAAAAGCTAAAAGCTCTGTGCGAAGCAGCTCTAAAGGTCCGCTGACCATCAATAAAGCATCCGTGTGTCTCTTTACGCTCTATCGTCTGTCTACATGTGTTTGTCAGGGCGTGAGGGATTTGCTGAAGGCCGTGTTGGACAAAATTCAGACTGTCCCAAACTTCGTGAGCTCGGCCGTGGTTCAGCAGCTACTCGCAGCACGAGAAGTACGTTTGCATCCACAGCAGGACAGACTGATGATGACACTTCTAGTGTTTCCTGGTTGTGATTAATTTTCTTGTGTGAAGGTGGTGGAGTACATACTGGACCGCAACGCTTGTCTGCTGCCCGCGTACTTCGCTGTGACTGAGATCAGGAAGCTGTATCCGGAGGGCGCGCTGTCCCACTGGGTAACACACTCTTTCGGACTCCTAATGTAGGCTGATTGTTGTAATAGAGGTGTAGATTTGTTATCAGCTGTTCTTCATTCTTCTTTTCAGCTGTTGGGAAGCCTGATATCTGACTTTGTTGATAGTTTTAGACCGACCGCCCGTATTAACTCCATCTGCGGTAAGACACATTCACACATCCCCGTCTCACAGTGTTGAGGAAAAATTTGCCATGAGCTCCTGCAGCAGCGTGTCACACGTTTGAATGTGTTTCAGGTCGTTGCAGTCTTCTGCCAGTGGTTAATAATTCTGGGGCCATTTGCAACTCGTGGAAACTGGACCCGACCACTCTGCGTTTCCCCCTGAGGGGAATGCTGCCCTATGATAAGGTACCGCTCTTGACCGCACAGAATAACACACAGATCAGTGGCCGTAGATGACAGACTGATGCATGGTCTTAATGAATCCCAAAATCAGAAGTAAACAAAGAAAACGTATAGAAGCATTAAGATCAGTAGTGATCATATCCTTTTTAATTGAAATAAAACCTGCTTCCAAGATGGTTAGAGCGTATGGAGCATTATTTTTCATGTTTTGTTTTTCTGAGATGTATATTGCAATGTGAAAAATACAAAAATGAAATAATTTATTTTTTGAGGGCGATTTTCATATTTTCTATTATGATTATTATTAAATAACATTAACATTAAACAAAATACAGTGCAAGAATATTAATAATTAATACATATAATAATTATTTATTTAATAAATTACTAATATTTACCTCTGAATTTTTAAACGTAAAACCAGCTATTTTTTATTTTGGATGTTTGCTGCCAAATAAATATATGCACAGCATATGCATATGTTGTTTCAGTGTGTCAGATTGGCTCAATTCACAGTAAATAAACTGTGTGCTTCACTGTGAAACCAGTATTGCATGCATTTTATTTAATCATAGCATTTACGAATTTACTGCATACACTACCAGTCTAAAGTTTTTGAACAGTATGATTTTTAATGTTTTTTGAAGAAGTCTCTTCTGCTGCATTTATTTCATCCAAAATACAGCAAAAGCAGTAATATTGTGAAATATTTTTACAGTTTAATATAACTGCTTTCTATTCAAATATATATTTAAAATGTAATTTATTTCTGCAATCAAAGCTGACTTTTCAGAATCATTGTTCCAGTCTTCATTGTCACACGATCCTTCAGAAATCATTCTAATATGCTGAACTGCTGTTCAAAAAACATTTATTATCAATATTTAAAACGGTTGAGTACATTTTCTTCAGTATTCTTTGATGAATAGAAAGATTTAAAGATCAGCATTAAACTGACATAAAAAAGTATTGTAACATTATACATATATATATTTATATATATATTTATATATACATATGAAGAGTTCAGATGCAAAACCAGCCAAATCCATCTGATGTCTTTCTTTAAAAAATGCATTTTTATCAGGCTCAGATGTATAGGTTTCTATGTAAGTACTGGTACTTCCGATTGGGTTGAGGCTGCTATTTTAGCGAGTTTGAAGAAAAAGTATTTATATATATATATATATATATGTATATATATAAATATAAAGTGTATATATATATATATATATATATATATATATGCATAATTGAACAAAAGTGATGGTAAAGACATGTATAATGTTACAACAGGTTAGTGCTTTATTTCTATTTCTATTCAGCAAAGAAACCTGAAAAAATTCTGCTCGGCTGTTTTCAACAATAATAATAATAATAATAATAATAATAATAATAATAATAATAATAATATGTAAATCAGAATATTAGAATGATTTCTGAAGCATCATGTGAATGGAGTAATGATGCTAAAAATTCAGCTTTGAAATCACTGAAATAAATTAAATTTTAAAATATATTCAAATAGAAAACAGTTATTTTAAATGGTAAAACAATTTCACATTATTACTGCCTTTTTTTTTTTTGCTCTACTTTGGATCAAATAAATGCAGGCTTGGTGAGCGGAAACATCACACATCTTACTGTCCAAAAATGTTTGACTGTTAGTGTATTGTAATATCGATTTTATTTATTTATACATATAAATATATTGCAATACTATGATGCAGCTTTAGTTTTCATTAGTTTTCATCTGAATGTAATGAGTTGCTCCTCTTCTAATGTCATTGCTGATGGTGTAACCAAGGCAGTGTGGGTGTTTAAAAACATATGGTCCACCCTGTGAGTGTACATGCAGAAACACGTGTGTTTGTGTGTCTGCTGTAGGACCTGTTTGAGCCGCAGACGGGTCTGCTGAGGTATGTGCTGGAGCAGCCGTACTCCAGAGACATGGTGTGCAACATGCTGGGCCTCAACAAACAGGTACCCGCTACGTCTCTCTCTCCCTGCTTTCCTCTGTCTCTCTCAGTGCTCTCTCTCCCTCCTCTGCCTCGCATGTCCATCCCCTTCTCTGTGATGAGAGGCTGACGGAGGTGGAGAGATCAGGTGCTTGTAGTTTGAGTAGTCCCACACTCCCACAGGAAGTGAATGACAGTGGACCGCACTGCTTTGTTTTTTCTGCGTGGCCAGCCTCCACCATACTCCCTGCCAAACTAGCTAAGTTCCTAAATGAGCCGCCGCCTCTGCTCGGTGTGCCAGATCTCGCTCGCTCTGCCTCTCCGGGGCGGCACCTCTTGCTGTCTGCCCGTCTGCGCTGGCTTTGCCTGCTGTCTGGTAGGGAGTATCGCCCCACCTGTCCCTCTCGTACCTGTCTCTGGGGGTGTGGTTTGGCTTGACTGACAGGGTTACTTGGAGCTGGCCTCCTAGTCACTGTATTTGTGTTTTCTTTTTTTTCTTCCTTTATTTTTGTTCTGTCCTGTCTTGCCCCGCCCATCCTCCTCCTCCTCCTCCTCCTCCTCCTCCTCCTCCAATGCTCTAGACCTTGAACATTGCTCAGGTATGTTCACAATCTTACTGTTGTATTGTGACTAACCAGACTCTGGAAGCTTCCTCATAGTCAAACCGAACGATTCCATCTAATTACGATTCAAACAGATGAAGAACAGCTCCAGCGAAACAAGAAAACAAACGTAGGGCTTGAAATTACTGACTGCCACGAGCAATTATTAGAGCATTTGAAAGATTGGCTGACAAATTCATTTGCTTTTCCACACCAATCTTCTGCACTTTCAGTCAAGGCTGCTTTCTCTCTTTCCCCAAATGAAAAAAAGAATTTCTTTTACATTGTGTACTCAAACTTCTTAGGTAAACGCTTTGGGTTTCTTTTCAATGACATTTTAGATCAGAAAAGTCTTTTGAACGGTATGCGGGTCATTCACAGGAAACAGTGCCATTAAAGCTACAATGTTCCAGTGTTCTTGTTATTACTTAGAAATATTATTGCTGAACTTTAAAGAAAACACATTTTTTCACCATAGACACTGGTGGTTCAGATTGTTTGACAACAGATGTTTTTTTTTTTCCTTCAGTGGTTGACTCTTAAATGATTTTTAAACCAAACCAATAAATGTGTCAGGAACACTGCTATCATCACTAATCCATCCCTTAGACTAACATTATCGTAGTACATTTGGGATTCATAATATTTTCAGAAGATAATAGCAAATTCTGGTAGCCTTGTAATAAATAACACATTTTGATTAAGACATAGTTAGTTAGCCCATAAATAACCGATAACCAATTCAAAATGTCTTGGTTGGACATTGGTGTAAACATTTCAATAACAGCTTAACTAGTAAACATGTCACACTATTATTATTGCAGTCATTATTCTTATGTGTTGTTCCAAGGACAATATGTGATAAATAATTAACTATTAAGCTTAATAGCTAATTATTAAGCCTATTAAGCTTGTAAAGTGTAAATTAAATGAAATACTGATAATGAAAGAGTCATCGTGATCAAAACATTCTATGATGTTACCACTTTAAATATAATAAAACATTGACCCTTGTAATGTAATGCTAATGCGTGAGGACACACAAACAGACTGATATTCAGATTAAAAAACACATTTGAAAAAAGTTATGTTCTTCTTTTACATTACACACACGGTCATAATAATAATTAGAGCTGCAAAACGATTAGTCGTGATTAATCGATTCAAAATAAAAGTATATTTTTGCATACTATGCGTGTGTATTGTAAATATTTATTATGTATATATAAATACATGTATATATTAAGGAAAAATATGTTAGATTTATATGTAAAATATTTATATTTATAGATAATGTAAATTAGATTCAAGTGTTTGCATACTAATAATAATGTTGTTAATTATATCAGTAGTAGGTCATGGACACACATGGTGCCTTTTCCTGAGACTGACCCTTAATCTCCCGTTAACAGATAAAAAATTACACGCTAATATTTTAATAAGTGTGATTTGATGAAATAATAAACAGGATTTTTTACCCGAATGATCCTTCTGTCATCATTTACTCCCCTCAAGTCATTCAAACCTAAGTAACTTTCTTCTGTGGAAGAGAAAGAGGATATTTTGAAGAACGTTGAGATCCAAACTTTTTTGGTGGCCGTTAACTTTCAGTGTTTGGACAAAAAACAGTATTTAGGGACGTTTCTCAAAATATACATTTTGTGTTCCACAGAAGAAAGGAATGACATTAGAGTGAGTAACTGATGACAGAACAACCCTTTGACCTCTGTTTGCCTGCACTGATATTAACCCATGCTAGAATCAACGACACAGTCCAGTTAGTCATGGTGTAATTGTTGAATAGGGGCCACACACACACACATCACTGTCCCTCTTTCAGGGATGATAAAGCGTACCTGAGAATGAAGACAATCTGTTAATTTCAAGCCCTGATCGGCGCATGCTGTGTGTGTCGTGTGTGTGTGTCTGTAGTGGTGGTGCCGTTCAGTGTGTTCTGCTGGTGTTTATGGTCTCTCTGGGTGTTGTGTGCTGCTCAGTGCAGATGGTTCACTCCCACATGCAAGGAAAAACACCGCTCCTTCAGCACAAACATACCTCCCAATTCATCTCTATTCAGTAAACATGGATGAATTTGTGCTGCTAACAGCAGTATAGATCAGAAAAATGAAAGTATGGCACATTGTGATTGTACAGGAGCTGGTGCTGTTAAACCGTGAGTCAGTTTGTTGTGCCGTGTGATCTCAAAGACCTCATGAAATCAAATGAGAGCCTTGTGTCTTTCAGTCTAAAGCTAATGTCTACTCATTTTGAGCTCATCTATGATTAATATACCTCTAAACGCTGACACATTGTTTTTAGCAGACATGCACAATTAAAATTTAAATAATTTCCCTTCCTGGAAAACAGACCAAAATATGAATGACATCACATGGCTTTATGCAAATGCTTGTCCAATGAAATGAGCTTTGAAACAAGAATGCCCCTCCCTCTTAAAGGAGTAGTTCACTTCCAGAACAAAAATGTACAGATAATGTACTCGCCCCCTAGTCATCCAAGATGTTCATGTCTTTCTTTCTTCAGTCGTTAACAAATCAATTTTTGAGAAATAATTTCAGCATTTTTCTCCATATAATGGACTGATATGGTGCCCCGAGTTTGAACTCCCAAATTGCAGTTTAAATGCGGCTTCAAACGATCCCAAATGCACTTGTAAACAATCCCAGCTGAGGAAGAAGGGCCTTATCTAGCGAAAAAATCCGTTATTTTCAGTAAAAAATACAATTGAAATATTTTTTAATCCCAAACGCTCGTCTTGTCTTTCTCTGCCTGAACTCTGTGTATTCTGGATCAAGACAGTCAGGCTATGTCGAAAAACTCGTATTTTTGCCTTCAACTTCAAAAATCATTATAAAATCATCCTACATCGCTGCAGAGGTACCGACCCAGTCTATGCAAAGTGAACAGGCAAAGAAGATCAAACACCCTTAACAAAAAAGGTAAAACAGCGATATAGGACGATTTTGAAGTTGAGGGAGAACATGAGATGGGAGTTTTTCGACATACACTAACTGACATGAACCGGAAAAAAACAAGCGTTTGACGTTTAAAAGTATATAAATTGTATGAAAATAACTGATCGTTTCACTAGATAAGACCCTTCTTCCTCGGCTGGGATTAGACAACCTCATTTGGGATCGTTTGAAGCCGCATTTAAACTGCATTTTGGAAGTTCAAAATCGGGGCACCATATCAGTCCATTATATGGAGAAAAATGCTGAAGTGTTTTCCTCAAAAAACATAATTTCTTTACGACTGAAGAAAGAAAGACATGAACATCTTGAATGATAGGAGGGTGATTACATTATCTGTCAATTTTTGCTCTGTAAGTGGACTTTTCCTTTAAATATAAATGCCTCTTGTGAGGTTGGGTATGAAATGCTTTTTGGCTCTGATTCTGGCAGGCCTGTAGGTGAATATGGTGAGGAAGTTTAATCTACAGTGTACTCATTGCTCAATTAATGGTCAATCAATGGTCAAGCGCTCCAGTGTGTTTTCTGAACTTAAGTCTGTTCGATGCTTGGAAAAAAAAAAACAACAACAATAGAGCGAAGGAGTGAATCAATAGAGCACTGCAGTGATGACGTGTTTTTGTAGGTCAGCCTGTATGTTTGCATCATTCTGGTTCCCTCTACAAAATTCCAGTAGGATTTTCCATTGGCTTTTTAATCATTGCAATAAATACGTTTTGTGACCAGCACAAGTTTATGATTCTTACAGGTTTAGATGATAATGATAATCTAAACCTAAATAGTCATCAAAAGTAAAAAGCAAAACGTAAGCTATAAATTATCATACGAAAGCTTGAGTTGGAATAGTTTGAAAGAGTGATTGAAAGTGACTAGTGATTTTGCCTTTTCAGTGTGATGTTTAATGTCTCAGGTTATAGTCCTATTTAGACACTTTTTAGTAAGTGCTGTTTTCAAGACAAGTAAGAAAAAAGTCTTAAGGGGTTATTACTGATGTATTTTATGTCTTAGAATAATATGTGAAAATATCAGTGTTAAAGGAATAGTTCATCCAAGAATGAAAATGTGCTCCCTCTCAGGCCATCCAAGATTAGGGTGAGTTTGTTTCTTCATCAGATTTGTAGAAATGTGTCATTCCATCACTGTCTCACCAGTGGATCCTCTGCAGTGAATGGGTGCCGTCAGAACGAGAGTCCAAACAGCTGATAAAAACCTCACAATAATCCACAAGTAATCCACACCACCCCAGTCCATCAGTTAACATGAAGTGAAAAGCTGTATGTTTGTGAATAACAAATCCATCATTAAGGCATTAATTTAGGGTCTGAAATCTATTTTATTTTCCCCAAATTCATTTTTTTCTGTTTTAATTTTTCTGGACTTTTTTTTTTTAATGGTTAAGTTATATTTTATTAATAAAAAAGCAAGGCTAGTTAATTAAAATTATGAAACTTATACAATTTAACATTAGTGTATTCAAAGTATAACAAAAATGACATGTTTAGGGCTCTATGAAATGTTTAAAAAAATAATAAACAAATTCACCTTCTGTTTTATTGTTACCAAATTCTGTTTAAGCATGTCTAATGCATGTTTTAAATGCATAAAAACAACTTAATTTATTCAAGGTTATAATTATTTTGTACAGTATTTATTTTTTTCTGGTTATCAAATGAAGACATAAAATATTCATTTAATTTATCTTTTAAACAAATGAAAATTAAACAAAGTTTGTTTGGTAAACAAAGTTATTATTAAAATTAAACCATGAAAGAAATATTGTGTGTTTAACAATTTTAGTAATGACAGTAGTAGTAGTATTACGTACATTTTACTAAACAATAGTAATGTATGTCTTCAAGTTAAATCAAACCTTTATTTTGATGGGTTGCCGTGAATACCTTTACATTTCTGTGTGTATATATGACAGTAGTTTCTCTGAAAAGAAGCTGTAAAATGCTCATGAAGAAACTTCAGAACAGTTCTAGAAATGTTGTTTATGTATTTATGTTCTCATTTGGCGAGACGGCCGACACTGAAATCACAGCGAGCATCACGTGCTCTTCAGACTGTGTATAGTAAACGAAACTGTGTATCTGAGATAACGTGGTCTAAAAACGCCCCAATCTGGTAACTTCCATTACTTTCCTGCAGAGACCGATACTTGGCTTGTCTGTGGCATTCACACACATGGAGACAAGCAGAACATGAACGATTCATAGTTGTTTTGGTTAATATTTAGAGTCCATATTGCAATTTGATTTGAGTGTAATGACCTCCTTTTGATTTATTCATCCAAACTTTGACAAATTGTGTGACATTCCACGTTTACAGTAAATTCCATTTTCATGACTGGATTCCGTGATTCCGTCCGTGTTTTCCACATGGCGGAAATCATAGGGCGCTAGCAATAACGTCAACGTCAAATGTTCGTTTTTGGATGAACTGTTCCTTTAACCACAAACCTTATTTTAGGCGTTTAACCAGAAACCCACTAAAAATAAAACAATTTCTGGGTTTTGGCTTCCTGCTTAAATAGAAAATCCGCTGACACAAGAAACGACACTTTGTTCCATTTCATGGGGTCTTTAATCACCATGAACAAACTGTATGCCTGAATGGCCACACCGATGTGTAGACGCACCCAGCGCTCCAGCATCGCTGATAGATCAGTCCCTGCATGCCACCTTACAGGGGAAGCTGCAGCGTATCAGAGCAACGTGAGGCATCGGCTCCTCCACGTCCTGCTCGTGCCTCACATGCACCTGTTGCGCTCCTGACCCTCGAGCACCAGGGGGCGCCACTCTCCCGACAATCAGCCCAACAAATGCTGAACTGAATCTGATGATATGCTGCAGCTTTCCTTGCGATCAGGGCTTCTGTGAGCATCTTCATGTCATGCTTTCTTGTGTGCGTGTGTGTGTGTGTGTGTGTGTGTGTGCGTGCGTTTGCTCTGAAGTGTTTCCCATTTGTGTTTGGCCATCTCCTGTGACCGTTGTGAGGCCGTGTTGAATATGCTCTCTGTGTTCAGTGATTACAACAGCTCGTGTTTATCATGTGCAGACTGTCTGTAACTGCCCTGGGTTACATGGTTACATTACAGCTGCTTATGTAGCTGTAAACAGTTACTAAGGGCAAATTTAGAAGACATATGAACTGAAACAGGGAGTTGCAATAGATGCAATAGACATAGTAACTCAAACACAGTGAATTACACTCTGCTTACAGCCCTAGATCATGAGAAATCAATGTTTCTTTGATTTTTCTCAAATAAAAAAGTTTGATAATGAGAACAAGACTAGGTTTCAGAACTCTAAACTTCCTTCTGTTTCCAAAAACACATTCATTTAAATTAAACTACTAAAATCACCTGTCCATAAAATTGCTGGATTTAATGTCAGAACTAAGGCTCTTACTTGATGAATAATATAAAAAAGTGACCCTTTCTTTTTGATTTCCTTTTTTCCCCCCTTAACTGCACTGTGGCCTTAGTTTTGATTCTTGATGATACTGTTTCTAGTTTTGTTTTTTCTTTGTGGTATTTACTTTTTTTATTTTTCATTCCTAAAAATAATTTAGCACCACAGTTTGTTCCATCTGTATTTGTGACCCTGGACCACAAAACCAGTCTTACGTAGCATTGGCATATTTGTAGCAATAACCAAAAATACATTGTACAGATCAAAATGATCAATTTTTCTTTAATGCCAAAATTCATTAGGATAGTAAAATCATGTTTCATGAATATATTTTGTAAATTTCCTACTGTAAATATATCAGAACTTAATGTTTGATTAGTAATATGCATTGCTAAGAACTTCGTTTGGGCAACTTTAAAGGCGTTTTTTTTTTTTTTTTTTTTTTTTTTCCCAGTATTTGAATTTTTTTTTTGCACACTCAGATTCCAGATTTTTAAATAGTCATATCTCGGACGAATATTGTCCTATTCTAACAAACCATACACCAATGGAAAGCTTATTTATTCAATGATGTATACATCTCATTTAAGGGAAAAAAAAAATGGCCCTTGGTTTTGTGGTCCAGGGTCACATATTATGTAAATTTTAATAATAATAATATAATATACATATTTAATAATAATATGATAACATATTTAATTGTATATTTAAGGCATTTGTTTGATGTCACTTCCATCAGTTAACAAAATCAATTTCAAAATGAGACCATCCAGCTTAAAGTAATAAAAACCAGATCATTTTAGCCTCAAATTTTGATACAAATTTAAGATTTGACTTTATTTTAAAGTCTTTTTTTATTAAGAAGCTAATGAAATTTTTGTCTTCCAACTAGTTTCTGATATTACGCTTGCTCAGAATGTCAGAAACCCTTTAGCACAGTCATTAGTGTCATAAAAACATACTAAAATACTTGAACTAAACTCTCCAGATTGTTTGTGATAAACTGAAGAGTAAGATATGAGAAATGTCTGCTGAACTCAGTGAACTCAATGTGCTGTAGGTCATGTATGAGTGTTTCCTCAGGCCCAGTTACTGGTGCGTCTGTAGTCGTTCTGGTCTGTGTAAGAGTGCGCCTCTGTCCGCTGTTCTACCCTGTTGCAGCACAAGCAGAGATGTCCGGTTCTGGAGGACCAGCTGGTGGATCTGGTGGTGTACGCCATGGAGCGGTCCGAGACGGAGGAGCAGTTCGACGACGGCGGCACCAGTCAGCTCCTGTGGCAGCACCTCTCCAGCCAGCTCATCTTCTTCGTTCTGTTCCAGTTCGCCAGCTTCCCTCACATGGTGCTGTCGCTCCATCAGAAGGTGCAGTGCTCACACGGGCCCATGTCCCAAACGGTGCATTCATGCCCATCAGGTCCTCCTCTGGTAGTACATCTCAGTGACATAAGCTAGTGCTGACCTGTGGGATACATTACAATCTAAAAACAAAATGAATGCTAAACTCAAAATGAAAATGAATAAAAACAAAAACACAGACCAATTGTATTATATTTTGATTACCGCTTGACAATAGTCACTCTACAGTTAGTGCGATCATAAAAATACGCTTGCTTGTAGGTTTAAGATTCTACATACGGCACATTTATTGTCCAACAACAAATATTTTAGCAAAATTTTAATTTTTAGTTAGAATTATTGCGCACTGTCTGTTTGGCACCCATGCGCGTGGCGGCGCTCGTTCACTGAAGTCTGTGACATTTAGTGGTGAATTGCATGCAGAAGACTCATGCACTCCTGACAGCAAAATGGAAATATTTCTGACTTTCTAACATTTAAAGATGGAGAATATACCTGTAAAATGCAAGTTATGCACTGAGGAAAATGGCACATCTTAAATACAGTAAACGTTTCGAGTATCTGTCAGCACATGCATCTGTCAGAGCATCTGACGGATCAAGCCGCTTTAAACTACACGTTTACTGTCTCTTACCACTTATTTTAAAACCCCTAATACAAAGCATGTCTCATGTTTAGGACAAATTGGAATATGCACACTCTGTGTCCTCTCCTAGTTTTCAGATGCGCTTGTTTCAAATTCCTGTTTAGCGATATAAACAGTATTGGCTCAATCTGTATAATTTACTCAATATACCGGCCAGCCCTACCAGATACCACAGAAATTTCTAGCTCCTGTGAGATTTTATCTGGGTGCTGTACCAATAATAGCTACTGGATGACATCCAAACACCAGTGAATGATTTAAAGGTATTTTCCTGTCACAAATTTATACATTACTTTGAAAATATTACTTTTATCAGGAACAATACCAAAATACCAAATATGAAGCTTTGAGATGCAGACATTTCCAACAATGTTTGGTTTGTCAAGATGAGATGTTTTAATTACAAATATTGTAGCAAATTTTGTGATTAAAATATTTGACACTGCCCACTGGGGGAAGGAGCCCACCAAAAGGATTTAAAGTACATTTCTGCACTGTAAAAAACAATTAGTTGAGTCAACTTAAAATAATTTGTTACCCGGCTGTCTTAAAATTTTAAGTTCAGTCAACTTCATTTTATTCAACTTAAAATGAAGGCAGCAGTGTAATCAATTATTTTAAGTTAACTTTTTCAAGATATATATATATATATATTTTTTAACAGTGTATGCTAACACAATATCAGATTTTAAAATGGTTTCCACAGCATGAATTTTGAGCTTTCAAATCAATTTGGGATGATAAAATATGTGATAGGGAAAAAAGAAGTGTCAGAGTTAACAGGTTAAGCAGTTATAATATGGTTGTCCTCTATTCTCCATTCTGCATAGTCCAACTGGTTCTAACAGTACATGCATTGGTGTTTGATGTTAAAAACATCAAATGTTACCTAATGTAACTAGAAGTGCAGTTTTTCATAATCACATGCAAATGAGATTTTAAAGCTGCACCATAGGGGAACATTTCTAGCCTGATCCTCACACAGACCTATCATACGACATCAGAACAGGGTTATTATTAACTAAAACCTTTAAAACATATAAAAACATATACATTAACTAAAATCTATATCGACACATGAAAAAACAAATAGAAGCAACCAAAACAAGTTTACTGAAACATTGACTTAAATGAAAAAAAAAAGTTCATAATGTTAGGGTTTTTTTACACTGCTTCTGAAGACTCAATATAATAATACATCAGTCAAATACACTATTTCTGTAATATTTGGTTTTGTCCAGTGTGTGGAAAGTAGCAGCGTGAACATCTTTTGTGTTTCCTGTACAAAGAAACATTTGATATGATTTTAATTAATTAAATTTTCGGATTTGGGTTTGAATAGTGATGTAATTAATTGTTGTAATTACATGTAGTTAATTGAATAGCTATGTAATTAATTTTACGTAATGTAATGTAATTAATACATCACCAGGTGTTTTTTAATGGGGCAGGATGGGAGAGATACCAAACAATTAGGAGAATGGATGTTCAGGACATGACCCATGTCATCTGCGCTTAGGTGTCAGAACATGCCGGGACGCAAGTGTACATTAAGTTAACATTTCACACCATCTTCATCTCCGTTAGCGAATCTCTCATCCGTAATGATGGATGCTTATAGGCAGTGTTTTTTGGTCTGGTTCTTATGAGAGCGCATGGAAATCTAGTTTGGTGCTCACATTGCACAGTATGACGCATTAAAATAAAAGTTTTTTTTTTTTTTTTTTTTGATAAAATATATACTACTATAATACTACTACTATTTTTTTTTTAATTAAAAATTAATATTAAATAAAAATAATCTTTTTATTTATAGTACACTTAAATAAATACAGTCAGCGTTCCTATGGGAATTTCTGGAATATCATGGAATTTTACAAGGTCTATACCAGACATTGAAAGTCAAGGAATTTTTTTTTTTTTGTCCAAGTAGTGGAAAATCAGGGATTTTTGTTTGTCACTTAAAATTTTGGTTTCCATTTATCAAAACGTCGTTTTTCTATACTTTTTTTTTTTTTTTTTAGTTTTTTTTTATTTAACATGTTGTTTCACGCATTTTGCCTTATGGTTAGGCTATTTTTCAGCACCGTTTTATTCCCTTCCCACTCATCAACTGGCAATCACTTAAGTCAAATGCAGTCACCAGGCTGTACCTGTTAACTAAGGCAAACATGCCAGGAAAATGTAAATTTCAAGAGCTTTGGCTACAAAATGACCGCTTCAATGACAGAAAAGCAAAAACTAAATGTGAGACTGAATGATGAGCTTGATGACAAACAGAAAATTCTTCAGTGTTTGACCCCTGAAAGGATAAAAACCATAAATGAATTTCTGTAGTAATAGTACTGAAAAATATCAAAGTGGATTTAATGGGTAAAAGAAAAAACAAGTAGTATGTGTCTTTAACTTAGTTCTGTACTAAAAACGTCTGTGAACAAGTAAATAAAGTGTCCGTGGCTGGTTTTTGTCTGCTCAGTGCTCAGCACAACAGCGGCCTGTTTTTCTGTTCATTATAGGTCATGGAAAATCAGTTTTTTAGTCAGTGAAAGCCAGAAAAGTCAGGGAATTTGACATTTGGCTTAGAGTGGGAACCCTGTACAATGATAATATTTTTTTTAATATTTATCAATTTTTAACATTCTCAAACCTAAAATCAGTGATCTTTTGCTGGCAAGTAAGTAGATGCATGAGTAAGGCACGTGCACCTGCGCACCAGTTATGTGACCACCAGTGCAGGCTTTGCTAAAGGTCACACTGAACCATAAAATGACAAATGGGCCACGTTTTGCTTTCATGGACAAATGCAGACCCAAACTAGAATACATCATTTGGGACGGGGCCACACAGAAGCACACGCGCTTTCACACGTGAATTACACTTGTGCTCCTTTCTGATTACATGGGAAAGTCCTGTGATTCATTGTTTCTTCCTCTTCTGAACAGCTTGCTGGTCGGGGTTTGATCAAAGGCAGGGATCATCTGATGTGGGTGCTCCTGCAGTTCATCTCAGGAAGCATTCAGAAGAACGCTCTGGCTGACTTCCTGCCCGTCATGAAGCTGTTTGACCTGCTGTACCCTGAGAAAGAGGTGAGTGACTCTGCTGTTGCTTTCATTTAAACGGGATACGTCAGCCTGTGAAACCTTCATGAATTCATACTGTGATGTTCTGAACATGCTGTTAGTTGAGGTCATCTGATCAAGGCTTCATTTAGTGCTAGCTGACCCTGCTAACCTCTTTTATTCAGCCAATCATTAGTAATCATTTGGCACGTGCTTTGACTTGCAGGGTACTTCAATGCCTTGTCTAGGACACAGTGCATGGATTTCCTCATGTAGGCTTTTTTGGTCTCTTAGACCGCTAGGCTGCACCATTCTAGTCAATACACCTGTGCACAGACCTTTCACTGTCTGGTACATATTGCACACACATCTGGAAATTTCATTGAGCTTCATGACTCTCCACTGTATTCAAATAGCACAGCTAGTTTCTGGTTATGTGAAGTTTGAATTTGCAGGAACATCATGCACTGGTCTGGTATCTAGAATATATGAACAGTTCATCTCAAAACGTGATAAAGCTCTGGGAGTGATTGAATCATGGAGTCATGACCTTAAGGAGAGGGACATGGAATTGGACCGGGGGAATGTATGGAATAACGTGTTTTATATTTTTTATCAAAGAATCCTGCGCACCTGTTGATTCATTTTAAGTTTGTTCAGAAGTTTTACCTTTCCCCATACAGACGTTTTAAAACGAAGCTTACAGATACCCCGAATTGTACAAAATTTGAATAAGGCTGGCACGCACTTGGATATCTTCTGGGATTGCCCAGATGCCTCTAATCTTTGGTCTCAAGTGGCAGTATTTCTTGAGGATATTTTGAAGTTCCCAGTCCCTAAGCTGCTTACTTTATATTTATTTAATGATGATCCATCATTCAGTACTTGTACTAATTTGGCCTCTAAGAAAATTATATTTGCAGGTTTAACTGCTGCTGCAAAAAAAAACATTATTATTTCTTGGTTTTCTCCCGGACCCCCGTCAATAAAAGAATAGTATAATTATTTCAGAGATATAGTTCTTATAGAGAGATCACTGGCTGTCATTTATAAAGTACGAAGTTTAACTCTACATGTTTGGGATAAAGTTATTGTTGCACCTTTGAAACCAGCTGTTTTTCCTCAGGGTTAGCATATAATGTAATGGGTCTTAAAAATGTCACTTGTATTTATTTTGTATATATATATATATATATCTGTTTATTTTTGTTTCAAGGCTTTGGCAATTGTATATAGTTTTAAATATGATGTTTGTTTTATGTACTGGAGTGTACACACACACACACACACACACACACACACACACACACACACACACACACACACACACATACATATATATATATACAGTGCACAGCATAAATGAGTACACCCCCTTTAAAACGTAACAAATTGGGCAATTACTCTTAACTTAGATGACATGTTAGGGTTCTTTGGAGATGTAATGTTCCAACAAGCTGCTTGATCAGTTACCAAAGAAGAATGTCAAAATTATTCAACAAAATCAGATTTTCTTATCAAAGTGATAAAATGTTGTGTTGCAAAAATGAGAACACCCTCCTGGAAGTTACTGAGTAAAACACACAAAAAATGTGTGTATAGGTTTAAGGCTATTATTGATCAACACGTAAATATATTTAACCAAAAGTTTTAAAGGCAAGTAATTTCCTGACAGTTAAAGGCGTTTTATAGCCTACTGAATCATACTCTGACTCAATGCTGGCAACAATGGAACCACTTGGGAGAGAACTGTCAGGTGACGTATTTCTTAGCATAAAAGAGGACAGTGGTACAAGAGGAATACCAAATTATTGTTTTATGTGTGAAAATATAGCAGAAGTAACACCGACATTAAAAAACAATGGACTTGTGACAAGGCTCCTGAAATAATCAGGTCTTCACTTTAAGTTTTCATTTAATGATGAGTGAATTTTTGCTAGAAAAAGAGCAGGAGAAATACCATGGAAGTGTCTCAGAGCCGACAAAAGCTATGAAAAGAGTGACACTTTATCTCACAGAGTATGCCACAGCCTGCAGAAGTGAAATGCATGGTTGTTGTCACCACTAGAATGACCTACTGTAGCCAAAAATATAAACTCATTTAACCTCTTTCAAGGCCCATATTTACAAAATATAGACTTCTGGGAATCCATACTCTGGTCTCAAGAGACCAAGTCAATCATTTTGGATCTAAAAGCATCTAAAATGTTCTGGTGTTGCTACAGGAGGAGTACAGTGAGAAGTGCCTGGTTCCCACAGTGACGTTCAATGGTAGTAAAGCTCTACTTTAGGGATGTATGAGTACTAAAGGTGTGAGTAAGTTGTGTTTTATCAGCGCTGTCATGAATTCACACACTACTGTCTGATGTAATACAAAAACCTGAAACTGCAGATGCTACCCTCCCCTCATTCCCTGCATTATTGGGCATTTTTTCAGCATGACAGTGAAGATATTCCTTCTCCCAAGGTGAAAATCCTTCAGTGGACATGTATTTCATTCAGTCTTAACGCTCTTGAGCAGCTGTGGGGGATTCTGTAGAGACGAGCTGAGCAAAACTCCCCATTAAAGACCAGGGCATTTAAGGAGGTCGTCCTCCAGGAGTTAAACAGGACAGATGTGAAAATACAGACAGTACAGGCAAATAAACTGAACTTTTAGTAGATTCAGTTCATTCTTATTGAATTCCCCTTGTTTTAAAGGTACCATATAGTCAACAGGCTGAAGGCCACAGCCTCAACCGATATCAGCTGTCTGTCATTAGTGCTGCCAATATTAGCTCACTGAATTGGTCATTTAGACAGTTGCTGTGATTAGTGATGTTCGCACGCGGTGGCAGCTATTTACACCGTCATAGTTGTTAGCTTTGTGCTTGTCCGTTTGTGAAGCCCAGCAGGACAGCTGATGAAAGACAAGCTGCTGGCTCCGTCTGCTGGGCCGCTGTGATGCAGCCATTAGCCCACAGCATCTGTGTTAGACAGATGTGCCGCGACTGCCCATCAGCCCTGGAGTTTAGTTAAAGCATGTAACGAGCACAAGGCAATTAGACGATCGCCCACAGGAAAGCCTTAAAGAGTCCTTCATCAAACAGACAGAGGAGTCTGATTGTATTGATGATCCTGTAGACTTCAGCTCTCTTAAAATCCTGCTCTTAGTTCTTGTTTTTAAAAGTTTTTGAAAGAAATTTCTTCTGCTCACCAAAGCTGAATTTGTTTGATCAAAAATACAGTAAAAGCACCAGTATTGTGAAATATTTAATTTTAAAATAGTTGTGTGTGAATGTGTTAAACTGTGATTGATTTCTGAATTTTCAGCATCATTACTCCAGTCATCAGTGCCACATGATTCTCCAGAAATCATTCTGATTTGCTGCTCAAGAAACATTCCTGATTATTATTAGTGTTGAAAACAGATGTGCTACCAAATTGTTTTTTAGAAACTCTGATAGATTTTTGTAATACATCATGTGCTGTGTGTAGTGTATTCCAGTCCCGGACATCAATAAGCCTCAGTCCACACACGCCTTCGCAATGACCTGCATTTGGATCCACCTGAACCGCAAAGCTCAGAACGACAACTCCAAACTCCAGATCCCCATCCCACACTCGCTCAAGCTGCACCACGAGTAAGACGCACACATCCACGCACACATGCTGCACATGGACTGACCGCTCCGTGTGTCTGTCGACACATTGACATCCTGTTTCTCTCTGTGTTCAGGTTTCTTCAGCAGAGTCTGCGCAATAAGAGTCTACCCATGACCGACTATAAGATCGCACTGCTGTGTAACGCGTACTCTACAAACTCCGAGTGCTTCACTCTGCCCATGGGTGTCCTGGTGGAGACCATCTACGGTAACGGCAGCATGCGCATCACTCTGCCCGGCACCAACTGCATGGCGTCCGGCTCCGTCACGCCTTTACCCATGAACCTGCTGGACTCCCTGACTGTCCATGCTAAGATGAGGTGAGAGGAGATACTCAAACTTGATATTTCCATGTAAATTAGTTTTGTTCTGACCAGCCGTGATTAGAAAGAGGATTCATCTCTGTGTCACGGTCAAGTCAGCCATAACTTCTGTATAAAATGATGTGAAATCAAAAATTGGAACTGTCAAGATACAGTAGAGGTTTGCTTTTGTTACATTTAAACTGACACTGCCTTTTCTAGTTTAAAAGGTTAAAACAAGCTTAAAGGAGAAGTCCACTACCAGAACAACAATTCACAGATAATGTACTCACCCCCTTGTCATCCAAGATGTTCATGTCTTTCTTTCTCCAGTCGTAAAGAAATTGTGTTTTTTGAGGAAAACCTTTTTCTCCATATAATGGACTGATATGGAGCCCCGATTTTGAACTTCCAAAATGCAGTTTAAATGCAGCTTCAAACGATCTCAGATGCGGTTGTAAATGATCCCAGCTGAGGAAGAAGGGTCTTATCTAGCAAAACGATTGGTTATTTTCATAAAACAAAAATGCAATTTAAATACTTTTTAATCTCAAACGCTCGTCTTGTCTTACTCTCCCTGAACTCTGTGTATTCTGGCTCAAGACAGTTAGGGTATGTCAAAAAACTCTGACCATATTTTTTCCTTTAAAAATCATTTCAAAATCATCCTACATCACTGCAGAAGTACCAACACAGTCTTTGCAAAGTGAACAGGCAAAGAAGATCAAACACCCTTAACAAAAAAGGTAAAACAGTGATATAGGACGATTTTGAAGTTGAGGGAGAAAATACGATTGAAGTTTTTCGACATACACTAACTGTCATGAGCTAGAATACACAGAGTTCAGGGAGAGTAAGACAAGACGAGTGTTTGACATTAAAAAGTATATAAATTGTATTATTTTTTTTTAATAACCGATCATTGCGCTAGATAAGACCCTTCTTCCTCAGCTGGGATCATTTACAACCTCATTTGGGATCGTTTGAAGCCGCATTTAAACTGCATTTTGGAAGTTTAAACTCGGGGCACCATATCAGTCCATTATATGGAGAAAAATGCTGAAATGTTTTCCTCAAAAAACATAATTTCTTTAAGAATGAAAAAAGAAAGACATGAACATCTTGGTTGACAAGTTTTCACAAGACTCAAATGGTTAAAGACTTGACTTGGACTTGACTTAGGTGGACTCAAACCCAACACTACCAAATGTATTGCATCTGTCCAACTGTTCACTGTTTTTTAAAAGTTTTGATTTCCCATTACTGTATGAATGAGTTTCATTCAGTCTGCTACAGTGCTCTCATCTGATATTGAGTACCATGCTGTTCAGAACCATGGGAACATCTTGAAGAGAGAGTTTTACTATGCTGACTGTCATAACTGAGCATGACACGCTGTTGGAGAATGATGTGACTGATGCAGCAGCAGCTTTTTTTGTCTGGTCTTTTCCAGTGCTTGGAAGGAAATTCTCAGTGGAGTGTTTTATGGCTTTTACTCATGCCATTACTTTAGCAAATGCAATAATTCAGTGTCATCCATTTTTAAACAACTGTCTGCACTGCCAGCAAACAGTGCGACTGAAGCTGGCAGTGTCCCATCATGATTACAAGAGGCTGTTATATCCTCTCAGGTGCTGACAGATGGATAACCAGTGTGCTTCCTGACCAATAAGGCACTTTTGTATTTGGAGGAGGACATGTTCAACCCTCAGCTCATTTTGGAGTAGGAAGTGTTTCATTCACTTCTCATGAGGTGTGGTGGACTCCTCGTTCCCGCCAGTGGAGCTTGTTCATCCACTGCTGGACTTAGAGGACTTGTCTTGTCACTCATTGAGGACCACGGGGGCTTATTGTCACGATACAAAAATAGAGTGCACAGGCTCCTCCTCCATGCACAAGCCAACATACTCATTCCAGAAATGTAGAGCTGCACAATTAATTGAAGGTGATTGTCATGCGCATTTTGTCAGTAAAACCCGGTTGTGTAATCAGTAGTAATCAGTATCTTCAGCACGTGCTTTCAGATGTAGCAGCATTTACTACACAGAGCTTGTCAGTGAACTACGGCACTGTGTAGTAAATGCTGCTACATCTGAAAGCACCTGAAGATGCCACCTTTAATAACGTTTTTACTCCAAACTCACTTCATAACGTCAGTCGAGTGTTTGAAATAAATCCTTCTGTGAGGTGATGTGGCTTCTTACACAGAATAAGGCACACATAGAATTCGTAGTATTTTAAGCAGTGTTAAAGGCATTGCATTATTATATACTGTATTATAAGGAAAATTCAGAACTCGGATAAACCATATATTGTTGTAGTCGTGTGTTTATTAGTCACGTTTAATCAATGAAAGCAGTTAAATCTTCTGTTTATTCAGCTGCAGCGATCATGATTTCCTGGGTGTCTTCTTCGGGTGTATTCAGACATTTCCGCGTGAGAGCGCCTGCTGGCCTTTGGATGGAGATTTGCTACTGATCACAGAACCGTGCTTCCCTGATAAGATGTGCATGAAAAATCCAGCCCTAATCAACACACCTGAACCAGATAAACAAGGCCTTCAGGATTAGTAAAAACTTCCAGACAGTTGTGTTAGAGCTTAGTGGCCCTCCAGGAGCAGGATCGCATACCCCCGTCCTAGAGATGGTAACATCTCCTGAGAAGGATATTCTCTTGAAGGGACATTCACCCTAAAATATCGAGTACATTTTAAAGTGAGTTTGATGACTTTTTCAGCATGTCATGATGGTTTCAGTTGCATCACGTTTCGTAACTTGGTCTGTGGCTCCATCATGGTACTAGATTTTATTTTTTAGGGTGTACTCACACGATGAGATCTGAACCGTGCCCGAGTGCTTTTGACCCCCAAAGCTGGTTCATTTGACTAGTATGATCACTCCGTACTGCGCCTGGGTGACAATCATGCTTGGGCTCGGTTTAAGGCAACCGTGCCTAGTGTGAGTACACCCTTAGCCTCTATTTGAACCTCTAAAGCAGCGGTAGCCAACAGTGCTCCTGGAGGGCTACCATACTTCAAAGTTAAGATTCAGTTCAAACACACATAAATCAGCTAATCAGACTCCTAAGGATTAACTTCCAGTCAGGTGTGTTGTAGCTTCACCTGAATTGATTGAAGCTTCACTGGACTGGACTTCAGCATGTCATGATGGCTTCAGCGGGATCACATCTGTTTTTTTTACCAGGACAGTACCTCACTCTTGGGACGACTCCTCCTGAGGGGCACCACACAGCAGAGTTTAGCTCCAGCCATAATCAAACACACCTAAACTAGCTAATCAAGTTCTTCAGGATAACAATAAACTTTCAGACAAGTGTGTTGGAGCTAATCTCTGCAGGACAGTGGCTCTCCAGAAACAGGACTGGACAACACTGCTCTAGAGATAGTAACATCTCTTGAGGATAGAAGCTCCACTTGACCTTTTATCGAGTGTTTGATGACTTCAGCATGCCATGATGGAATGACGTCTGTATTGTTACTAGATCGGTAGCTCCCTCATGGGACTCCACCTCCTTGAGAGCTGCCATACTACAGTTTAACTCCAAGCCTAATTAAACACACTTGAGCAGGGTTGGAACTGCAGGAAGGCTGCTCTCCAAGAACAGGTTTGGACACCCCTGCTCTAGAGATTGTAATTTCAGAAGGGATGCTCTTCTCTAACTTTTAGGATATGTTTGACTGACGGCTTCCATGGGATCATGTCTGCCAAGACCTACTTGTTTTATTGGTCCAGTTCTTTTGTAGCTAGGTTAGTGGTTCCATTTGCCTCCATTTGAAACTCCAGGGCAGGGATCTCTAACCTTGCTCCTGGAAGGGTTTTATCCTGCAGACTTCAAATCCAACCCTGCTTTAACACACCTGTGTGTAATTATCAAATAACACTGAACACCTTGATTAGCAGGTTCATTTGTGTTTGATTGGGGTTAGAGCTGACCCCTGGTCTAGAGTCTTTGTACTGGAGAGGTTGATCATTAGGGATGGGATGATAAATCGTTGCAATGCGAATTGAAAAAAATGATTCCGCATCGATTCAGAGATTTTCCGAACACATCACGATTCTTTCTCAAATCGATTCTGAGCTTAGTTTTGAACAGCAGATGGCACTGCTTGCTTTAGAAACTGCCGTGCTCTGCTTGTTTCCAAATCCTAACACGCTCTTGAACCTAAAATAATCATTCATACAATTCAAAAAGGTTGAAGCGAATTACAAGGGTGTTCACAGTGGGCTGTGTTTACATTAATCTTGCGTCATAAAAGCATTCCGAGCCGAGGTGCAATTACATGCCGAACGCACAAATGCTCTTCAGCACTCTTCTTCATAAGCGTTCGAGTGTGCGGATAAAAACTAGATTAGAGCACCATCTGCTGTTAAAATCTAAGGTCAGAAATGATTCCAAAGAGAATCACAAAGATCTCAGAATCGATCCACAAATCGATTTATCATCCCATTGCTATTTATCATACAGAGGCATTACTCACTTTAACTACACGTTGCTCTCTTTGCTCTGTCATGGCGAGTTACTCTGAGGTTGCTAGTCGTGTCCCATATATGTATGCAGTTATATATGTAATGTATTGTAGTTGTGCTCATTCACGTGTACCTTTTGTTTTCCCATTAGCTTGATCCACAGCATTGCAACCCGTGTCATTAAGCTGGCCCACGCCAAGTCTAGTCTTGCCCTGGCCCCAGCCTTAGTGGAGACGTACAGCAGACTGCTGGTCTACATGGAGATCGAGTCCCTCGGCATTAAGGGCTTTATCAGTAAGTCTGACGCCCACTTCACAGATGTTTTTGACCTTTGAAAACTGTCCTTTTGTGTGACCGTATGCATTTCTTTGACTCTCCACTAGGTCAGCTTCTGCCGAACGTGTTCAAGTCGCACGCGTGGGGGATTCTGCACACGCTGCTGGAGATGTTCAGTTATCGCATGCACCACATTCAGCCTCACTACCGCGTGCAGCTCCTGTCACACCTTCACTCGCTCGCCGCTGTTCCACAGACCAATCAGAACCAGCTGCACCTCTGGTTAGTCTCTGCCCACATGCTTCTCATTGTGTCTCATTTAGAAGGCTGTGTCTTCTGGAGGATGGATTTGTCGGTCATATACGTTATAGAGGATGTATCATTTCAGAAAATTAACCAATATAAAATTGACTGTTATTCCTCTTGAGGTGTAAATTGCTGTAATTTTTTTTTTTTTACACTGGAATGTAAATATTTTTCTGAAATAAAGCAGCCTTAGTGAGGTGTATGGCAGACAAATGTGTCCTCCGGAGGACACAGCCTTCGAAATGAGATGCCACTAGTATTTCCATTACTTCATGCTTGAAGTTCTTGAACAAAATGATAGTTATCACAGACATTTTAAAGCTTTTCTGGAAGCGTTGTAAATGTGTAAAATGTCACAATACGGTGGTGCACAGTATACATTGTCCACTAATATATATATATATTTTTTTTAATAGTTTGTGAAATGGAACACATTATAATGTGATAAATGTTTCAAACAGTAGCATGCTGTATTGTAGTCACATGACCTCACTAATGTATACTTCATTCAGCAAGTGGAGGCTAGTTATCATGAATATCTTGGAAATGTCTAGTTTGGAGGAGTGTAAGAGTACACATATTTTCCAGAAAATTGTTTTGACGTCTCTGTGTGCTGCATGTACTCTGAAACTCAGTTTCCCCTCTAGCATATACTTACATTCTGTGAACACAAAATGAGCTGCTCCAGTGGAAGTGCACAATCCATCTTCTCCTAAACATGAGACGTTCTTTAAGTGCTTCAAATGAACTGCTGAGCCTTCCATTTAAAGCCCTTCTGTGCTGCAAAATTCATTTGACATGTTTTCATAAGTGCATAACTTATGCCTTACAACTTATGAGTACTGTATACTGCGGCTTTAGTAGCTGTAGTATGGCGGTGCATTGTTCCAGTCACAGCCTGTGTGCTGGTCTGCTGTCTGTACTCATTGTTTGTGTTTGTGTGAGCAGTGTTGAGAGCACCGCTCTGAGGTTGATCACGGCTCTGGGGAGTTCAGAGGTTCAGCCGCAGTTCACACGTTTCCTCAATGACCCTAAAACTGTGCTGTCTGCCGAGTCCGAGGAGCTGAACCGAGCGCTGATCCTCACGCTGGCTCGAGCCACACACGTCACAGGTATTTCACACCATTAACACACTGCGGATGCCTTGACTGTTAAAAACTCATTACATAACTGACCTGATGATTGGTTTTCTGTCACAAAAGCATTTGGTTCAGTCACTCAATTTCATTATAATAATTTACATAAAGAGCTGGCAGCATGCTTGAAATAACCTTTGATAATATTGTTTTTCAAAATCAGTTCGTCCCTAAATAATCTACCAAATTCCCCCATCTGTGTGTGGTGCAGATTTCTTCACTGGCTCGGACTCCATTCAGGGGACCTGGTGTAAGGACATCCTGCAGACCATCATGAACTTCACACCTCACAACTGGGCCTCTCACACTCTCAGCTGTTTTCCTGCTCCGCTGCAGGTATTCATACATATACACACACTCCGACTCATAACAGTACAGTGTTTCTCACACCTATGGATAAAAATGTGAGATTTCGTCTACCTTGAGATCTTGCAGTCTCAATGTAATATCATGAAGGACTTGCAACTGCAAGATAATTAATAAACAATGAATGATCAGCAGCACTTGGTATTGCTTTGTGTTCACTGCTTGCACATAACAGTAATTACAAACTATTTTGAGTCATCTTTTGAACTCACAAATCACCTGTCTGAATCAGTCTAATAGCTCATTCACTGAAGCAATTACTTAACTGAATCATATCTGACATGTGCTGTTTGGAGTATGCTTAATGAGTAAAAATGAAAATCTGATGAAAATGTGCTCACCCTCAGGTGATTCAGTGTGTAGATGAGTTTGTTTGTTCATCAGATTTGGAGAAACAGGGCTCCAGACTGCAATTAAAATGAAAAAATATTAATTTGCGAGTGAAGTTTTTGCTAAGGTCGCCACTGTCGACTATATAAATTTACATGTTATGACTTAAAAAAAATTTGCAAGTAATGCCCTTTTTTACTGATTGTTTTGCAATCACATCTTTGTTGCGTTCACGTATTAAACTGAGACGATGCGCATCTAAGATTTAGTGAAAAAAAGACTTTCAGTCTTCATCTCTGCCGGACAGCAGCGTGAACGGCACACGTGCTAGACGCAGCTCCAGTTGTGCAGCATGAGAGAGATTGAAATAACAGAGACGTATGCAGTGGGAGTGCAGAAAAACAGTGTCTATTTCGTACACAACTTGAACAAATTACAATAGGTAAAGTTGTCAGCTGTGTTGGTAAAGTTGGTAATTTAATGCCGCAATCGACACTTTCTAGTCGTTTTATACTTTGTTAGCAGCAGACATAATAGATTTAATTTGTTTATGCAGGGGCATTTTTGTCCAATTTAGTGACATTTTTTGCCCCAACTCTCTGTGGCCAGTGGAAGGGTAAGCCTTCCCCAGCCTTACACACGTTCCACCTATGTTCATGTTCCATGATATTGGTACAAATTCTGTGTAATAAACAATTCTTTGTGACTGTATATTTCAAGTTGGTAAAGACATTTAGATTCCACTTTAAGTGAACCTTATTTCCCAGGTCATCTACAAGAGGGAATATGCTGATAATGGCACGAAAAGATGAGACATAAACATCTGACAGCATGATTGAAATGTGAAAATTTTAAAAATAAATAAAATAAAACACATTTATTCTGTGGCACTTAAAAAAAATTATTTAGCGCCCGTTTTTTTCTTATAGGAGTCAGTGGCTCCTTACTCAGTTTTTTTTGGCTGGAGCCCTGAGAAATGTGACATTCCATCACGGTCTCACCAGTGGATCCTCTGCAGTGAATGGGTGCCGTCAGAATGAAAGTCCAAACGGCTGATAAAAACATCACAATAATCCACAAATAATCCACACCACTCCAGTCCATCATTTAACATTTTGAGAAGACAAAAGCTGCATGTTTGTAATAAATCCACTGGAGTAGTGAATTCTGACAGCACCCATTCACTGCAGAATCAATTGGTGAGCAAGTGATGCAAAGCTAAATAAAGAAACAAACTCACCTACATCTTTGATGGCCTGAGGGAGAGTTGATTTTTATTCAGTTCTCATTTCTGGGTGAACTATTCCTTTAGTAGACTTTCTTGCACATAAAGTTACGCTTAAGTTTTGCATATGAAGTCATGCTATTCTTTAAATGTACACTATACTCCATTTGACACGCATCTAAGAATTAAGGCAGTCCACACATGCACACGGTAAGAGTTTGACACTATAATTCTAGGCTGATGCACAGACTAATATGTGCGTATTATGCATGGTCTTAAAACAAATCAGACTGCCACTGTACAATGCCCACATAACCTGCTAATGACAAATTTTAGCTTATGCATAAAACCCAGTATTACTATCAGAGCTGTCAGTAGATTACAATATTATAGTCATGATTATTCTCACACTTGGTTGTGATTTAATTGCAATTAATGTCACACTTGTCACACACCATGTATCCTTTTTTAATAATTATTATAGACTACCAAGTAAACCAACAAATTGGAGCTGCTATAATTATATAAAACTATTTAGAATTTTTTATTGGCAAAACTGACAGAGCACAATTAATTTTGAAGCGTGTAAACTCTCATTAGTTGTGCAATTAGTTTCACACATGATGGATGGATATGGATGTTTTTGAGCTATTTGCTTTTATTAATGCTGACAGCCCTAATTAGTGTATTTACATATAGAGTATATTTTTGGGCTTTAGAGGCGCTGTGATTAGGAAATTTAACTTTAAAATTGGCTGCATTTTCTTTATACCCAATGTAATTTCTCATGAATGCTAGTGCACTAGTGAAGTTTTAATACATCTCTAGAATGGCTGAAGTTTTCAAACACCCTGGTTGACGTCACTCCCTCTCAGGATGTCTCGAGTAGATGAATTCCCCTTCATCTTCAGTGTTTTGATGCTGTGTTTGTAACATGGATAAGAAATGGAGTGCTTCTGGACATCTACTTACCTCTAAGAGCTGTGGAGTCTTCTGTTGTTTGAACTTTTTCTGAATGGGGAACATGAGGACTTGGTCTATGTTGGGATTATGTTGTTATTGCTGCATTCCATTAGGCTTGCAAAGTCAAAATTACCAACTTCCAACTTGGAGAAGTACACTAAAATGTCATAACGTCAGACTTCCAACTTTAAAACCCATGATGGTTTCTGAGATGATCTATAATGTCATATGAACACTAAGGCATCCAGAGCCAAATGTATGAACACAGAAAAAGGATCCTCTGTGTCAAACAGTTGTTTGTTAGCACTGAATAGCACTGAATAGCTCTGCAACTTGTTGGCAAAGAGATGTCTGTTGCTGTTAAAGACTCATACATGTGTTTTCACGTTGTTTGCCTATGAGTTAACATCTGACTGATTCCTAAACATTTTTATGGTTTGAACTTGGAAGTCAGAGATAGCGAGAAAATAGGAATTTTTCCTCAATAATCTTCACATCAAGGACAGTCCACAGCACAATTGTAAGGATAACGACACTGGAGCAATATTGCTGGAATCACCTTTTATTGTTATGAACAATAAAAACATCCAGCCAATTCATTTAGTATTTAAACCAGCAGTGCACAGTTAAAATGAACAGAATGTTATCTTCTGTGGATGCTAATATAGTTGTTGTTATAGTGGTCTTCATAGTTCTTGGTGGTCCTTTAATCAGATTCATAATAACTTCCCATCTCTCTTGTGTTCATTTCCCAGGCGTTCTTCAAGCAGAATAACGTTCCGCAGGAGAGCCGCTTTAACCTGAAGAAGAACGTGGAGGAGGAGTACAGGAAGTGGAAGTCTATGACCGTGGAGAACGACATCATCACACACTTCTCCATGCAGGGCTCTCCGCCTCTCTTCCTGTGTCTGCTGTGGAAGATGCTGCTGGAGACGGACCACATCAACCAGATCGGCTTCAGGTGCAGCGCTCACGTTCTCACTACCTGTTTCAGCACATCTCACTCTTTAAACTTTGTGATTTATAGAGTACGATTCATCCGTACGGATCCTGTTCTTCTCAGGATGTCCTGAATGTCTAATCGTTTCAGTTTTATCCCTTTAAAAAAGTCTCCTTCTCTTTTTAAGCTGGTAATGCCTTCTGTCAGTGCTGCAGCATTCTCTGGTGTGTCTGAACTGGGATTCAACTGGTTTTACATTTACGTTATTACTAGTGTTGGTGGAGCTCCTTTTTCCTCTCATAGCTTGAAGTAGTAAAGCTACACTCAACAAGCTACTAACAAAACATAGCTAACTAATGGTGGTGAGAGAAAACAGATTATTCATGCTATCTAACATGGACATCTTTACTGTCTCAAGTCTTCATATTGACTCTCAGCTGGAGTTAACCATCGATGCCTTAGGAATCATTCAACATCTTTGCTCATCATGGATCATGTGGTTGATGAGTCCCTCATTCTGGTGCATTAGCATTCATCTCGTCGCTGAGCTCAGGGTGCAGAAACTCACTGCAGCAACCATGTGGTTCTTTGTTCATTGACATACTGCTCTCCATCTGTAATTTCCTCTGGGCCGCTAACCATTATGTTGGCATTATTGATTGCGAGGACTGTATCGAACAGATTGTTTACAAATTACTTACATGACATTTTTTTAAACCAGCATTAAGTTTACTATTTGTGACTGAGACAAATAGTAAATCCTTATAAGGATAAGGCCTCGTTGTACCCGGTGATAAATGTCAAGTCAAGTCACCTTTATTTATATGGCACTTTTTACAATACAGATTGTCAAAGTGAAAAAGTGTTTTGATAAGGCAAAAGGACAATAGTAATTTTCAATTTCAATTTTCAGTTAAAGTCAGTTCATCATTGATTCAGTAAGTGATAAACTCCAGAGCTCATATGGAATTTAAAGGGACTGTCTTGTAAACTATCTGAAATTAAATTTCTTAAAAATTAAATGAAATTAAATAACTAATTTCAGAAAATGCAAATATATTAAAATTATTGTTTAAAACTATCGTCTGTTTTACATCCTATTTTGGCTACTTATTTGAGGGCATCATCTGAATCCTGTCAGAAGTTCCTCCAATTTTTCAATTAGAAATGACAGAAAATTAAGTCTTTTATTTTGACTTTAAACTTTTCTATCAGGTAAAGGATGCTTGGACCTCTTTCAACCAGAATTATCATTTCATCTTACTGAACTTTCTCAAGCTGTAGTTTGGCTGTCTTACCCGAATGCTTCTGTAAAGATATATTTGTGTTTTATAAAGTGAACACAGGCATAAATGCAAGCAACTATAAACAGCTCATTATTAAATGGGTTGTGAAAGCAGCGCATCTTGACCTTGCTGTATTGGCCAATTATAGAGTCTCACAGTTGCCGTTCTTGTCAATTGCAGCAATTACATTCATATCTTAGAGGTATCGGATGCCCATTCTCAAAGTTAATATGATTCTTTAGGCTGTACATGAAAAGTCTATAAAATACTTTGGTTAAAATTTCTCGATGGTAGTGTAAAACAACACTCTTTTTACCTTGTCAAAAACAGCTCTGTTCACAGCGACCCGTATCGGTGCATGTCCTTTTAAATGCTAATGAGCTCTGCTCACCCCACCCCTCTCATTAAAACCTCATACTCACTTCTTCTGTAGGTGAAGCCGGATCACAAATGATTTGCTCAAACATAGATGCGTTTATGTAGATCGGGGGGTGCGTTCCCTCTGCGTCTTCAGCGGCTCAGATGTCGGGATGAAAATGACAACTGCTATTTTTTATTATTACATTCAACAACAGAACACCTCAGTCGTTTAGGAGACATTCTTGTCTACACCTACTCGGGCGTCAAAACAATGGCGGACTGTTCACAGCTCACTCAGGGCGGGACTAAGGTAAAACACCAGTGTCAATCAGCAGTCGTGGGAACGGCCTGTGCAGAACTGCAGCAATCTGCCAGGAATCTCAGAACAGGTTGATCTGAGAAAGTGATAATTATTTATGGAGATATAAAAGAAAGCAATGGGAGGTATTTTCTTTGCTTTCAGCCTTTCTAGACTGCGGGGTTCCTCAGGGCTCTGTTTTAGTACCTCTGCTGTTTGCACTGTATATGCTTCCCCTGAGCTCAGTTTTTTACAAATTTAATTTTTCCCGTCATTGCTATCCCAATAATACTCAGTTACTTTCCAGTAAAGCCTGGCAGTAATTTCACTGTTGCTTGTATGCTTGAATCTTTGGAGGAAATTAAAGTGTGGATGGCAAGCAACTAAGCTATTGAAGATAAGTGAATCTAAACTGAAGTGCTGATCCTACGCTGCCTTAATTATTCAAGCCCAGTTAGGATTTCTCTTGGCTAATGATCAGATTCATGCTGAAAACATCATTTTCTCTATTAATCGACGGTATTGTGAAATTAATCAATGTGAATATAAACCAAAACATCAACAAGTAAAAATGTTAGGCTTGGCTTCATTTCATATTAAAATATTAAGCAATGTAGGGCCCTATGAAATCTGTTAAATTTTTTCCCAAATTCCCAAAAAAATTGTATATAAATTAATATAATATAATATATATATATATATATATATATATATATATATATATATATATAGGAATATATTTATTAGGTTTGTGTTTTAATTTTTCTGGATTTATCTTTGGCATTTATTATTAAAAATCAAATTAAGGCATAAAAAAGGAATTAATCTTTTAAATTGTAATCAAATCAAAATTCAATAGTTTTTGTTTTTTGACAAACAAAGTGCTGAACAACAGAGGTCTGTCAAAATTAAAGATTGGAAGAAAGACCGTTTTTATTTTGGCAGTTTGTAGTGAAGATCTTTTAGTTTCATTCGGGAGTGTTCCTGACTCTCCGAGCAGCTCTCGAGATGAAGTTCATGTGTTTATGTCTCATACAGTGAGACGCAGACGCTAAAAACACTGAGCGTTTCATGCATGCTTGAGTTTGTGTAGCAGACCGAATTTGTTAAACTAATTTCTTTACCTCTAGCACAGCTGCATTGTATTCAGTGTGACTTCAACTGAAATCAGCGACCCTGTAGAGGTTTGTGTGTGTTCCTGCACGTCTGGCTGGTGTTTCACAACGCCCTGTACTGTCTGCAGCGCTCGTCTGTCTCTCTTTAAATGGCTGATCTATGTCGTGCCTCATTTGAAGTGTGTGTTTGTGTGGCCTAATGTCATCAGAGGCTGCAGCTGCTCTCGGACGTATAAAGGCTGCTTGTGCGGGGCTGAATGGAGCGGTCCGACCCACCGCCCGTGTGATCCATTTTATTCTCCAGTCACGAGCTCTGCCTCATTACACCGCCGGTGCTGCGGCCACAGATGTGTTTAAGGGCTTTCTGACGATTCTGCCTCTTTCTCGGAGCAATCAAAGGCTGCAGGATACACACGCTGTGCAATATTAAATCAGCAGACATATTGAGCCGAATGTTCGGACTGTCAGATGACAGTAAACACAGATCAGAATTCAGATGTTTTTGATCCCAGTGTGCGGCGGCGCTGACTGAGTGCTTATGTAATCCAGTGTTCTCCACTCATTCTTATTCTCTGTCTCTTCTACTTTCCTGGCTCTTTGTTCTGTCCCTTGAGCCAGCAATGCTGTTCAAGGTTTCCTTCGGTGTTTAGTTTTTAATGATCATTTTTCACCCTCTTCCTGACTCTATAGTATAACACTTTTAAGATCCTAACTTTTGAATCCTGAAATATTAAATGCATGACAGTTTCACAAAAGTATTGGCAGCACAACTTTTCTCAACACTGATAATAATCATAAATGTTTCTTGAGCAGCAAATCAGCATATCAGAATGATTTCTGAAGGATCATGTGAAACTGAAGACTGGAGTGATGATGCTGAAAATTCAGCTGCGCATCACAGCAATCAATTACATTTTAACAGATTTTCACATAGAAAATCGGCACATTTCACAACCGTACTGTATTTTTGATTCAATAAATGCAGCCTTGGCGAGCAGAAAAGACTTTTTTCAGAAAGAGCCCAGACTCTTTGAAAAATAGTGTGTGTGATGAGCCGATTACAGAATTGTAACTGGCTTTTTTAATGGGTTTGGATTTGAGTTGGTCAGGTTTAGTCTGGTACATAAAGGTCTAGATTTCTGTGGTTCTTGTGTATTTTCAGTTCAGCGTCTCTGAAATTCTCTCACTCTACAGAAGACATCTGCAGAAGACATCACTCACTCTCTTCTGACGCGTTTCTTCCTGTCAGTCTTTCCTGACTCCTGCTGTTTTCTGTTCTCACTGCTATATCTCTGTCAGTCTCTTGAGAGAGATGCAGCCGGTTCTTCAATCTTGACAGTAGCTTTGCTGTGAGTTTTCTCTGAGCTGAACACAGTGTCTAGTTTCGACAGAAGGCTGTGTTTTTACAGGACTCCTTACTTTTACGCTGAGCTCTTGGGATGTGATACTGTAACATTTCCAAAGCTCTTTAATACATTGAAATGATGGATGCTTCAATCTTCTCTGATGTAGTGAGAATATGGAGATTACAAACGGCTTTTATTCAGAGACTCACACTGAGCAAAAATATGCAATTCAGTGTTGGATGCTGACATTTATATGATGAAATTCTGATGCTTGTAATGTAAATCAATGAGATATTTATAACTGTATAGCAGATACTGACATAAATAATATCTCCAATAATATGTCTTAGTAAAATGAGATGTCATGAAATGACCCAGACATATAATGCAATGCAGTTCAATGATGATTGAGAGATGAACAAATAAACGTTCCTCAAAAGATGTGAGATGTTTTTGAGGCTTGCGAAGATCATTCCTCCAGGGACAGTGAAAGTAAAGCTTCTGGACACAAATGTTCCTCAAAAGATCCTGATGATCAGATTTGAAACTCACTGATTTTTCTAAAAAATGATTCATGGAGAATCAAGTAAAGCCAAGCTGCTTCAGTCCAGTAAATGTTCATCTGGAAATATAACTAAAATTATTCTGATGTTTACTTGATAAAATCAGTCAAGATATGACAGCAAAAGGACACGTGAAGCACCAGCTGAAGGTGGATGTTTTTACAGTTACACTAAAAGAGCTTTTACTTGATTTAAAAAAACTCTAAACTATCAATCAAACAACAGAAAGCATGGAGTAGATTGAGGGAAACTGGTTTAACAGGAGAGTTTACAGGGCTCTACGCTTACTTTTCTTTTTAACTTAACAAAATTAGGAGCACAGTCAAAATATCAGGAGCACCTTCTAATCAATAATAAAAAAAATTGTATCAAAAATTTGCCTTCCCATTACGAAGTGATATTTGACTCCTTAAAGTCATTTACAGGGGAATTTAGTTTGTACCTTTGTAGTGGCATTTTTCTAACTTTATTAAAAAGTGTTATCTTTTATCTCAAATTTTAAAAAATTATATTTTATAAGCTTTTTAAATTTTCTAATTTTCTAACAACGGAATAAGAACAAGTAGAATAAGAATAAGCTACCAATCAAATGAAATCAGTATCAACAAAATTAATTTGTACTACAGAGGCACAGAAGATCACAAAAGTGGCTTGTAGGTGTATTTTCATTTGTTTAATGAGTGCAATCAAATGCATAAACTCTTTTTGAGATTGATGTTTTAAATATAGAATTTTGAATACAGAAATATTAAATGATTTAAATAACTGAAAAGATACTTTAAAAATTAAACTAAAACTGCCAGCAGGTGGCAGCAAGTCACTGATTTTATCACTGAATCATTCATTCAGTTGATTCAGTTGAACGGCTGATGCATTCAGGAATAAAGCAAGTGACTTTCTTTATAAATGGGAAATTGAATCATTGACTCACTAGATTTGTTTAAAAACACACGTACATTCATAAACAAAACAGCGCTGTGTTTGAATAGAGATGTGCAGTGGCTCAGTTGTGACTTGTTTCAAACTATTTTTGATGACGAAATGGAGCAAAATCAGGCAATGGTGTTATAGTCAGACAATGTGAGTCATGTAATATTAACTTCTTGTTTATTTAACTGTTGTATTAAATCAATATCTCATTTACAAACTCGCTTAAAAATCATTCAAAGCCGTCACTCATCTTAGTTCATCTCCAACGAACAAAGCTCTCTACACTGGACAATGAATCATTTATTTACACTCTCTCCACACTTTGTTTATGAAAGGATTCATGAGATTTGTCTGTGATACGTTACTCAGCGTTGCAAAAACACATAGAAACCTTTGAAGCTCCCCTCAGCGCAAACACGAATATGTTGATCGGGTCAGTCGCACTGCTGCTCCTGCTATATTTTCATAGTCGCACGCAGTAGTTTTCAGTCGCATTGTAGAGCCCAGGCTTAGATCATGCTGATCATTTAGAGGTTTTAGAAATGTGCACATCAAACATGAGATTGTAGCTTTATATTAAAATGAAGCAAGTGTGAAAGCAGCTTTCACAGCAGCCAAACAAGCCAAACTCTCACCAGATGAATGATAATGCCCAACCAACATGTTAACTGTTCTCTCCTCAGGGTGCTGGAGCGCATCGGGGCGCGGGCGCTGGTGGCTCACGTGCGGACGTTTGCAGATTTCCTGGTGTACGAGTTCAGCACGTCAGCAGGAGGACAGCAGCTGAACAAGTGCATTGAGATTCTCAACGACATGGTGTGGAAGTACAACATCGTGACGCTGGACAGACTCATCCTGTGCCTGGTGAGCCCAACTCACCACATCGCTTGGCAGTGTTTTTTCTTCGCCTCGTAAATAATGGCTCTCAAATGACTTTGCTTGATGTAGCTCCAGCGCTGCTGTCTTTAAATCAAAACAGGCACAAATACTGAGACACTCTGACTTCAATGAGTGATTATGCAAACCGATCATTAAATCAATGAGAAAGACGAATGAAAGACCTAATCAATGGAAAATAAACTGCATTTGCACCACTGAGGTTTAAATCAGAGGCATTATTTAAATCTCTTCCACAATATCAACAAAGCAGATTCATCGTAGCAGAGTGCTTTGATTAGATTTATATTTTCCAGTAATTCAGCTGTTTCATTTTGTTTGACTCATGGATTTATTGGCCTGTTTGTGAGAAAAGCTGTATGTGAAACATTATCCGTGTGTCAGAATCTAACAGAAGGCCAACCCGACTGTAAACAGCCTGAGGATCGGCCTTCTCATCCGCTGATCAATCAGCTTCCTGCTGTACTGTACATGCTCCATTTATCAGTCGCGATCGAACCGCCACATCGGTGACACTGACCCTTCCTGCGGTGCATGGCGACCTGCTGCGCTTTTGTGCTTTACAGCCCCGTCTGAAGATCTCGCTGCAAATGTTTCTATTTAGTGAAAATCACGCATTTCCTGAGAGCTCTGCTGTCTCGACACGCTACACCGAACAAACATTTCCAAACAAATGCACTGAAGGCTGTGTGTTTTCATGCAGGCGATGAGGAGTCACGAGGGGAACGAGGCTCAGGTCTGCTACTTCATCATCCAACTTCTCCTCCTCAAACCCAATGACTTCCGCAACCGCGTGAGTGATTTTGTGAAGGAGAACGCTCCCGAACACTGGCTGCAGAGCGACTGGCACACCAAACACATGACCTACCACAAGGTAACACACACTTTTTTTTTTTTGACTCTAAATGTAGGCCCAAGACGTAAAATAAAAATGGTGCTCCCCTGGTTTTACAGTAAAGTCCTTCCAACCACAGCTGCTGTTTTATCCTGGAAACAGATTTTTTTTTAAACAGTGCAATAAACAGACACAATGCCAATGCTACAGTTGAGGTCAAAAGTTTACATCCCCCTTTCAGAATCATTAAAGGAGAAGTCCACTTCCAGAACAAAAATTTACAGATAATGTACTCACCCCCTTGTCATCCAAGATGTTCATGTCTTTCTGTCTTCAGTCGTAATGAAATTATGTTTTTTGAGGAAAATATGGTGCCCTGATTTTGAACTTCCAAAATGCAGTTTAAATGTGGCTTCAAACGATCCCAAATGCGGTTGTAAACGATACCAGCCGAGAAATAAGGGTCTTAACGATCGGTTATTTTCATTAATAAATTACAATTAAAATTTTTTTAAATCGAAAATGCTCGTCTTGCCTTTCTCTCCCTGAACTCTGTGTATTCTGACTCAAGACAGTTAGGGTATGTCAAAAAACTCTGATCATATTTTCTCCCTCAACTTCAAAAATCATTTCAAAATCATCCTACATCACTGCAGAAGTACCGACACAGTCTTTGCAAAGTGAACATGCAAAGAAGATCAAACACCCTTAACAAAAAAGGTAAAACAGTGATAAAGGGTGATTTTGAAGTTGAGGGAAACATGAGATGGGAGTTTTTCGACACCCTAACTGTCATGAACCAGAACAAAAACAGTCCAGGCAGAGCAAGACAAGATTAGCATTTGGTATTAAAAAGTATATAAATTGTATTATTTTTATTAAAATAACCGATCGTTACGCTAGATAAGATCCTTCTTCCTTCTGGGATCGTTTACAACCGCATTTGGGATCATTTGAAGCCGCATTTAAACTGATTTTTGGAAGTTCAAACTCGGGGCATCATATCAGTCCATTATATGGAGAAAAATCCTGAAATGTTTTCTTCAAAAAACATAATTTCTTTACGACTGAAGAAAGAAAGACATGAACATCTTGGATGACAAGGGGGTAAGTAAATTATTTGTCAATTGTTGTTCTGGAAATGAAATTGCATAATTTTCCTTCTGAAGCATCAGTGAGTGTTTGAACCTTCTGTAATAGTTGCATATGAGTGCCTCAGTTGTCCTCAGTGTGAAAAGATGGATCTCAAAATCATACAATCATTGTTGGAAAGGGTTCAAATGCTGGAAAACCAAATAATTTGTGGGAGCTGAAGGATTTTTCTGAAGAACAGCAGCAGTTTAACTGTTCAGGACAAACAAGGGACTCATGAACAACTATCACTAAACAAAACACAGCTGTGGATCATTCAGGAAATAAAACAGTATTAAGAATCAAGTGTATGTAAACTTTTGAACGGGGTCATTTTTATAAATTCAACTTTTATGTGAAATATATTATTCAGGTCAGTATTAAATAAACAATAACATGCATTTTGCATGATCCCTCTTATTTTGGTAAAATAATTAACATTTCATCTGATTCTGAAAGGGGGATGCAAACTTTTGACCTCAACTGTATGTCAAGGTTAAGGTTAGGATGTAGTTAGTAGGGTTAGTATTTGTTTCAGCGTTTGTATGCATTCAAACGACTAACATGACCAATAAAATCTTTACAATCGTCTGGGGAAAAAAATCATGCATTAAAACACACGGCGAGCGCACAATGGCACATTGGATATTGGCAGCAGCAGCGTCCATAAAGTGTGTACAGCAGATTATTGGAAAAATGTGTGTAGAGCTTGTGCTCAGATTTTCCATTCATCCACAGTGATTATATACTGACATAAAAACTGTAATATACAGTTGTGCTTGAGGACATCACATTTACTAAGAGTCTCTAACAAAACTCTGAATATCTACCAAAGATTTGATGGTATGAACCTCACAAACGTTTACTAATCCAGTGATCATTCCTTCTCAGCTTTGTAACAGGCATCTCTTTACAGTCATTTAATGTCTTTTCTTCTGAATGTGTTGTGCTTGATTTACTGTTCTAATGCCCATAACTTTCAGACATCCTTATATCAAGCTTTCCAAGCTGTGTAAATGCACATTTGTTCTTGAGTGAAGTAAATAATGAAACAACCTGGGCACCTCAGATACTGCTTACGCTTCAGCTCACGTCCTTACGTCCTCTCACAGATGTAGGTTAGTTATGGATTTATGTTTAATACTATTCTTGACCTTTAGTGATGAAACAGAAAACCGTCTCAGTTCAAGATACTGGACTAAATATCAAGCTTGATGGCCGTCTGAAATGTCATGAGCACAGTTATTATCCCCCCTCCCATCTTCACGTCACTGTGGCATTTTAAGGAGAGATTGACCTTAGATTGCCTTGACATTTCATCTCTTGTGTATTTGTGCTGAATGACAAACAACATAATTCAGCACACATTTTGACCTGATCTGACCCGGTTGTGATGTTCAAACGAAGACCAAAGCCAACACAAGAGCGCCATATTCTTGATGTTTATCAGTGCACTTGGTAAGGTCCTTGACAGCTGTCCTCTGACATGCAGTACAGCTGTTATCTGCTTGGTAAAGACTGAAATCTACCAAACTGTTTAAGTCTTAAAGGGATAGTATAGCCAGAAATGAAAATCTGTTCATATTTACTCACCCTCATGTCATTTCAAATCTCTGTTTTGTTCACCTTAAAAACACATATGAGGATACTTTTAATGAAACTTGAGAGATTTCTGCAACCAAAACTTCAAAAAGTTTATGAAGGCATGGTAAAAGTAATCTCAGTCAAGCAGTTCATATGATGAACAGATTTAAAGGGGTCATCGGATGCCAAGTTCACTTTTTCATGTTGTTTGAACATTAATGTGTGTTGGCAGTGTATGTACAAATCCGTCTGTGTTCGCACGAATCATTCATGATCCAGCTTCACTTACGGCAGAAGTGAGTATAAGCATTTTTTATGAATCTTTGCGATCACCTTTCCTTATAACGTGGTAGTTAGGAAGTTTAGCAGCTAAATGTGGCTAAATGTGGCTAATGTAAACAAGATCCTCATTCCACGGAGAGAAGAGAGGGGCGGGGCGATCAGAGCTCATTTGCATTTAAAGGAACAACCCCTTAGAATGAGATGATTTTTGCAGAGCTCATTTTGACAAGGTAAAAAGGGTGTTGTTTTACAAAACCTTTGAGAATTTTTAACCAAAGTATATTAGAGACTTTTCATTAAGACCCTAAAGAATCATATCAACTTGTGGAAAATGGGCATCCAGTGACCCCTTTAAAGCAATAGTTCAGCAAAAAATGAAAATTAGCTGAAAATATCCTCACCCTCAGATTATCCAAGATTAGGATGAGTTTGTTTCTTCATCAAATTTCTAGAAATTTGTCATTCCTTCACTTGCTCACCAATGGATTCTGTGCAGTGAATGGGTGCCGTCAAAATGAGAGCCCAAACAGCAGATAAAAACATCACAATAATCCACAGGTAATCCACAGCACTCTAGTCCATCAGTTAACATCTTGAGAAGACAAAAGATGAAACAAATCCATCATGTTTTTGACTAAAATATGAGTCCTTAATCCATCATAATGCTTCCTCTAGTGAAAAAGTGGTCTAGTCTGAATCAGGAGAGAAATCTGCACTAGGGTTGCAGAGGGGTGGAAAATTCCCGGTACATTTCTGGAAACTTTCCAAAAATCCCTGGAAGATTCCAAAAAATCATGGACAGCTTCCAGAATTTCTGGAATGTTTCTGAAATTTACTGGAAATTTTCCACTTTTTTGCAACCCTAATCTGCCCAGGTCAAGCACCGTTTACAAGCCAAAACAGCTCTAAACAAACTGGATTGGATTTTGATGTGAGAGACAACATGAGATGGACTTTTTCCACTGGATGAAGCATTATTATGGATTATGGACTTGTATTTTAGTTAAAAACATCTTAATGATGGATTTGTTTTTTTTGTTTTTTTTTGTCTTCTCAAGACATTAGCGGTGGACTGGAGTGGTGTGAATTACTTGTGGATAATTGTGATGTTTTTATCAGCTGTTTGGACTCTCATTCTGACGGCACCCATTCACTGCAGGGGATGCATTGGTGAGACAGTCATGGAATGACACATTTCTCCAAGTCTGATGAACAAACAAACTCATTTACATCTCAGATGGCCTGAGGATGAGTAAATATTTGGCAACTTTGGATCTTTGGGTGAAGTATTTCTTTAGTTTATGCTTTTATTCACATATAAAGAAAATCTCAGGCTTCATTAAAAATGTCCTCACATGTGTTTTTAAATATGAACAAAGGTCATACGGATGTGAACGACATGACATGAGGGTAAGTATATGGTGACAGAGTGTTCATTTTTCACTGAAATATTCCTTTAAGGTGCATCTAAGTTGTAACCTTTGAAATGCAAAGAAAACGTCAAACTGAAAGGTTGGCCCACCTAGCAGCTTTTTGTTCAGTTTTGATTTATTACAGCTGTCTCTGAGCGCTGTGCTCCTCCACTGTGTCCCATGCAGAAGTATCCAGAGAAGTTGTACTTCGAAGGTCTGGCAGAGCAGGTCAATCCTCCCATTCAGCTGCACTTACAGTACCTGCCCATCTACTTCGGTAACGTGTGTCTGCGCTTCCTTCCTGTGTTTGACATCGTCATCCATCGCTTCCTGGAGCTGCTGCCTGTGTCCAAGTCCCTGGAGACGCTGCTCGATCACCTCGGGGGGCTTTACAAGTTCCACGGTGAGAGTCATGAAGTTAATTAATATATTAACATAAACTGCAATCTCAGTTAATATTCTGAAAAGTGCATAACAATTACTATTTAACAGATGTAGACTCTGATAATATTTCTTCTTCCCTCTTTAATAACATACTGTATATAGTATTGTTCTTATTGGTGAACAGACAGTTCCTGAAATTTGGAATCACACAATTTTAATTAAGATTTTAGTTAATGGTGATGTTTGTTTATTTTTTTGTTTCTGTTATTCTAAAACCGTTTCCGTGCAGATCGTCCGGTGACGTACCTGTACAACACACTGCACTATTACGAGAGACACCTGCGAGACCGTACCAACCTGAAGAGGAAGCTGGTCCACGCCATCATGAGCTCGCTCAAGGACAACCGCACACCTGGCTGGTGTCTCAGTGAGACGTACCTGAAGTGTGGCATGAACCCTCGAGACGACAACGTCTGGATCCCCGATGACACTTACTACTGCAAACTCATCGGGCGGCTCGTGGATAATATCCTTAACTGAGCAACCATAGTGAGCGCTGCCACATTAGGGGATGGTGACTGTGTGAGGGTCACGAAATGGCATTAAACGATTACAAAGAAAACTCTGCGTTGACGAGTATATGAAACATAAAACTTCTATTCATAGATTCTAACAATGCATTGTTATGAACTTTCACAATTTAATTTCATAATTATATTTATATATATATATATATATAAAAAAGTGATGCATGTTTAGAGTAAAGTGTGGCACTGTGTTCCTTTACACGTGAGCAGCTCTTGATCTGCCAGCGTTTTCAGGGTCTCGGTCAAAATTCACTTGGATGATGTCTCATGTTGAATGTGGCATGGGAAGAGTTGAGAAATCCTTCCTTAACTGATGCCACCCATGGCAGGTAAATCTCCAGGGCCGTTCCCCAACTGTGACTGGCGGTTTAACGAGTTTCCAAACCCGGCCGCTCACGCGCTACACGTCACCTGTGTGGAGCTGATGGCTCTGGCCGTGCCGGGGAAAGACGTGGGCAACGCTCTGCTCAATGTCGTGCTCAAGAGGTCAGAGTTCACCCTTGTCACCTGTGATCCTGTGAGAGCTGTGTCAGGAGGTGTAGACGTACTCATATGTTACAGTCATGTGAGCGCTGTGTGCTGAATAATGAGTGTGTGTTTTGCAGTCAGCCGCTGGTTCCTCGGGAGAACATCACAGCGTGGATGAATGCTATCGGACTGGTCATCACTGCCCTGCCTGTACGCACACTACTATCTTCATTTATTTATGTACTCTTTCTCTCGTACAGCATCTCTCTTTAACTGAATATAATTTTTCTTGTTTTCTATCTCTTTCCCTGCCAGGAGCCGTACTGGATCGTCCTGCACGACCGTATCGTGAGTGTGATCAGCAGTCCGGTTCTGAGTTCGGAGATGGAGTGGGTCGGTTACCCGTTCCAGCTGCTGGACTTCACGGCCTGTCACCGCTCGTACTCAGAGATGCACTGCAGCTACATTCTGGCGCTGGCGCACGCCGTCTGGCATCACTCCAGCATCGGACAGCTCTCCCTCATACCCAAGTAAGACCTCACATCGTCTCAAAAACAGCCTGCACACTGAACTGTTCACCACACCTGCTAGTGGGGCAGAGACACATTACTGGCCATACACAAGTCTTAGCAACCATTAAACTTATTTTCATTGTTAAAAGTTAGGATGTGCAGACATGATACGACTTCATTTGAATGATCTAACTCTAAAGGCCTATGATTTAACTAAATAAGACTGCTGCATGTTTTAAAGTAAAAATATGGTGCTGTTGTTTTACAGGCTCTCAGTTTGAGATCAGTTCACAATCAGTGAATACCACTCATTTATGCCAAGCAGGGCTCTAGACCGTGACCATTTTTTTTTTTCTACTGGTGCGATTACATTTTGTGAGTGCACCACCGCAGTCCAATTCACATTTCTGTTGCATTTGAGCAACATCAAACAGCAAGTGAAACAAAAGTGCAACAAAACCGTGCTACTCGTTTGAGCTGCGTGGCATGAACGGTTTATCAGCTCAGTAACCAATAACTGAGAGCAGTGCAAGCAAACTAGTCCGAGCTCAGAGCAGGTTTACTCGGGAACCACTGTTGATCTCACAATGCTGTTGCTGCACAGTGCTGTGAGATCCAGTGCAAATCATTTAAATTCTGCAAAGAATTTTCAGACACACAGATATAATATAATATAAACCGATCAAACAACACTGACGTACATCAGAAAGCCAGTAGTAGTAACGCTAACTATAACCATGTTGTTTTGGGAGAAATAGTTGAATGTTACGACATTATTCATTCCAGGGTTTGTGCAACCATTTGAGAGACCAATTTAGGCATTTTTCAATGACTTTCAAGTATTTCACACGACTATTTCCAGCACTTTAAAGCTATAAAAATGATTCAATTTAAATGTTACAATATCAAATCATCAGGAAATCAAATTTTGTCAAAGTTTTGCAAATGTTTTTTGTATAAGAAGTGAGAAAAGTCACAAAGTGGCTTGAACAACAAACTTTTCTTTAATTTGCATCTGATTCACACGCTGGTCTTAAAGTCTTAAAAAGTCTTAAATAGCTTTTCCGTGAATTAAGGCCTTGAAAAGGTCTTAAATCAGAGCAGAAAGTCTTAAATTCATATGATCATGACATTAATTTTGACATTAATAGATTGTTTCCTCACGTGTTTCATTTTAAAGTGAAGTGAAAGCGTAATTTCTGTGCTACATGGTTTAGGTTGCTCAATATTCATTAAACAGTAATGTTTACTGTTCAAGTGTCCTAATGTTTGCGGCTGACTGCAATCCTAAGAAGCGGTCCGGCGCAGAGAAAAGAAAACGAAAAAAAGCAAAGATGACACCTGTGTATCACTTTCAGGTGCGTTCATAATCCTGAGAAAGTTTTTTTTGGCTGTTGACGTTAATAACTTGTTTTAATGTCTGTGATAATTTTACCACCAATGCACCTGCTTTACTTCTTTCCATTGCTTAAAATGCATTAACCAATATAAAAACGATGAGGCAATAATGATCGGTTAAATAAAATATGGTTTCATTAAATAACACTCTTAAAATACATAATGTGGGCTAATACGAAATAAACAATATTATTACAAATGCCTGCAAAGGGTGCCAAAGGCCTAACAATTGTTGTTGTTACCCTTACAGGACGATCAAATCCTTGTTTAATAGTGACCAAACATTTCATTCAACATTTCATTTCATATCCACTTAATCTTGTGATATAAATGCTACAGCCTCTATAATTTCTTCAGCAAAAACTTGTGGACATCACAACCCTTGCCAAAATTAATCATGGTTTTATGGTAGTAAAACTGCTTAATTTTCTTTTGTGTGTTTTCTTGGATACTTGAGACAATAAAATCAATTAGACAGCTGTATTAGGTCATAGGTAACTGTCTAGATCTGCAACTGTAATTTATAAATACAAATTGCAATTTATTCATTTACTTTTATATTTTATTAAAGTTCTATTTTGACCCTGTATAATAGGTGTTTGTTTGTTTTTTTTCACTTCCATAATGAGGGAAGGGTCACAACAATACAATTCTGCTTAGGGCATCCATTTGGCCAGCAGTGGCCCTGTTTACAAGCTACTTAAAACCGAAGGAAAGTGAAGAAAAGAGGGAAAACTCAAACAAACTAAAAACAAACAACTGCTTTATGCTGAGTTGCTGCTCGTTTGAAAGTGAAAGTAAAACTCGAACTATACTAAGGGAACATATTGCTGTATTGTTTTCCCTTCGATTTTTTTTTTTTTTTCCTTTTTTTCCTTAAATTTTCTTTAGTCAGTCTTAAAAAGGTCTTAAACTTACCCTCATAAAACCTGCAGAAACTGTGATCACATAAAAAGTGTTTCTTTTATAATCACTGAAGTTGTCGGTCAGTTCGGTTAAAAAACATAGATAAATAATGGTACATTTTAATAAGAGTAGAATAGATTAATTTTCTATATAAAAATTTTATTTTCCACATGTTGCTGTTAATAAAAGTACATTTTGTATTCTTCCCAACTCAAGCTCAGCAATGTACTGTCAAATATGTTACCAAGAAATAAATGTGTAATATTTTGGTAAGTCCATTTATTAATGCAAAACAAGAGTCATTTTCTGATTAAATGATCTATATTTTTTAATACTCTCCCACAACACCCCCCAGCGCTACCAGATCTGCTCCTGGCGCCACCATCTGTAGAACGTAGCGGCACTGGTGCCACTGCTCTCAAATGCTAGTCTGGAGCCCTGCCAAGTGCTTGCTTGTGTTCTGCTGTTGTTGAATTGTTTACTGGATGGTGTTGTAATATGTTGTAGATGGTTGTAAGAAGCATATTTGATTTCCCTCCTCTGTCTGCATGAGCAGCTGGACGTAGTAAAGCAGAGACATTTCATGATAGAAGTCTGTGTGTTTTGGGCTTGTTTATAATTAAAAGTCCTGCATTATGCATACAATCTTTCTTTTATGGGTTTCTTTTATGGTATTTTGCTTACGCAGTAATCTATATCTGGGATTACACCCCATCACAGAAAGGAAAGGCAGTAAACCTTATTAAAAACATTGGATTTTTACTAGTATCAGCACAACATCTGTAATCTATTTTACTTAAAAAGCTTTAACATTATATCAGCAAAATCTAATATCACATTACCTCTATTTAGTATGTAATGATATATTGGTACAGAAACCGAATTCAGCACATATTAAATAGAACCTGTCTTGTGTGTTTTAAACTTGCAGTTACCCTGTTCTGCTGATAATCCATACATGTCTTTATTGAATCTGGGCCACAGCCTGTTTTATTAATTAAAATAATCTCAGATATATGATTTGAGATTGTGTAGGTTTGTAAGCTTCAATTCAGATTAAAACCCCCACAGATACCCTGATAAATCAATAAATGTTGTGTTTGAGTGAGTGAGTCAGATGTGAGTAGTTGTGAGTTGCAGCAGTAGAGTGTGTGTGTGTGTGTGTGTGTTGTGTGAGAGGATGAGTCAGTGATGAGCTGAGATCAGTTCACCTGCTGCCTCCACACGCTCTTCATCCCACCACAACACAGCACATCACAATACATCCACAGAGGCGGCATCAGTGTGATCAGTATGAACACGCTTCGGTGCTCGAGTCTGTTATTCATCTGTGTGTCAGCTATGACAGAATGACGCCTGCTTACATACTGACTCGTCATTAGTTGTTCACAACACATTTTACTTCAGTAATACATTGTGTTTTTAAATGATGGTCAGTTTTGTACCAGAGTGAAGCTGGATGGCTAGACAGGATGGTTTGAAAAAGATGGATTTTGTCACACCATCTGAAAAGAAGCAGAGCAGGATTTGATAAAATATTATAAATACAAATTTATTGTTGTAATAACATGCTGTTTAGTCAGTCACAGCAGGAGCTGTGCATTGTAAAAGTAAATCAGGTCAGTTTTGATTTTCTGTTGGCTTTATAATTAATGTAACTTACACTATATTTTTTGGGGTCGGTACAGAGTTTCTGAAAGAAGCCTCTGCTGCTCACCTCTTCTGCTTTATTTGTTAAAAAATAAAGTAAAATTGTGAAATATTATTACAATTTAAAACAGCTGTTTTCTATGTGAATATCTGTTAAAATGTAATTGAATGCTGTGGTCGAAGCTGAATTTTATTTTTTAGGATTCACAGATGATTAGAAAGTTCAATAGAACAACATTTATTTGACATAGAAATCTTTTGTAACATTATAAATTAGGGATGCACCGATAGGATTTTGTTTTTGGCTGATACCAATTTTAACAAACAACTATTGGCCGTTACCGATATTGGTCAATTGCATAAAGCAGGGCTTACAAAGGAAAAAAATAAATAAATAAATCGTTCGGTTTACTCTGAGCAGAGTCGAAAAAATACCGGTTAATATGGTCATTTATTTATTTATTTTTTACTTTGACTATAATAATAATAATAATAAAGAACTGCATTTTCTTTACTCAGGAAGAAAAAAAAAAGCACGAAGAGGGTCTTGATCTGGTAGCCTTGCGCGCTTAGTCCTAGTCACTACAGCATCATCTTATCTAGATTGTGACCAAATGTATTAAATGAAAGAAAACCTTTTAGAGACATTAAAGTATTTTTTTCAAGATATTTAAAAATGTTTGCAGCATGGATTAAAAAAAACGCTACTCCTATAAGCGTTTTGAGAGGAAAACGACGCATTTTATTATTGCATTAAGAAATAATGTTGGAAACAATTAGGCTATTTTAGTTCCCTTTTCCCTTTCCCATTTAGGCTAAATATGAATGTCAAGCCAAAAACGAATTCATTTAAAAGTGAAACTCAAACCTACCTCTCTCATTCTGCACGAATCCACATGTTTCCATATTTGCGGCGTATCTGGAGGCTAAAATATTATTTATTATGTAAACTATAGGCTTTGTTCTTCACTCGCTTTATCAACATAAAACATCAGCAGTGAGGCGCTGGTCACGCTGAACGGCACAGACTGTATTATGGTCTATTTAAACTGAGCAGTGTAGCTTTTTATATTCCTTTAACTGTATTTTATTTTGATAATGAACAGGCTGCGATGCCAGGTTAGTAAAAATGTGTTGTGTGTGTGTGAGGCGCCGATGCGATCACTGCAACTGTTAGGCTACTTTTGCAACAGTTGAGCTTTACGTGGAGCTTTTGAAAAATAATGAAAAGGGTTTTCTTTCCTTTCTGTGAACTTCAGAGTGTGTTACAATGATCCAAAACTCAGCACAATTTATTCTTTTGTTTTGTCAATCAGTTTTAAGTGAAATATATTTTGTGTGGGCCTATATAGTTTTATTCAGTCTTCTCCGTTTACAGAAGCGCTGCATGTGTGTGATGTGAATCCGTGCTCTACACTATCCTGCCATTTGTTCTGGTTTCAGACATACAAAAAGCTGCAAATTACCTGCCATTCATTTTCACTTAAATGTAGGCCCAATGCTTGCCGGTTCTTGACACATGCTTGGATAAACTAATGCAGGGGCTTTGCCATTGCAACTTACCTATGACGAATTTACAGCTGAGCGTGGGCATTTCACTCGTTGGATGCATCAGCGTTACATTTGCAAGGCCATACTGTGTCTTCTGACAAACTATATTTTGTACAGATTTTATTTTATTTTGTTTTGGCAAGTATTTAATTATTTTGCCCATAGAAAAACGCTAGATTGTGCAACAGACATGCAACTCGTTGTCTCCATGCAGTTAATAATAAACCATCAGTATCGGCTCTTTTCATGCTATTATTTTTCAAAAAATCGGCCGATAAATAGCGGTGCATCCTTATTATAAATTTCTTTACTGTCACTTCTGACCAATTTAATGCATCCTCACTGAAAACCCAATTAAACTGAGCCCAAACTACTAAACAGTTGTGTGTGTTTGTGCTGTGTGGCGTCAGGCCTCGTGCAGCCGTCACATGCTCTGTTTGTTTTGATGTGTGTGTGAATGAGTCTGCTGGTCCTGTGCTGACAGCACTGTGACGTCTGGGATGGTGGTCATGCGTGCACGAGCTCTCACACACACTGATCATTCAGTGACAGGCGGCTCCTGCAGGAGCTGTGATAGGACACGGTTAACAGCCTGTCTTCACAGCGTCTGACACGCTCCGTCCGCAGCGACAGGGAATATCGGCACACTCCCCGCCGCCCCGTCTGATCAAACGCCCCAAACCTCTGCCCGCGTGCGTCTCTTAACCCCCGCAGCTGCCGCGTTCGCAGCCTGTCTTCTCGTGACGCACTTGAACACAATCTGCTGTCATTTATTTGCTTGCACAGAGACTCATGAGTTCCAGTGTTGAAAAGGCATTTGAACATGTAATAGAGTGACACACACTTCAAATCAGGAATGAGCAGATTCGTGAATCTCCGGTCCTGACATGATCAATAGCAGAAGGTCACTGGGTTTCAAGTCGATGAGTTAAAGATGTCATGAAAATGGGTTTAATGCTGTGATTGGATGAGTTCAGGGCAGATCGATTCGCGCCTGTGAGTCAGGATGATGTCATCCGCTGTGAACGGATCTACATTAAACACCTATTGTGACTCAGAGCGTTCAGAGCTGTAGTAAAACACTCACACTGACACTACTGAAGACTCATTCTCTTTTTAAGCAGAAATTGATGCATTTCTTCATCCATAAACAGCCTGCAGTTAGTATCATGTGGTTTGAATACAGTTTGTTAATGTGTGATTTTGGCATTGGAGTGATTTTTACGATTGTTTTCATGTGATGTATCAGGTTCCTGTCGGAGGTGCTGAAGCCCATCGTGAAGACGGAGTTCCAGCTGCTGTACGTGTATCACCTGGTGGGGCCGTTTCTGCAGCGCTTCCAGCAGGAGAGGACCAGATGCATGCTGGAGGTACAGCCGCACACACACCTGCCCATTTCACAGTCACACTCACCTTGACTCTTCAAAGCACAGCCTCATGGGAGAGGGAATTGACTTGATTAAATCCAAGCCTCTGAACGTCCCGCACATATGCAGCGGAGAGAGAAGCAGCTCACACACACATTTAGAGAGCGCTTCAGCGAGGCGAGTGGTTCGTGCTGAGTTCCTCTGGGGCTGTTTGAAGCAGTCCAGCTAATGAAAGTGCTCTCTACACACTGACCCCGGCCACTGCACTTTTACCCAGAAACCCTCAAGCTTCTTATGCTCTCTCTTCATCACTGAACGCTTCATCTGGAAGAGCTGGCATTGGTAAACACGTCTGGATCAGATCAGACCGGTTTCATCAGTGCAGAATGTTGTAATGCTTCACATCTCATCCAGTTCAGCTCTAGTGCTTACACCATCGTATCAGTAACAAAAATGAACAAATGCCAGTTTTCAGTGATCGCAGTAGTAGGGTTTCTGAACCTTGCTCTAGTGAAGGCCCAAACTCATGCATATTACTCTGATCATGCTTATGCTCCTCTGGCACTCTTGCTATAATCAGTTACCAGCGTAATTAATATTATGTAACAGAAACTGTATAAAGCTGAGATGGACCAAACTAGAGTGCTTGTTAAGTCCTGCCAAATAAAAGAGCCCACTGGAAAAGTCAAAGGCTGGTCTTTTATCTTGTGACTAGACCAGTGGTTCCCAAACTTTTTGTGCTGGGCCCCCCTTTTGCAGAATAAAAAAATTCAAGCCGAAACTGAAGCTGCATTGTAATAATTATGTATTACTATATTACAAAATATAGTCATTTTGTTTTTAATTTAACTCAATAATTTTAATAATACTGAATAAAAAATAATCACAAGCCAATAAAATCCACGTGTATTGAAAGTAACAATAAAATGGGACAGAAAATATATGAATATTAAATCTCAATACATTATTTTTATTCAGTTCTATAAAACAGAATCAGATGTAACTTTTTTGGATTAATTATCAAAATAATGTATAGTCCTAAAAAGCTATTATTATCAGAGCATGTGATCAGAGCATACCGTCACGAGAGGGTAGCGTCATTTTACCAGCGTTGTCCAGTCCAGCAGTACTACAGCATGTTACAGCACAGTATGCGACGCTATTGCAAACAGGAACAAGTATACATAGAAATTTTCTGTCGGCGCGTTATTTGAGCGGACTTTGCTTTTCCGTTGAGCATAAGCGGTACACGAGTGGAGCATTCATATGGACCGTGAGCAACTCAACGGAACGCACATTCATAGAGCGGAATATTGAGCGGAGCGTTACACATTGAGTGGTGTGCGCTGAATACTGACGGGCGGCGCGGCAGATATTTTCGGCCGTTTATCTCTTTCGAATCTGTATAAAAATCAGCTGACTACACTAGGCTTGCCGCGCCCCCCTTATCATAACTCCGCGCCCCCCAGTTTGGGAACCACTGGGCTAGACCAACCTGAAATATAGCATTTTAGCATTACTTGAGAGTAAGAAAGGGTGTTCGATGTTGACAAAGATGCATTTACATTTAGATGTATTTATACAGACTGTTTATGCTGCTCAAAGATACCCTGAATGCATTTACACTGCAATTACAATCACATAAATAATGCAGGGTGTTTAATATATATAAATTAAAAATAGCATTTTGGATACAGAATTATGAAATGATAGGAAAAATAAAATCATGTTTTTACATATATGAAACTAAAACCACCAACAGGCGGTGGCAAGTCACTGTCTTTATGAGTGAGTCACTGAATCATTCATTTAAGCAATTCATTCAAACGGCTGATTCATTTAGGAACACCAGAAACCAGCTGTGTTTATGAGCGAGTCGTTGAATCATTCACTCAACTAAATATGCGGTAACAAAACCTAATATTATCTTGTTTATTGTGCTGTTCAAAATGTGCAATCATGCTGATATTCACTGTGTTTTTAAGTGAGAACCTAATGTCAGTTTGTGCATAGCTATACAAACAATTATAATATTGTAGATGATGCATATTGCGCACCCTAGTAAGAAACAACATTTATGATGCCATTTATGTCTGGTTTTATGGCTGCTTTTATATGTTATAGAAATCTGATGTGTTTGGCCATCATTTTTTGTGATTTTAAGATTTCCCCATTCATTAGATGGGTGCATGAGTACAGATCACGCACGTCTGAGTGCGCTCCAGTGATGTCTGCTGAGTGAACTGATGTAAAGGAGCTTTGTTAATATTCATGAGTCAAATCTTCATAGTATGATTGTCATTTGCCCTCTGAGCAGATCAGATTGGATCAACATTAAATGATATAACTAACATGTAATCATTTATGTTATTTAATCTAAATGTTTTGAATCGGAGGATATTGAATTGTAACCTGTGTTGTGATGTATAATATGAGTCTTTGCTGACTGGCGTGTTTCCTCTCGTCTCAGATTGGAGTGGCGTTTTATGAGATGCTTCAGGCTGTGGATCAGCACAGCAAACACCTGGCCTATATGGACCCCATCTGTGACTTCCTGTACCACATCAAATACATGTTTACTGGGGACAGCGTCAAAGACCAGGTAACACACACAAACACACACACACACACACATGAGTGCCATTCTCTTTTGTATTCACGGCCGTAAGCATGTCTTGAACGTTAAGGGTTGAGCGGGTCACAAATGTAATAGGCTGGCACTTTTGTTTTAACTTAATGTTCACATTACATGTACTTTCTATAGTAATAACAGTAAATTATGCATAATTAAATGCAAATAACTAATTCTAGCCCTACGGTAAATACATATTTGACCCTGGACCACCAATTTTTCAAATTGAGATTTATACATCATCTGATCTGAAAGCTGAATAAATAAACTTTCTATTGATGTACAGTATGGTTTGTTAGGACAATAGTTGATCGAGATACAACTATTTGAAAATCTGAATTCTGAGGGTGCAAGAAAAAACATTGAGAAAATCACCTTTAAAGTTGTCCAGATTAAGTTCTAAGCATTGCATATTACTAATCAAAAATTAAGTTTTGATATATTTATGGTAGAATATTTACAAAGTATATTCATGGAACATGATCTTTACTTAATATCCTAATAATTTTTGGTATAAAAGAAAAATGGATAATTTTGACCCATACAGTGTATTTTTGGCTATTGCTACAAATATACCTGTGCTACTTGTGGTCCGGGGTCACATATAGTTCATTATTATTACTCAGTACTTACTTGTGTAATTACACTTTTACAATGTCACCTTAAAATAGTGTAACTTGTGGTGGCCCTTTTGTTTTAGAATGAAAAAAATTAAGGATTTAAAGGGAACAAAGAAAAAGAAAGAACAGTAAAAGAGTGAAAGTATAAAAAATTGTAAAATAATACAAATAAAATAATAGTAAAAGAACTAGAATCTGTTGTAAAGTAATGCACTTGAAGTATTTGCAAATAAAATTTATTTTGGAAATATGCACATCTAATATGACTAAAATATCTGTTAAACTTTGTCTCGTCGTCACATTCTGTTATGAATTATATGGACTATGTGAATGATAAATGTAGGGCTGGGCGATATGGTTTTTTTATTCAATTGTGCTGCTTTTCCATTGTTTTTTCTGTGTAAACATTGACGCGTTTGACTCTTGCACTCGCGTCTCTTGCAGCGTCTCGTGTGAAACGGCATTATGAAAACGCGGCACTCAAGTTAAAAGAAGTTTACTCCTGTCTCCTTGTATGTTTCTCCTATTCCACTGCCCGCGTCGCGTCTTTGTCCACACTACAGTGTGTTCTGTGTGAATGGCACTAGCGATGTGAGCGTGTCACACCTGAGCTGTTAATCACATTCTTTTCTCATTATTGTTACCACTGCAATATTGTCAAAGTGTCTAATTCTAACATCCGGTAATATTTCTATTCAAAATTGTGATTCCTCAATTTCTAAAAAATCTAATCATGGCAAAGCATTAAATTCGCATTAATCGATAAAATCTGAAAAATTGCCCAGCCCTAGATGAAGGTGATTCTCCAAATAGCAAAATTTGACCAACTTGAATAGTTTTCATCACTGGATGTTACTTACATTTCTATGTGAAACCGTTGTCAGATACTGTTAATCTAGTTCTTGCGTCGCTCTCTTTCACTCTTAAAACTGAAGTGTTGTGCTGAAATTCATGTTCGGTTTCTGTGAATGGTAAAGCCTGTCGTCTTTGACTGTGATTGGCTATCTTGACCATTTTGACGCCGACGAGCACATATAGAGTGTAGATGGACCGTGAGGAAGGAGTGTGTTTTGAAACCTTTGTCATCTTAAGGGCTCCGAAAGCGCTGTGTGTAGAGTGCAGCCCAGCAGCATCAGGATGATCAGATGTTTGGCTGTCAGTCTGGTCTTTCTGATAACTGAGAGAGTCGTGCGCTGTTGACGGTCCTTGTTTGCATTCAGCGGGCGTCTCGCTCTGGCATCTGTTATTCAGATTGAGTGTGTTTGTGAGTCTGCAGTGGCAGGAGGTCGAGTCCCTCATGAAGCCGCTGTTTGTGTGCTTCTCCCTCAGGGAAGAACAGGAAAGGTCACTTATATATCAGCTCAGTATCTTCAGTCACAGGAAATAAAGCTCATTCTCCACTGTGCTTTTGTCTGATCATCTGAAATACAGCTTCCTCCCTATCATACTGACATTTTGAGTCTGGCATATACTGTTTACTGATCCACACAACCGTCACACACTTCTGTACTAAATCTGCATCCCAATCCACATACTAAGTAGTATTAGAAATTAGAATTTAGTCTTAATTAGTCTTTCACAAATCATGTTGAAATGAGTATCCAAAAGCTTCCTGCGTGTTTTATTATTTCCAGTGGAACTTAGAGTAGATGTATTAGATTAGTGTAGATTCAATTAGAACTACAAACATGAATAAAAAGTGTTAAAAACTACAGATATGGTGTATAACGCCAGAGCTTCACACTGTTCTTCAGACACGAGTGTCTGAAACTACATCATAAATGATAAAATATATACATTAATGTTCAAAAGTGTTTTTTTTGGAAAAGAAATGTACATTTTTATTTAGTAAGGAATTTGAAATTGACAGTAAAAACATTTATAATTGTATGTGATGCTGACAATTCAGCTTTGATCACAGCAATCAATTACATGTTACATATTCACATAGAAAAGTTATTTTAAATGGCAATAATATTTCACTGTTTTACTGTATTTTTGATCAAATAAGTGCAGCCTTGATGAGCAGAAGAGACTTCTTTTGAAAACATTTTTTAAAAAATCTACTGACCCCAAACATTTGGTACGGAATCACAGATGACGACACTTTTTAAACCTAAAACAATTCAGTGTATTATGAAATTATTCTTTATGAAAGACACATGACTGGCAGATCAAAACTCAACTTCATTTCTCTCCAGTATGGTTGGAATTGAAATAAATTGAAATGTGCAGGATGTACACATATACTTTCTATATTGTAAAGTATGCAGGATGTACTTTCAAGGAAACACAATGCATTAAGAGCAGGGGGATGAAAACTTTTTGAATTTGAAGTTCATGTTAAATTGAACTTATTTTCACTTCTGTTAAGCATGCATGTAGCTTCTGAAGGGCAGTACTAAATGAAAAGAATATGATATTTAGGCAAAATAAAAAAAAAATAAAAAAAGAGGTAGGGTACAACGCGGCTAAAGGTGCCTTTGATATTATTTTCCTCTAAACCACTAGATGGCAGAAAAATGTGGCATAGCACGTTCCAAAATATCCGCTTTTCAACATACAGGTGCGATATTGATTGATCCTTGACGTGATCGCAGGCAGCAGAGCAAAGTCGATTCTGTGCTTACTTGATCTAATATTTGATGTTTTTAAAAATGTTGTAGATTTATGTAGCCAATGAGAATCGTTAAAATTATTCAATGTATCTTGAGACAAATGTCTTCTTAATGATTTTCAGTTTTGTTTAAGATAATTAAAACAGCAGTTTTTAAATAACGAAAGAATATGTAAAAGTATGGTATTTGGGGTAAAAAGCGCCCCTGCTGTTGGGGCTAAAAGGCACAATAATCAACATTATAATGAATAGAACGCTGACTTTTCCATTTGTTGACATGTTAGATTTAGATTGTAAATATCATTATGTTGGGTGTCTGTTTTAGAGATAATCACCACGTTTAGAATGAAACCATCATATTTAAAAACATGCTATTAATCATATCATATAATAAAATGTCATTTGTTGTTACTACTGTAAATCTATATTAAATTATGGGATTGCCTTCAGTGCTTTGAGAATCTTTACATTTATAAATGATTTTGTTTCTGTATTTTAAAATATATATTAACATATTTTAATGCCAGTATATTTATTGAACAAAAAATAATTATATTATTAATCAGAATAAGCAGAAAATAGTACAGACTTTGCTAAAGTGATAAAGTGTTTTGAACAAGTATTAACTTAAACATTATTTAAAAAAAACATTATTTTAGTTCAAGTATTTATATCAATACTGTGTCCCACACTGGTGGGCCTTTAATCCCGTGTGTGGGGTAAAAGCCACCTCATACATTTATGAGATTTTTTTAACAAAATAAACAACTTGTATGATTTATTTTCACACAAAATATGTTGCTCCATAAATGTTCAGTACAAAGGTATGTATTTTTCTGCAATCATATTCTTTGGGCACAGTGAAAAGCACATTTTTTTCTTATGGGGTGCCTTTAGCCCCGTTGTACCCTACACATCTTCATTCTGTTCAAAAGTTTTCACCCCCTGCTCTTAATGCATGGTTTTTCCTTCTGAAGCATCAGTGAGTGTTTGAACCTTCTGTAATAGTTGCATATGAGTGCCTCAGTTGTCCTCAGTGTGAAAAGATGGATCTCAAAATCATACAATCATTGTTGGAAAGGGTTCAAATACACAAAAATGCTGGAAAACCAAATAATTTGTGGGAGCTGAAGGATTTTTCTGAAGAACAGCAGCAGTTTAACTGTTCAGGACAAACAAGGGACTCATGAACAACTATCACTAAACAAAAAACAGTTGTGGATCATTCAGGAAACAACACAGTATTAGGAATCAAGTGCACGTAAACTTTTGAACGGGGTCATTTTTATAAATTCAACTATTATTTTCTCTTGTGGACTATAAAGCAAAGATCTTTTATGTGAAATATATTATTCAGGTCAGTACTAAATAAAAAATAATATGCATTTTGTATGATCCCTCTTATTTTGGTAAATCATTTAAAATAACATTTTCCGCAAGGTGTGTGTACACTTTTGACTTCAACTATATATGAAACATGCAGGGTGTAGTATAAGCAGGCGATTTGGGACGCAGCATGAATCTGTGTGTGTGTGTTGTGTCTGTAGGTGGAGAGGATCATCTGTTCGCTGAGGCCGGCGATGCGTCTCCGTCTGCGCTTCATCACTCACATCAGTAAGATGGAGCCGGCGGCGGCGGCGGCCGCGTCCACAGCAACCTCCGTCCCTCAGTCCACCAGCGTCTCGTCGCCCGCGGGCCAGAGCGGAGCCGGACCCTCTAATATTCCTCTGTCTGTGGCCCAGTGAGTGTCTGCGGCCCGCTGGACACACAGCTGCTGACCGCACCTGACCTCAAGACTGCGTCTAACCAGCTGAGGGCTGATGGGAAGGTGTGCGCTGATGATGTGATTCAGCGCTGAGGACACTGGACATGAGCTCTGCTCACACTGAATGAAGATCATGTGACATGACGTGTGCGACACCAAATCTTGTAAATCGAAAGAATTCCATCGCCTGCCGTATTTTCATCGAGGAGTGAACCTGATGGGGTGTTGCGTTTATTATCAAGACTTTTTTCTAAAGTATTCAGCTTGAACTTTGATAGAGCAGCATCTTTGTTTTTTGCTTTTTTGCATTGAGTCACGTTTCATTTTTTCACGTGTAATAAAGACAAATTGTGTTAACCAAATGTGTGCCTGTGATTTTGTCCTTTTATGTGTCTGTTAGAATCAGAGTTGCAAGTCCACTTTTTTTTTTTTTTTTATTCATCATGGATGCATTAAATTGATTCAGAGTGACAGTAAAGACATTTAGAATGCTACGAAATATTTCAATGAGAAGATTTATAACATTCTATCCATATGTGAATCCTGACAAATAGAATGTATGATGGTTTTCACATATTGTGCAGCACAACTCTTTTCAACACTGATAATCATAAATGTTTCTTGAGCTGCAAATCAGCATATTAGAATGATTTCTGAAAGATCATGGGGCACTGAAGACTGGAGTAATGACTTCATTTCATACATTTTAACAGATATTCACACAGAAAGCAGCTATTTGAAATTGTATTAGTATTTCACAAAATTTGTGAATATATTTTTGATCAAATAAATGCAGCTTTGATGAGCAGAAGAGACTACTTACAGAAACACTAAAAAAAACCCTGTATTTCTGTTTCTGTGTCTGTTCAGAAAGACGTGTGAGCAGGACAGTATTCAGGTTACTAGTCTGTTGAAATGGGTTTGGTATGAGTGTTGACCCACCCAGTATAGAATATTTGGTGACAGCCTGACTCAAGTATCACTCCTGTGATTGTGACCAGCAGACAAGCTTCCGCTGGGGAATTGGATATTGATTGTTTTAGATTTTAGATTCACGTTCACGAGAGGCTGCTTAAGTGAGAAGAATTGATGGCAGATACTAGGGAAAAGCTCTCATCTCCTGTTCTATGAAAAAATCATTCATTTCTTCCTGGAAATTCAGTCACACTGGGTCTGTGAACGCCTTTCAAGCTCTATTAGTGCAGTAACACTATGCTGAAAGAGGCTGTTATTATGCATCTAAGATCATTTTTAACATTAGTCACAACTGAGCATGTGCTCCGTTTCTCAGAATTGCATACATACAGCACTGCCTGGCCAAACTGAAGTGGCCATTTGGATTTAAATAAGCAAATACCGAAAAGTCTAGGATCGGATCGTTATTGCCGTGATTAACATGTTTCTGGCATGTTATGTGTTTGCAACAATTCTTTTAACCTGATACTGATGCTGTGTGTAGCTTTTTACTTCTCAAACAACCATGTTGGAAGACAAACCCATGTACATATTCCAGGATGACAATAATTCGCCATGTGAAATAGTGGTTCAGTGAGGATGACAAATTTTTGTCATGTATAAACTGGCCACCACAGAGTCCTCAGCTTCAACTCTTCAACTGATGTAACTTGTATCTAGGTTACTCATTTTAGGTAATGTATTCTGAATACTTTTTTTTTTAGATTACTTTTAACCTAACTCTTTAAACTTGCCATTAAATGTACCATACTTTCATATATATATATATATATATTCCATTATTAGATATTAACATCATAAAAAACCCATTAAACACAACACTACTCCAGGGTTAATGTAAGAACTGCAGTGGATTTATGAATTGATTAAAAAACTAATAATTAATTCAGTCAAAAAAATGTCAAATTTAATTGATTTTAACACAAAAACAATCAAAATAAAATGCTTGAACACTAAAAAAAATAGAAATATTTAATTTGTTTACCTGCATGGCAATGTGACCATTAACTTACATCAGAGAACATTTGAATGTGTTGTTAAATTATTGAAATATACTCTTTCTCAAAAATATTTCAAGTAAATATTTTATATTTAAGAGGTCTGGCTGACACAAATGTTTGGAAATCCCTGTATGAAAACACCAATGACAATAACACACAAAGTCTTCCAGGTTTCAATTGTTATTGTCCAGACTTCCAGAATCATCAGTTGCTGTTATCAGCATTTTAAAATTTAGTATAATCCAATTATGAGTGCTCAATTTTTGGAATCTGATTACGTAATCCAGATTACATGGAATCAGCAGAGCTGGGTAGTAACTGATTACATGCAATCTGGATTACATAATCAGATTCCAAAAATTAAATTCTTGTGATTAGAATAAGTTACATTTTAAAATACTCGTAATCAGACTAGTTACGTTTTTATTCATTGCATGATTACATATTATCCACACAATAGCAATAAGTTAGTCATCATTTATTGATTCTCTCTAATTCCTCTTTTTTTATCTTTAAAATTTTCCTTTCTAAAATAGTCTACCGCTTGTATACACTTAGAAAGTCCAGTTTTGTGGACATTCACACATAAACTAGTCAGTAGTCAGGTGGTGACACAGCATTTGATCACTGGATTTACAAAAACCACTTTAGGTTTAAGAAGTGTTTCAACATTGCATCAGCTGCTGTTGAACATTAATTTGAACACATTTGAATTATCACTCAGTAGGTTAACCATGTATTATGTATTATCAAAAGGCTTTTGTCTTTCAAACTCGTTAAAATGCACAAAGTCTCATTATTTCTTATTTGTAGACAATCTCAAACTTTTTGTCATCTGAACCTCTTTCACCTAATATATTTACTTTTAAAAGAGGGGTGGTCAATCAGCAGTTCTGACAATAAAAGACAATACCTCCCTTTGCATTAAACTTAAGCCTTACAGCTTTGCAAATGTTGTTTATGCTCAAAGAGCAACATTACACACTAACTAAAGTTAAAAAAGCGAAATCATAATCAATGACCCTTTTAAGTACCCCTGAGATTTAAAAATAAATATTTTAAATATAGCTGCAAGCAGCAATTGCGGGGCCAAGCACAAAAGAGGCAGAATGAGGAGTTAAGCACGGCAAGTAGCAGCAGACCGACTACAACAGTGAGTAACTTAAGCCATTTTAGGATAATATCAGTTGAAATGGGTGAAAAATCATAAATACAACCAATCGTAATAAAATTTAATGGCTTATCACTTTTGACCAACAGGTGGTGCTGTTTTCAAATTGATGTGACGTGTTCTGTGTGAAATGACAATGACACACACAAAGTTTGCCGTCATTATGTCAAAGCTTTGCAGAGATACAGCCTCAGATGTAGTTTGGCATCTTTCCAGCAAATTTGTTGATGCGCTAAACAAAAACGGTTTCGTATATCGACACGAAATTCATAACTTTTTGCCAGCATAGTCTGAAGATGATCTGAGTCAAATTTGGTGAAGATCGGACTAACAGTCTGGGAGGAGTTCGAAAAAGTAGGTTTTGTACATTAATCAAAATGGCGGACAGGAAGTTTGGCCAATTTCGGCATAATGGGTATCAATGTTCTCGACTTGACCCAAGGAATCTATTGGCATCAGTTTCATTCCAATAGGCTAATGTAAACAGAAGTTATTAGCATTTTTGTAAATTTCATTATTAATGTTTAGTGAATGGCGTATTACTTCTGACCCATAGGTGGCACTGTTACCAAATTGATGTGGCTTGGTCAGAGTGTGGTGACAATAGCACATATAAAATTTGGTGTCAATATGTCAAAGCTTTGCAGAGATACAGACTCGGATGCAATTTGGCATCTTTCCAGTAAATTTGTTGATGCGCTAAACGAAAACGGTTTCATGTATCGACACAAAATCCATAACTTTTTGTCAGCATGGTCTGAAGATGATCTGAGTCAAATTTGGTGAAGATCGGACTAACGGTCTAGGAGGAGTTCGAAAAAATAGGTTTTGTACATTAATCAAAATGGCGGACAGGAAGTTCAAAATTCAAAAATCGTAAGGTTTAGTTTTTTCGCTATTCTAATTGTTCGTAATCTAACTTTTTCGAACTCGTCTAGGCCGTTGCACGTTTGTAAAAAAATTGATCCGATCATCTTCAGGACCTGCTGGCAAAAGTTATGGAGTCAAGTGATTCGTAGCCGTTCACGAATAACACGCGAAGATTCTACGAAAAGTAGCAAATAAATCAATGTGAGGCTATTATCTCCGTAATTAGTTTGTCATATGACACAAACTTGGTGTGTGTTATAACAAGATGACTGAGCCTAACCTGCAGTGTTTCGGTGCAGTGCCCCCTAGTGGTCAGGAGATACGAAAAATGGCCTTTTGGGTTTTTTTTATAACGTATGAATGAATTTGTCAAAAATCACAAAACTGGTCTCTTAGTTTCGGTGTGTCCTACGAGTCAGAACCATATCAATTTTCCATGTCAGCCATTTTGGGTGTCGGCCATTTTGGAATTTAGCTTTAAAATGCTGTAAACCTTATGAAACGGATTAGCGTATCGTTTCGAATTAATTACAAAAAATGTTGGACAATGCCGCAATTGTACATAAAAAAATTTGGGCCAGCGCACCTTGTGGTCAAAAGTTATACGAAATTCGAAAAATGCTCAATAATTTTGCGTACATTTAGCCTATTGTCATGAACTGATGTCAAAAGGATTCCTTGCGTCAAGCCGAGAACGTTGATACCCTTAATGCCTATATTGGCCAAATTCCTGTCCGCCTATTTTTGATTAATGTACAAAACCTATTTTTTCGAACACCTCCAAGACGTTAGTCCGATCTTTCACCAAATTGAACTCAGATCATCTTCAGGACCTTGCTGGACCAAAAAGTTATGGTTTTTGTGTCGATACATGAAACCGTTTCGTTTAGGCATCAAAAATTTACTGGAAAGATGCCACAAAGTGCATCCGAGTCTGTATATCTGCAAAGCTCTGTTACATATTGACACCAATTTTATATGTGTATTGTCACCACCACTACTGACCAAGCCACATCCATTTGGTAACATGCACTATGGGTAGAAGTAATACGCCATTCCTAAACATTTATAATGAAATTTACAAAAATGCATAAGTATTCTGTTTACATTATCTATTGGAATGAAATGATGCCCATAGATTCCTGGGTCATGTCGAGAAAAGAAACTTTAGTACCCATTATGCCGAAATTGGCCAAAATTCTGTCGCATTTTGATGATGTACAAAACTACTTTTTCGGAACTCCTCCAGATGTTAGTCGAACTTCACCCAATTTGACTCAGATCATCTTCGACTATGTGGCAAAAAAGTTCATGAATTTCGTGACGATATACGAAACCGTTTTTGTTTTAGAGCATCATAACAAATTTGCTGGAAAGATGCCAAACTAATATGAAGGCTGTATCTTGCAAAGCTTTTGACTAATTTTGGGGGGAACGGGGGGCCGCCGAAACTTTGTGTGTTGTATTGTCATTTCACACAGAACACGTCATCAATTGGAAAAACAGCACCACTGTTGGTCAAAAGTGAATAAGCCATTAAATTTTATTACGATTTGGTTGTAGTGTAAATTATGATCTTTTCAGCCATTCAACTGATATTAACCTAAAAATGGCTTAAGTTACTCACTGTTTTAGACCGGTCTGCTGCTCCTTGCCGTGCTTAACTCCTCATTCTGCCTCTTTTGTGCTTGGCCCCGCAATTGCTGCTTGCAGCTATATTTTTGATTGTTATTTTAAAATGATTTATTTTCATTTTTATTTAATTAATTTTTTTATGATTTAATTACTTGTTAGCCTTACATTAAAACAAACCCCCCCCCTGTTCCTTTACAAACCACAGTTTGGGAAACCTTGATGTAATACAATGTTTAATGCACTTCATGTTGTTAATTACAATGAAAGAAATATATTTTCTCACTCTTTGTATTTTAACATCATTATGGTACAATATTATTCTGTTTAAATAAATGTGATAAGTTAGATCAAAAGTAATCTAAAAGTAACTGAAAAGTAATCTGATTATATTACCTAAACTGTGTAATGGATTATATTACTGACTACAATTTTTGTCATGCAATTTGGAATCAGTAACGGATTACAATTTGTAAGTAACCTACCCAGCTCTGGTAATCAGTTACTATCCAGCATTGCTGTATGAACATGCAAAACAGTTTACATTACATTTCCATTTAGTCATTTAGCAGACGCTTTTATAGAAGCAATCAAAACAGTTTGATGGCCACTATTGTTCTCAGGTGTGTCAGAAGCGAGTGCTTGAGGAATCAGAGCGTGACTGAAGCGTGGAGTGCTTGTGGGCGCTCGGAGATGTTTCTGATGCTCTCTGTTAATGCACATCGCTGAAGCGCCGTGAGCAATTACAGCCACGCTTACATAAGCCTTAATGGAGAGCTCAACCTTTACTCAGTCAATGAGAAGTGTTAAAAGGATCAGATGTTAAGATCACGTCTTTATAGCTTCATGTTTTATGCAGAAAGCGCTGTTGAGCACTCAACGTGCGTTAGGACATACTGGCTAATTAATTTCCACTGCTTCTGCTTTCTGTCATGTGCATGTGAGGTGTTGAGCGCTTAGTCATGTGACGCTTCTGCTCCTCTCACACCTCACAGTACTATACTTGCAGAAAAAAATCAGTTTATCCATTTGTTGTTTTTGGTGTGACGTGAACCAAACAACTTTTAAAAAATTGACTTCAAACCTCCATCAATGGAACTTGTATTCATAACAGAAGAGATGCATTCAGGTCATAATCACACTGACATTAAAAAAGACATTTTTACTGGATTTGTGAATAAATGGTCATGCCATTGATCCTTGTGTTGTTCTGTCTAGTAAATGAGGGTTAGATTTCCATGACATCACTGTACACATAAGCAAATCACACATTTGTTTTTATGAACTGAAGAATTTGAGATATTGATATAAAATGAAACATTGTCATAAATGTTATGATTTTAGTGCACGTTTTATTTGGCCATTAAAAATGTCAGGATCTTAATAACACTAAAGCAGATACTGACATAAAATGATCTAAATATCAGTGGTCACTCTATACAGTATCTCCAAAAATGCTTTAATAAGATGATCCAAACATATGATGACTGAGAGATGAAAAAATAAGCAATCCTCAAAAGATGTGAGATGTTTTGGAGGCTTGTGAAGTTTATTCCTCCACTGAGGAACAGTGAAAGTAAAGCTTCTGGAAACAAATGTTCCTTAAATGATCCTGATGATCAGATTTGAGATTTACTGATTTTTCTGCAAAATGATTCATGGAGAATCAAGTAAAGCCAAGCTGCTTCAGTCCAATAAGTGTTCTTCTGGATATATTACTCAAGTTATTCTGACATTTACTTGATAAGAATCAGTCAAGATTTGACAGTAAAAAGACACGTGAAGCGCCAGCTGAAGCTGGTCATTTGTACAATTACACTAAAAGAGCTTTTACCGAATAAAAAAAATGCTAGTTACGTATGTAACTGTGGCTCTGTGAATTCCGAATAACCACCAGAGGCTGTGGATTATCACAGTGCTAGCTCGATAGGCCAAGGTAATGTACCAAGCCTTGAGTATAATAAACATTATAGCGCGCATATAATAGCCTTTCTCACGCATTACGAGTGACAAATAACATATGTAACTAGCGTTCTGTTTCATTCCTCCTGACCGCCAGAGGCAGTGCTTAAACATGATGAAGTCATAAGCAATGCCACTCACCTGAGAAAAATTCAAGGTTGCACCTGAAGAACTGCTGAACTGACAGCATGAGAGGCAGCAACGCTGAGCTTGTAGAAGCGGGCAAAAGTACATGGGGAAGCCCAAGTAGCAGCAGCACAGATATCTGCCATAAAGACTCCTCTGAAAAGCAGCCCAAGACGTAGACACAGCCCTTGTGGAATGACAAGAGATACCTCCTGGTAAGGGTTTTGAGGCTTTCTTGTATGCCATAGTGATGACCTCCACAATCCAATCTGACAGTCTCTGCTTTGAAACAGCTGTCCCTTTCCTTGCACCACCGTAACAAAAAGCTGATCTGTGCTCCTAAGATGAACGGTAGCAGTCACATATCACTTTAGGGCTCGCACAGGACACAAAAGGTGATTCCCCTGAATGTTTTGACTGTGGTGCTGACTGAAAAGTCGCCAAATTAATTGACTGATTTATAAACTGTGGAAGCAAAACTTTAGGTAGAAAAGAAGGATTTGGTCGGAGCACAACGCCAGAATCATCCGGCAACCAATGCATGCAAAACTCATTAACAGACAACGCGAGTAACTCACTTACACTCTTAGCAGATGCAGCTGGCAACAAAAAAAAGCAGTTTTTAAAGATATCCATTTCAGGTCAGCTGTCTGCAAAGGCTCAAGTGGTGGCAGACAGACAAAATCAAGAACAAGCTGCAAATCCCATCCAGGAAAATAAGGGTTATGAGCTGTCTTGCACCTGAGAAGAATCATTCACCAGAACATGATGCCCAGAAATGGCCGTGGCATATACTTTCAGCATGGAGGCTGCTTTGCCTGAATCAAAAGGATTCCAAAGGACTAAGAACACTAGGAACTTCACAGCGTATATGATTTAACCCACGCTCCTCACGTCACAGCAAGAAAATCCTCCAACATGCTGTGTTGAGCTGATGTGTGGATGCAGCTCTAGCACTAGTTGTGGTCTGAACAACGGTGGGCTCACAATCCGTTAAGACACAGTCGGCCCCAGAGGCCAAACCCAAAGCTGCAGACGGGCTGGATCGGGATGCCAGACAGCGCCATCCATCTGTGGCAACAGATCCTTCCAAAGCAGAAGCTGCCATGGCCTGCCCACCAACAGCGACAGAAGCATGGGAACCAAGGGCTGGCTGGCCATCGAGGTGCTACCAGTAACACTGTGGTTGCACAGAGATATTCTGGGTAGCATGTCCCATAGAAGCGGAAGAAGAGGAAAAACATAAAGCAGACAGTTTGGCCACTAGTGAGACAGAGCATCCTGCCCCAGTTGGCTGGATGTCACTGTTCTTGCAAACCACAAATGACAGTAGGTGTTTGACTCTGTTGCAAAAAGATCCACCTCTGCTTTGCCGAACTGCTCCCATATCCTCTGCACCACATCCTGGTGAAGCCTCCATTCCCCTGGGTGCAGAAGATCCCTTGACAGAGCATCGGCTATCTGATTGCTCGATCCCAGGAGGTGAACTGCCCTCAGTGATGCCAGTTGAGGAAGAGACCAAGTGAGTATCTTGTGTGTGAGATACAGGGATGTGAGGGACTTTGTTCCACCCTGATGGTTCTTGAATGGCAAGAAATGCTGCAGGGCTAGGAAAACTGCACGCAATTCCAGGAGATTGATGTGGTCCCTGGACCAAGCTGGAGTCCAACGACCATAAACACCCCTGTGAATCCATGATGCCCCCCACCTGAAAAGGGAGGCATCATTTGTAACGACCTCACGACGAGAAGGAATGACCCCTAGGGGAACATCTGACATCAGAAACTCCTGACGATTCCATGGTGTCAATGCCTGGATACAACTGCGCTAGACAACAATCAGCCGATGAAAATGTATGGCAGGGATCAACTGCAAACTGTTGTTCCACCGCTGGAAAGGCCTGAGATGGAGCAAGCCGAGTGGAATCACAGAAGTGGCTGTGGTCATCATCCCCAAGAGTTGTAACAACATCTTGTACGACAAGCTTGCACCCAGCTGGAAACAAGCAACAAGCTGTAGGATACTGTCCACTCGGGCATGTGAGAGGGTGGCAGATATTACACGGGAATCCAGTGTCATTCCAATGTAAGTTATTGTTTGCATTGGATTTAGACAACTCTTTGCCTCGTTTACTGCAAGACCTAGCTTCTGCACATGCTCCACAAGCATCTGGTGTCGCGGGCAGCTTGTTGTTTTGTGGGTGCACACAGCAGCCAGTCATCTAGGTAAGGCAGGATTTATATCCCTCTGGATCACAGTGGATGTAGAGCTGCAGTCATGCACCTCGTGAAGACTCGAGGGGACAAAGACAGGCCGAACGGTAGGACCTTAAATTGGTAGACATGGTTCTTGAAACGGAATCAAAGAATTTTCCTGTGGTGAGGAGCAATTGGAACATGAAAGTAAGAATCTTACAAATCAATGCTTATGAACCAATCTTCCCTTTTGACTGACTGAAGAATGTCGGCTGCATGTAACATCCAAAAGGGACGAGTTTTCAGGAACACGTTTAGATGTCTCAAGTCTGGAACTGGATGAAAACCACCATCCTTCTTTGAAACAAGGAAGTAAGTTGAATAGAAACTGTCCTTTTGAATGTAGTGATGAACGCTTTCTATGGCTCCCTTCTCTAGCAGTGAACAAATTCCTTGAAAGAGAGATTCTGAATGAACTGGGTCCCTTATCACTGTAGGGACAATCCTTGAAAACTTTGGGGGCCGGCGTTGAACCTGCAGAGTATACCCCCTGCTCATTGTAGTCCAAACCCATGGATCTACGGTCATCTCCCTCCAGTACTGCAGGTGTAGACTCGAAAAACTTTGTGGATGAGACTTTTAACAGCAGTGGGGGGCACTGACATGGACCCACTGGCAACTGCCGCTGATGAGGTTAAAAACCTCGGTAGCACGGAGCCTTTGTAACCCCTGAGGCTGTGGTGTAGAACACTGATGGAATCATTGCTCTGGCGTTGCAAACCGATGTTGAGCCTGAACCTTTAAAACAGGAGAGTGCTAAGCCTGAGTCAGCTGACAAGTGGCCTCAGACAACTTTAACCTCTTTTCCAGAAGCTCTGGGACATTAGGTCCGAACAGGTGACCAGGAACAATTGGGAGGTCTTAGAGTGTGTTCTTACAATCCTCCAGCAGTTTTGCGAGCTATCAGAAGCGTGGCTGTAAGAGTACCCAGTTCACGGGTGACAGCCCATAGCCAGAATAACAGTGTGAAGGAACTGCGAAACATAGGGGTCCACATTTGCAGATTTGAGTGTACTAGTTGTGGCGAAAAGTGATTGACAGAATGTGTTCTCCGTACGGGTGATATATGCAGTACACTCATATGCCTTTTTGAGTAATGAGTCTATGCAAGCGCACTGTGTACTGGGGCAATGCACATTGCTTCGCAGGGCCTCATCAGGTGACATCACAAGGGCAGAGACAGATTGCTCTATTTCCAGAGCATGGTCAACGCCAGTGGTATCTGCATCCACCATAGATGCCAGTTTACGGCCAAATGCTGTTTAGTGCACTAGACCCATTCAGGAAGTTAGAATATTCTGTAACAAATCCTTGCATGGTGGCATAGTAAAGTTAGACATAGCTAAAGGGTGTTTAAAAAAGATGTTGGACTGGGCTGGCTGCACTAACAAGTTATCCAGCCCTAAACGAGCAACCGCCATCTGAAGCACAGTTAAGGTATCATCCACTGAGGACGGAGCTGGTCCCGAGTGAATCAGCGTGAGGAGAAGAGGAACTAAAAGATTCTTCATCAATTCTCTTACTAGAATCCTCATCTTCCTGTGTAATAGGTACAGGTGGGACAGGCATTACAGGCTGGAGCGTCTGAAGAAGGCGTTTTGTCTCTGACATCTCAGAAGAAAGGACAGCAACTGTGTTAGAATGAGAAGCTTTGTCAACCTGCTCGTTCCATGACTTTGCCTTCTTAGATGGGGGAGCACCGGCAGCCGCAGATGTGCCACGTTTCGATTCTGTGCGGCAGGTTGTGGCTCCATTCTTCCAAGTCCTACTGTGGACTCGGGATCCAATTCGGCGAGATGGAGCTGTCTCTCTGACATGGGTAAAAGGCTACAGTGCAAACATCGGTCCATGAGAGCCTCCCTCAAATGCTGTATGCCCAGACAGGATGGACAAACATCGTGGTTGTCGTCAGCTTGAAGAGTATCAGGGCACAACTTTATAAGCATGAGCCCCGTCAGAGTGGTCGTGGTGGTGGTGTTGCAACAATATATAGTGATATTCACAAGGTTACTCAGAAAACAGGATACAGGTTTAATTCACTTGAAATAACTTAATGTTACTCTCCCAGATATGCAAAAGAAATCTCTCCTATCTCTTGTTTTAGCTACTGTGTATAGACCGCCAGGGCCATATACAGATTTCCTAAAAGAATTTGCAGAATTCCTTTCAGAACTATTGGTTAATTTTGATAAAGCGCTAATTGTCGGAGATTTTAACATTCACGTTGATAATACAAATGATGCGTTAGGACTTGCGTTTACTGACCTAATAAACTCTTTTGGAGTCAAGCAAAATGTCACCGGGCCCACTCATCATTTTAATCATACGTTAGATTTAATTATATTGCATGGAATTGATCTTACTGATATAGATATCGTACCTCAAAGCGATGATGTTTCTGACCATTTCCTTGTATCATGCATGCTGCGTATCACTGATATTAACTATATGGCTCCGCGTTATCGTCTTGGCAGAACTATTGTTCCAGCCACCAAAGATAGATTTACAAATAACCTGCCTGATTTATCTCAACTGCTCTGTGTACCCCTCAATACACAGGATTTAGACAAAATGACTAGCAATATGGGCACCATCTTCTCCAATACGTTAGAAGCTGTTGCCCCCATCAAATTGAAAAAAGTTAGAGAGAAACGTACTGCGCCATGGTACAATGATAGATAGCATCAGAAATACAATAACCAATGTAGATTATACTGCGTCTAATATGTCAACTTCTTTCGTCACACCCAAAGAAAAACTGCAGTACTTACCGCTATAGGTCAGGAAGAGCTAAATAAACTCATCACTGTATCTAAACCAACAACATGCCTATTAGATCCCGTACCCACTAAACTACTGAAAGAATTGTTACCTGTGGCAGAAGAACCACTTATCAATATTATTAACTCATCCTTATCTTTAGGTCACGTCCCTAAACCATTCAAGCTGGCGGTTATTAAGCCTCTTATTAAGAAACCACAACTAGACCCTAGTAAACTGGCAAATTACAGACCCATTTCTAATCTTCCATTTATGTCTAAAATTTTAGAGAAAGTTGTATCTGCTCAACTTCTTCTGCTCATTCTTGCAAAAAAATAATATCTATGAAGATTTTCAGTCAGGTTTCAGGCCCCATCACAGCACAGAAACTGCAGTTGTTAAAATCACTAATGACTTGCTTCTTGCATCAGACCAAGGCTGCATCTCACTGCTAGTTTTACTTGATCTTAGTGCTGCGTTCGACACTATAGATCATGACATACTAATAGATCGACTACAAAATTATGCAGGTATTCAAGGGCAGGCTTTAAAATGGTTTAGATCCTACCTGTCTGATCGCTACCACTTTGTTTATTTAAATGGGGAGTCATCTCAGTTATCACCAGTGAAGTATGGAGTGCCACAAGGATCTGTCCTAGGTCCTCTAGTATTTTCAATATACATGCTGCCTCTTGGTAATATTATTAAAAAACATGGGATTAGTTTCCATTGTTACGCTGATGATACTCAACTATATATCTCAACAAGACCAGAGTCTGTTAAGAGTGTGTTAAAAATGTAAAAGATTGGATGACCAATAATTTTCTGCTATTAAATTCAGATAAGACAGAGATATTACTTATTGGACCAAAAAACAGTACACAGAATCTCTTGGCTTACAATCTATAATTAGATGGATGTACTGTTACTTCCACTACAGTCAAAAGTCTGGGTGTTATATTAGACAGCAACTTGTCTTTTGAAAATCATATTTCTCATGTTACAAAAACAGCATTCTTCCATCTTAGAAACATTGCCAAGCTGCGAAACATGTTACCTGTTTCTGATGCAGAAAAGCTAGTTCACGCATTCATGACCTCTAGACTGGACTATTGTAATGCACTACTAGGTGGTTGTCCTGCATCTTCAATAAACAAGCTACAGATAGTCCAAAATGCAGCTGCTAGAGTCCTTACCAGGTCAAGAAAATATGATCATATTACCCCAATTTTAAAGTCTCTGCACTGGCTACCTATTAGGTTCTGCATCAGCTATAAAATATTACTTCTTACCTATAAGGCCCTTAACAGTTTAGCTCCTGCGCACCTAACTAGTCTTCTACCACGCTACAATCCATCACGCTCCCTAAGGTCGCAAAACTCTGGACTGTTGGTAGTACCTAGGATAGCAAAGTCCACTAAAAGAGGTAGAGCTTTTTCACATTTGGCACCCAAACTCTGGAACAGCTTTCCGGATAACATTCGGGGTTCAGACACACTCTCTCTGTTTAAATCTAGATTAAAGACACATCTTTTTAGCCAAGCATTCAAATAATGCATCTCATAAACTTTTCCTGCAGTTATACCTGATCAAACGCACATTATTAATCTTTTAGCTCTGGTTGAACAAATCTTTCTTTTCTTAGTTTGAACAGCAGCTACGCTAATTATGTTCCTATTTGTTCTCTGTTTTTGCCATGGGATTGACATCCCGTGGTAACTAGGAATTCACAAGCTCCAGTGTGGATCCAGAACACCTAAGAAGAGATGATGCCAACCACTCAGAGGACTTCAGATGATGCCAACCCTGAAAACATACAGCACTACCGAATTCTGCTACTAATTTATAGTGTTCTTTGTCTGTTTGATTACGTCATTAATTGATCTTTACCACACATCTCTGCCATATTTACATCAAGCTACTACTAGATATATTGTAAAAATGTCAATTTGGTGTAAAGTTGCTTTGCAACGATATTTATTGTGAAAAGCGCTATACAAATAAATTTGAATTGAATTGAACAACTTGTTAATGCGAATCCTGTAGCAACACAACCGTGAGCCATGACCACCGGAAAACAACGAGGTACAAAGCACACACTTGAACTGATTACAGTTATTATTATTATTACTTTTTTATGCTGTATCTTCAGAAAAACAATCACAGTTTTAGCCATTTCAGAACAAATGCAAATATATTGAGTTGAATATACACATTATGTCTATTGTTGATATGTATGTTTCTCCCAACAGTATGAGAGAAGAGAATCATGCTCTGTTCCTGAAACACGAGTGAGTCGGTTACCATGGTCACTCCGCTGACCCGCATGTGTTTCAGTGAGAGGATGAGCTGGGTCCGTCTGCAGCTGTAGGGCTCAATGTGTTCACCTGCATTAGGAGGAGAGTACAGCTGCTGCACACTAACGCCCTCATATGTGCAGACAGACGGCCTGTTTACTCGAACCGTCAGTGATAACAGACAGCTTTCTCTCAGCTGACCTCATTAGACCAAAGATTTTTTATTGGACATCAGGTGATGAGTAAACAAGTTTTTTATCCCTAGGCTTAGACACTGAAATATTATTATTAAAACCAGCCTTTTCAAAATGTAGAAGCCTATTTATTTTCCTGCACAAGTTTACATGATTATCCAGCTTATTTTGCAATGCCAAAGTAAGTGATTTTCTGTGAATGTGTGAGAATTCTGATTCGTTAGTCGCTATATGGAAATATTAGTAGAATGAGTAACAGGTGCAGTAAACAGTATTACAATTTGTGCTACAAATCAATGTGTTATGATTATGATAGTAAATTAAAATAACAAATTGCCATTTGCAGTATGAATAATAATATGCATATGATCAGATATAACTGCAGTACAAGATTATGAGATGCACAATTTGAATGCTTGGCTAAAGAGATGTGTCTTTAATCTAGATTTAAACAGAGAGAGTGTGTCCAAACTCCGAATGTTAACAGGAAGGTTATTCCAGAGTTTGGGAGGCAAATGCGAAAAAGTTCTACCTCCTTTAGTGGACTTTGCTATCCTAGGTACTACCAAAAGTCCAGAGTTTTGTGACCTTAGGGAGCGTGATGGATTGTAGCGTGGTAGAAGACTAGTTAGGTAGAGCTAGGAGTTAAACCATTAGTCGCAAACAGACTATATTTGTATAAAATAACTCACACATAGAGCTGGGTAGTAACTGATTGCACGTAGCCTGGATTATGTAATCAGATTTCAAAAATTAAGTACTTGTAATTAGAGTAAGTTACATTTTAAAATACTCGTAAACAGACTACAGTTACTTTTTTATTGATTACATGATTACATATTATCCACACAATAGCAATAAATTAGTCATATTTATTGATTCTCTCTAATTCCTCTTTTTTTATCTTTTAAATTTTCCTTTCTAAAATAGTCTCCCGCTTATATACACTCAGAAAGTCCAGTTTTGTGGACATTCACACAAAGATCAGTCATTAATCAGGTGGTGACACAGCACTGATCAATGGATTTGCAAAAATCATTTCAGGTTTAAGAAGTGTTTCAACATTGCATCAGCTGCTGATGAGCACATAAATTTGTATTTGAATTATCACTCAGTAGGTTATTTAACAAATTCTCATTATTTCTTATTTGCACACATTCTCGAACTTTTTGTCATCTGAACCTCTTTCACCTAATATATTTACTTTTAAAAGAGGGGTGGTCAATCAGCAGTTCTGTAAAAGACAATACTGTATTTCCCTTGCATTGAACTTTGAGTGTTGTAACTTTGCATATGTTGTTTATGCTCAAAGAGCAACATTACACTAACTAAAGTTAAAAAATTGAAATCATAATCAATGACCCTTTTTATAATAAATAAATAAATATTTTAATAATTAAGTATCACATTTGCACATTCACGTTTCTCTGACATTGGTTAATGGTCACATGATGTGCAGATAAACATAGAATATTTCATCTTTTTTAGTAAGTGTATTATTTTGATTGTTATTTTAAAAATATTTATTTTAATTTTAGAGTTTTTATGATTTAATTACTTGTTAGCTTTCATTAAACTCACAAACCCCCTGCAGTTCCTTTACGAACCCCAGTTTGGGAAACCTTGATGTAATATAATGTTTAATGCACTTCATTTTGTTAATTACAATGAAAGGAATACATTTTCTCACTCTTTGTATTTTTACATCATTATGGTACAAGATTATCTTATTTAAATCAATGTTAGACAGGTTAGGTCAAAAGTAATCTAAAAGTAGTCTGATTATATTACCTAAAATGTGTCATGTAATGGATTACTTTACTAACTACAATTTTTGTTTTGTAATTTGGAATCAGTAATGGAATACAATGTGTAAGTAATTGCCTCAGCTCTGCACACACATTTAATGTACAAATGGCTGTGCTGCTCTTACATTAAAATTGGATAGTGCTGCTTTGACACAACATAATAAATGTTAATGTGCTCATTTTACGTGGCCATTAAAGATTTCATGACCTTCCTTTTCTTGAATGTTCAGACAGTTTTAATAGTGTCTCTCATTTCCTTCTCAGTAAAAAAGTCCTAAAGTTCATAAGTTTGTCTCATTTCTGTGACCAATCTGTCCTCTTCAGTGAATCAAAACTATGATTCAACAATGTTTTAATTACATTTTATATGTTTTTTTTTTTGCTTTTTTTTTCTAAACAGACATTATACACTCTTGCATTAAAATGAAGGTGGATAGCATAGTTGAACTGACTTGTCCCATGTTATGATTTAGACTTTATTAAAAGCTCTATAGTGTTTATAAAATGTTTCTAAATGAATGAATGAATGAACAGTACAGTAACAGCATTAAAGGAGAAGTCCACTTCCAGAAAAAAAATTGACAGATAATGTACTCACCCCCTTGTCATCCAAGATGTTCACGTCTTTCTTTCTTCAGTCGTAAAGAAATTATGCTTTTTGAGGAAAACATTTCAGGATTGTTCTCCATATAGTGGACTTCAGTGGTGCCTGCGAGTTTGAACTTCCAAAATGTAGTTAAAATGTGGCTTCAAAGGGCTCTAAACGATCCCAGCCAAGGAAGAAGGGTCTTATCTAGTGAAACAATCAGTTATTTTATAAAAAAACAATTACAGTTTATATACTTTTTTACTTCAAATGCTTGTCTTGTCTAGCTCTGCATAAACTCTATGTATTCCAGTTCAATACAGTTAGGGTATGTAGAAAAACTTTAATTTTATTTTCTCCTCCAACTTAAAGATCATCCTACATCGCTGCAGAAGTACCGACCCAGTGTTTACAAAGTGAACGTGCAAAGAAGGTCAAACGCCCTTTACAAAAAATGTAAAACAGTGATGTAGGATGATTTTGAAGTTGGAGGAGAAAATGAGATGGGAGTTTTTCAGCATACACTAACTGTCATGAACTGGAGTGCACCAAGTACACATGCGGATCGCAGAGCTAGACAAGACAAGCATTTGTGGTTAAAAAGTGTAGAAACTGTACATTTTTATAAAATAACCGATCGTTTTGCTAGATAAGACCCTTCTTCCTCGGCTGGGATCGTTTAGAGCCCTTTGAAGCTGCATTTAAACTGCATTTTGAAACTCATGGGCACCATAGAAGTCCACTATATGGAGGATAATCCTGAAATGTTTTCCTCAAAAAACATAATTTCTTTACCACTGAAGAAAGAAAGACATGAACATCTTGGATGACAAGGGGGTGAGTAAATTATCTGTACATTTTTTGTTCTGGAAGTGAACTTCTCCTTTAAATGATCTGATAAGCAACTATAAATAGAAGTGATTATGTAACAAAGTAAAAGACCAACAGCATTTAATGACATATTTCACTATTTAAAGACCAAAAATGGAGAGGTCAAACTGCAGTCATGCTGCTGATGAATGCAGCTGCTGTGTGTTTGTAGCACTGCTGCTTCTTAGCAATGCGATTAAGTGTTTTTGTCATCGGTTTCATCAGTATTATTCATGCAGAACAGAGCTGTGACCCAGCAGCTGGTCTAAATGTCGGCATGTTACACATTCATCACACAAAGTTTAGCCTCCTGTCAGACTGTGGAGTTGTGTTCAGCAGCCATTGGGGTCAAAGGTCGAGCTGCTGATCAGCTCAGGTCTTCGTTTACTCTGGTCATCTGTGTGTATACCTGTCTTCTCTGTGTCTGGAGTGTGCTGGACGACTGCTGACCGGCTGTGACACGAAGGAAATCACTTCTGATCAGTGTGATGGAGGGACTGTGGAGTCGCCTGTGCTTTACTGTTTATGTATTGCTTGTTTGATCATATTCATTTAGGGTTTGCTGCCGTATTATGTGCTGTTTTAGTAACAAAGGTGCAGCCATTAACCCTATAAAGTCTACTCTATTATATCTGATACAGAAAGGCATATAAAGGGCCTCTAAATGATCAACACAAAACTACACAAATGGGTGGTGTAGTTCTTTACAATAAATTCAGATGATTTTACACAAGATTATGAAAAGGCTAATCACACAGAATTTTTTTATGATTTATAATAATTCATCGTTTATTTATTTTATTACTGTTAATAGATGCTCCTCTGTGGAGAATGTGGATGTGATCCGTATTTCAGGAACCCATCGATTGCACTGACAAATGACGCGCTTAACCTTTAAAGGAGACGGCGCTCCGCTCGAATCTCTGTATGCCATCTGTGAGGTCAAAAGGTCTGTGCTCATCGGACTCATCTTACACACACACACACGCACAGATCTCAGTGCATGCTGGGAGCTGCCAGATCTGTGGCAATCATCTTAACCTTTGACCTCACTTCCTGTGGAGAGCCTGACAAGAGTGCTGTGATTCACAAGAGCACCAGCACATAAACCAGCACTTGAAAACGTCCAGCTAGAGGCAGGATGAGCTTGTTATCAAGCTCAAGACCTGTTCACACCAAGATGAATGTGCAGTGCAAGAATTTAGAGTGATAAACATGTCCATTTCAATGAACGGCTGTTAAAGTGTCTCTTCAGACCAACATAAATGTTTGCATGCTGTCAGTGCAGCAGGTTTTTAACAGAAAACTCTTGTCTCTTTTTCATTGCACTGTAAATAAAGCTGGTCAGCTAACAGGATTCATACTTCTGTCCTGCAATTTACACTTGAACAGACAAATTGCAGGTTGGAGACCTGGAGAAACCTAGACAAAAAACACTGATTTTCTTTTCTTTTTTATGCTTTTGACATTCTTTTCTGGTTTAGTGTACACAAACAGAGAGCATAAACAAAAATATTTATAACAAAAAATAGTCACATTAACAGCAAGAAGGAAAAAATAAATAAAAAGTACATTAATAAAAATAAAAAGAAATCTATTGGGTTCTCTTGAGCCAACATTTAGTAACTGCTTTCTTGCATGCAACTAAAAAAATCTTCAGGAGATAATTATCACACTTATTCAAACCGTCCGGAATGACCCTAGGAACATAGTGGGACATGAGACATCTATGTTAAAACCTATTACCCTTGACATTAATTGTCCCGCCATTCCCCAAAAAGACTGAATATGTGGAAACACTGATTTTCACCAACTGCCCAGCTGTCAAGAGGGGCTTTTAATAAAACATTACTGTCTGTGCAGCAGAAACGTGACATAAAAATGGTGCTGCATAACTATAAAACTAAACAGAAAAGGGGCTGTGGTGTTTACTTTTGCAGAATACAATCCCCACAATGCACTGGGCTTGGCCTGACTGTCTGAGGATACAAAAATGCAAAAACAAAAGTGCTGCCAAATGCAGTATTTTTTGCATTCATTTTCTATACATACTGCTTGTAAAAACACAAAGCTGGTTTATAATCGCACACTCGTTGTTGACTGCAGCTCTCCATCAGATCTGACTGTGTCGTGTGTTTGTGCTTTAATGGCCTCTTGAGGAGCAGGTCTGTGTTTGTGGAGTGCAGCAGCAGACAGTGTTTCCTGGCAACATCATGCGTGTGAACTAAAGATCCGTCCTGTGATGTGTGTGACAGGAGTCCAGGAGCTCCACGATTGTTTTTGGAGAGCTGTCGTCCTGCAGACTTCAGTGCTGTAGGGTGAACTCAGGAAAGTGGGACACTTTTTGTAAAACGTGTAATTTAGATACCTAGATGTGTTTTTCTTTTCTTTATGACTGTTGACTATAAGGTCCAGCTATAATATTTCAATTTGAATATGTTATTTGCAAGATATATACCAATAAACATTTTGAGCTCATGTACTCCAGATAAATTCCTTTTCAGGTAAAGTGGGCCATCCCTTATTTATAAAAAATGATTCTGCATCTTAATTAAAAACACATGATTTATTAACACATATAACCAGACAAGCATATTTAACAACATATTTAACAATCCCCAAAAATATATAACCTACAGGTTATGAGTAAAATAAATCATGTGTGAAATTCCAGACAACTGAAAGAAAATGTTGTGTTCACATTACATTTGAAGAAATCTGAAATTCAGAATATTCAGAAATCAGAATACTGATAAAAATGAACGCTACAATACATTAAGGTTGTGACTATATCACAAGAAACAACAAATAGGCTAAAAAATATATAAACATTTAAAATGGTAACCATATGTAAAAATGTTTTTCTGTCTGTGCTCCCTAAACACTTGCTATTTTAATTGCGTCTATATTTTAAAGCTTTATATTCTACATCTATAATTTTCTCCTCTTATCCTTTTTCACTCCACAGATTGAACTTCATGCCTCGACTTCCTTTCTATTCTGTTTTTCCTTTCTTCCATTTTTGACTTGAATTCCTAACAGCAGTTTCATTTCTGTTTTCCAAAATAATCAGTGAATGTCAATTTGTGACCCTGGACCACAAAACCACTTATAAGGGTACATTTGGTCGAGATACAACTATCTGAAAATCAGGAATCTGAGGGTGCAAAAAAATCTAAATATTGAGAAAATCACCTTTAAATTTGTCCAAATCAAGTTCTTAGTAATGCATATTACTAATCAAAAAAAATAAGTTCTAATATATTTACAGTAGGAAATTTACAAAATATCTTCATGCAACATGATCCTTACTTAATATCCTAATGATGTTTTGGCATAAAGAAAAATGTATCATTTTGACCCATACAATGTATTGTTGGCTATTACAACAAATATACTCGTGCTTATGACTGGTTTTGTGGTCCAGGGTCACATTTATTGAATGAATTTGGGTATAATTACTGAAGGTTAAAGGTCAGCCCACTTTACCTGAAACCCACTGGCCCAGTTTATCTAACACATTCAGCCAAAGTAGGCTAGCAATGTTTAAACAATATACAAGAAAATTAACATTTAAAAAAAAATGTTTTCCTTGCATTTTATTTACTGTTAATGGTAGTATCGAATAAAACAGGAACTGTTACAATTATAAGTTAAAAACCTTATGTCAGAGGGTTTTCTACCTTTTACCATGACACACCCACCAGTGTCACATTGTATTAAACAAAACTATTTTATCATTTAGTGAAATAATTAAGAACCATTGTTATGCTCTGAAAGTGTAAACCCTTGGAGCACAGTACAACCAAGTTATATGGCCCACTTTACCTGAATTCACCCTACATTTCTAGTGATCCTGATAACTGTGATTGGCTGCTTCAGGTATTTGATTATAGAGCTGAACTAGGAGGAAGGTGGCTATTCTGGAGCAGGCTGGATTACATTACATGACATTTGCACAGATTCTTTTTCCCGGTTTACAGTCTGGAAGAGTCGAGAAGTCAGAGAAAGTCTATTTTAATTGACAGATAAATCATGCAGTGTATGATGGACACAGACTATGATTCTTTAGCTTCATGATTCCATCTAGTTGGAGGAGATCAGGGCCCACATTCACAAAACATTTTATCTTAGCACTAAGAGTTCTCCTAAATAGCAATAAAAGTTTTCTCTTAAAAGCTATTCACAGTGCTGCTGAGACAAACTTTTACTAAGGAGTAGAGAGAAGTCTAGAGACTTTTTCTAAGACTTTTTTATGTACACAAAAGGCCAATTTCTCTCAAATATTGTTCACAAATCTGTCTAAATCTGTGTTAGTGAGCACTTCTCCATTGCAGAGATAATCCATCCACCTCACAGGTGTGGCATATCAAGATGCTGATTAGACAGCATGATTACTGCACAGGAGTGCCTTAGGCTGGCCACAATAAAAGACCACTCTAAAATGTGCAGTTTTACTGTATTGGGGGGGTCCGAGGGGGTCAGAAAGCCAGTCAGTATCTGGTGCAACCACCATTTGCCTCACTCAGTGCAATACATCTCCTTCACATAGAGTTGATCAGGTTGTTGATTGTGGCCTGTGGAATGTTGGTCCACTCCTCTTCAATGGCTGTGTGAAGTTGCTGGATATTGGCAGGAACTGGAACACGCTGTCGTATACGCCGATCCAGAGCATCCCAAAGGTGCTCAATGGGTGACATGTCTGTGAGTATGCTGGCCATGCAAGAACTGGGATGTGTTCAGCTTCCAGGAATTGTGTACAGATTCTTGCAACATGGAGCCGTGCATTATCATGCTGCAACATGAGGTGATGGTCGTGGACAAATGGCACAACAATGGGCCTCAGGATCTCGTCAGGGTATCTCTGTACATTCAAAATGGCATCAATAAAATGCACCTGTGTTCATTGTCCATAACATACGCCTGCCCATACCATAACCCCAAAGTGCCAGACGCCATCGAATGTGAACATTTGCCCACTCAAGTCGGTTATGACGACAAACTGCAGTCAGGTCGAGACCCCGATGAGGACGACAAGCATGCAGATGAGCTTCCCTGAGACGGTTTCTGACAGTTTGTGCAGAAATTCTTTGGTTATGCAAACCGATTGTTGCAGCAGCTGTCCGGGTGGCTGGTCTCAGACGATCTTGGAGGTGAAGATGATGGATGTGGAGGTCCTGGGCTGGTGTGGTCACACGTGGTCTGCGGTTGTGAGGCCGGTTGGATGTACTGCCAAATTCTCTGAAACGCCTTTGGAGACGGCTTATGGTAGAGTAATGAACATTCAATTCACGGGCAACAGCTCTGGTGGACATTCCTGCAGTCAGGATACCAATTGCACGCTCCCTCAAAACTTGCGACATCTGTGGCATTGTGCTGTGTGATAATTTTATTGTGGCCAGCCTAAGGCACACCTGTGCAATAATCATGCTGTCTAATCAGCATCTTGATATGCCACACCTGTGAGGATTATCTCGGCAAAGGAGAAGTGCTCACTAACAAAAATTTAGACAGATTTGTGAACATTATTTGAGAGAAATAGGCCTTTTGTGCATGCAAATCTTTGAGTTCAGCTCATGAAAAATGGGGGCAAAAACAAAAGTTTCGTTTATAATTTTGGTCTGTGTATAAGAAAATCAAACTGGATACAAGAACAGCTGTAACTTCTTGCCCAACTGGTTAATGAAAACAAGGATGTAATCGAAGAAAAATCTGGAGTTAGGATAACCTCCTAAACCAAAGGTGATAACTTTTAAAAGGCTCATAATCATCAAATGTTTTTAAAGTGTTTATGTTCCGAGGCAGATTGCCAGCAACATACATTTTAGGATAGTTTGTGCCTCGGCCTTAGTGACTTAGGAGTCCTCCAAATGTTTCACAGATTTAGGAGCTAATTTTAGCGCTAAAATTCTTTGTGAAATACTAAATTTAGGAGTGACACACCCATTATTTTTTTTCTCTTAAATCTGCAAGATGAGCTACTTTTAGCCTTAAGATGTTTTGTGAATACGGGCCCAGACATGTTTGACATTTTCAGCTGATCTTAGAACACATTGTTTTCATTAATTGTGCATCTTATATTAACAGGACTCATATTTCTGTGTGAGTTATTTGTTTTCAGAGCAACTTGAAAGTCTGGTAGCGTGTGATGCCAAGTTTTTCTCTGTAACCATTTACAATGTTAGTGCCTACACTACAAGCAATAAATAAACAAATAAATAAATAAAAGATTCTCTTACTCAATATTTTGTCTTGTTTTCTAGTATAAATGCCCTTCCTGCTGTAACCCAGCCCTGAGAGTGCACGCAACCCCAGTGCTGGAACACATTCACTTACTCATTCAGTACAACCAGTTTACTGTGTCCAATCCACCTATACTACATGTCTTTGGATTGTAGGGAAACTGGATCACCCAGAGAAAACCCACACAGGCATGAGGAGAACATGCAAACTCCACATAGAAAGGCATCCTGGCTCAGCCGGTGCTACCCACTGAACCACAAGATACATTTAGTTGAGAAGCAAAATTACATTTTTTTTTTCTTTCTTTTTTTTTTTTTTAAGGAAAAATGTATCAATTTTTGTTAGTTTTTGCTTAAAACAAGAAAAAATATTTGCAATGGGAAAAGAAAAATAATTTTAAATCAAAGATTATTTGTCTTGGCAGATATTTTTTTCTCATTTCAAGAAAAAAATGTCTCTTTTGATTAATTGATTAATTTTTCAGAAAACAAAACATTCAAATTCAAGAATTTTTGGATATTTGTACTATAGAAAACAAGACTAAAATACTGATAATTTTTCTTTATTTGTTCATTTCCGAAAAGTTGTGTATTTTACACATTTTGCTTTTTTTAAGGGGAAAGGGAAAGGACATGACGTGTGGCCAAGTACGGTGACCCATACTTGGAATTTGTGCTCTGCATTTTACCCATCCAACAGCCATATTGCTATCGCTGTGGCGCCCGGGGAGCAGTTGGGGGAACGGTGCCTTGCTCAAGGGACTCACCTCAGTCATGGGGACTCAAACCCGCAACCTTTCGATTACGAGCCCGACTCCCTAACCATTAGGCCACGGCTGCCCCCTATTTAATGAGTGACATCTTGTGGTATTTGTTGAGCTTCTGTGGTCTTTCAGTTCCTCCATACACAGTCTGCAGATGAACTTTATTGAAAATCACATCTGGATTTCATTCATTCATAAATTTCATAAAATAGTTTGCATTCAGTTCTTTTCTCTGAGAAAGTTTATCAGGCCAAGCCTGCGAAAGACAAGCTCACTGCTGAGTGTTTTTTACCCACAGCATGAATCAGTGTAACAATGACCACTCTATGACATTACAGCAACAGTTCAGACAAACATGACATTCTGTCAACATTGTCCATTCATGGATGAGTTTTCTTTTAAAGGGGTCATCGGATTGCAAAACTTACTTTTACATGTTGTTTGAACATGAATGTGTGTTGGCAGTGTGTGTACACAACCACCCCAAAATGATAAAAATCCACCCAGTGGTATTTTTTTTAAATCTTTATAAGTAATATCCCCTTCTTTCAAGCCATTCTCAGCCGCTTGTCTGTTTGACGTCACACTGACTAAGGCTGCTCCCACGATAGTTGATTGACACAGCTGTCTTACCTTCGACCCGCCCTGAGTGAGCTGTAAACTGCCCGGCCGCCATTGGTTTGATTTGATTCAGGAGACAAGAATGTCTCCGATTGAGGTGTTTTGTTGTTGGAAGTAATAATGAACATAGCAGTCATCATTTACTCCCGACATCTGAGCCGCTGAAGGATTAACGTCACTTTCACTTCTGAAGGAAATGCGCCTGGCGATCTACATAAATGCATCTATGTTTGCACAAATCATTCGTGATGCAGCTTCACCTACAGCAGAAGTGGGTATAAGGGGGTTTTATGCATCTTTGTGAATCGCCTTTCCTAATAATGTGCTTGTTAGCAAGTTTCGCAGCGTCGGTGGTGATAGCCTTGTTAGTGCGCCGACACATAGCGCAGCTGTGCGATCCGAGTTTGATTGTTCTTTGCTGATCCCGTTCCCCTCTCTCTGCCCAGTACTTTCCTGTCATCTCTCTACTGTTCTGTCCATTAAAGCCACAAAAGCCACCCCTAAAAAAGTTAATCAAAGCAAGTGGGGCGGGGTGAGCAGAGCTCATTATCATTTAAAGGAACATGCAATAGAACGGCTCCCTATAGACTTCTCATTAAGACCCTAACGAATCATTGGAAAATGTGCATCCAATGACCCCTTTAGAGCTATTGCAGATCACATCCAATTTTCTGGTTTGGGCTGATGTAGGAGGGCGGAGCTGTACGCACTGGATACAGTACAGTCTCAATGGCTGTGATGCTTACCATGTTTGGTCTTTCACTCCAGAGCTCTGGTTTTTATGAGGCACTTCTGCTTCACAACCCTCTGATTTATGTCTGCTTACAAAGTCAATCCAACCTCTAGCACTCCAGCGCTCGCCCTCCGTCTCCATGATTTACGACTCGGTTCAGACAGACAGGGACTCAAAGGTAAACTGTCGTGCCTCTACATCCTCCAGCTCTCCGCCTCTCCAGTTTCCATTGCGTTTGACTCTCTGCCCGGCTGGAAGACGTTTGTATAAGCTAACAGGAATACGCAGCGCTGCGGCAGCATTTCATGTTGCATTCAGTGGAGTTTCTTTTGTGTCTATCACTGTTTAACAGAATCAAGTGTTTGCCAGGAATGAGAATCTTGTCTGTCCGCACACCTTTGTGTGTGATTGAACTGAAGAGCGCACACCCGTCTACTCTCTTCATGTTCCATTTTCCAGTCATTCTAAGTATCCATGGCAACACGGGACATCAAGGCGTTCTGTGTGTGTGTGTGTGTGTCTAGTTGAGTATGGTGAGAGGTAATCTCCTCCATTCATGTGTCCTTTAGCTCTAGCAAACACATTCCCTCTCTAGTTCTGATGGCAGTTTTCCGGTCATTTCTGTTGACTTCTAAATCTCCTTCTCTGCTCATGTAGTCTGTTCTCCTGCTTTGCTTTTAACAGGGTGTTATGCGCCTAATGTTTGCCCCAGTTTTGCTTGAATAATTTAGCTTATCGGGACCCCGGGGAACAGCTGGTGATTGAGTGCAAGTGTTCAGACGGGAACAAAACAAACTGTTCTGTGCACAGACAGCCCAGTGGGTCAGAGAGTGAGACTTGACATGGACACAGATCATAAAATGGGATTTTTCACCCAACATCTCATAGTTCAGCAAATATTATCAGTTCTTGTCACCATTTGTTACTCTTGACTGTTTTCTGTGGAGCACAAATGAAGATGACTTGGAGAATGAAGTAGTTTGAAATTGAAAGAAACTTTTCCATGAAGTTGCAATGAATGTGGACTGGAGCCTTCAAGCTTGTCAAAAGTTTGTAAACATTATGATTTTAAAAAGAAGTCTCTTCTGCTCACCAAAGCTTCACTTATTTGATCAAAAGGGGAAAAACAGTAATATTGTGAAATATTATTACAGGTTAAACACTGGCAGTCAGTGAGTCACTGCACTGCTGATCACTAGTTAATGCTCCTGCAGTTCACCGGTCACCCACCAATCTGCCTGCTGTCTTATGATGTTTCAAAAGTGTCTGCAGAACTCAAAGCACCTTTGAAAAATGCAGCTGGTGGCTCTTTTCAATGCAGTTACAATGAATGGCCACTGATGCTTTCGAGCAATGCAGGCTGTAATAGAACGTGCAGCATAAGCACTGTAAAAAATAATTTTATATAGTTCTGCACAATAGTTTTACTATAGATTTATTCACAGAATAATGTAGACTTCACTCCAGCTCTCCTTGGTGCAATCATGTAAGAAGCTGTGGCGTTTGATTCATTAATGAACTGAACTGAACTGTTTGTTTGGTTTTGGATCTATTCAGTGTATTTGGATCTCAGGTTCACCAGTGTGAGCCATTCATTCACGAACCAGACAGATGCAGAAGTTCTTGAGTTAACAGCTCACTGAGTGGATGCTTTTTAATGAATAATGACTTAAATTTCAATCTGCTATATGACTAGTACAGAAGCCACATGGATTGCATTTATGTTGATGTCTCTTCTGTTCATTTATTTGATCCAAAAAACAGCAATATTGTGAAATATTATTACAATTTAAATAGCTGTTTTCTATGTGAATATGTTTTAAAATGCAATTGATTGCTGTGATCAAAACTGTATTTTCAGCATCATTACTCCAGTCTTCAGTGTCACATGATCCTTTAGAAATCATTGTACGCTGATTTGCTGCTCAAGAAACATTTCTGATTATTAGCAATGTTGAAAACAGTTGTGCTGCACAATATTTTTGGGGAAACTGACATAAACTACTATTAAATGGCTCTCAGTGTGAACTGACCAATAATACAGCTGGAATTAATGCTGAATTAGATGCCTGTTGATTTCTTCAGAAGACCTTTATGATGTGTGAAATACTCCTGCGTTAAAGGCAGCACTCTGAGAACTGAATAATCATTTACTAATCTGTTATTGTGCTTTTACTGTTTATAAAGACTGAGCTCCATCAGGAGTGATTCAACAAGCCTTAACACTACAGCTCTAATTACAGCTGCTGATGTGGCTTCTCTAATGAACTACATCTCGTTTGGACGTACATTACACAACTGTTCTGAAACTATACCATATGCAAAGATAAAACAGTGAATAAACCACACACACACAGAGAGAGATACGCAAAATGTTTTTTTTTTTTTTTTCTACTGTACAAACTGTATTCTCTATCCCCAACTAACCCCTCACACAAAACTACAGGCATTTCAGATTTTCAAAAAACTTTCTGTTTGATTTATAAGCTTGTTTTCTCACTGGAACCAAAAAAAAAAAAAAAGTCACAAGGACAAGGATTTTTGAGAACATTCTGTTCCCATAATATAGGTAATACCTGAACCACACACTCTCTCACACACATGTAATGTTACTCTCAGAATACTCAACATACCTTTCAGATTAGCAAAACTTTAACGTTATGTAAAAACAAACAAGAAAATTGAAAGTCAAAAAATGAAGACAACAGAATAGCTTGTCTGTTCTCTCATGTGCCGGGTGAGTTAGTTGACCTGTTTAATGTTATGTTTGTCATTAGAGGTCATGGTTTGAAGCGTGCTGTAGAGTTAAATGATTATCACGTTTGAGGATCTTGAATAAATTATGCAAAGCGTTCAAATGTAATTAGTTTGTCCTTCGCGCTCGCCTCCCCAGCTTTAATCGAGATCAGAGTCAGCAGTCAAACAGAATGAGTTTACAAGCTGTGTGTCTGATGCAGAAATGGCTCGTGTTTGTGTTTATGACTCATTACTAGCTGTTCAATACTCGGTGTTAATGTGACAGTGAGTTCAAGAGTGCAGTATGTGTTTCATATTCACGTTGCATTATCGTCTGCTGACATTGCATCACCTCGCCTTTCAAAGTCATGTGAGTTCAGTTTAGTTTTTACATCTTTTGGATTGATATTATTTTGCCAAAAGCAGTCCCAAAATGTTCATTTCAACTTTCAACATCACTGTGCTCTGACGATAATAAATGTGACAGACAGCCAACTTGATTTGAAGAAAAACACACAAAACGCATTATTTACCCAATTTGCATCTGTGAAGTGTCTGTCAGCCTGTTTTTCAGAATGAATCAACTTGCAATCTGCAGTGAGATGAACTTGTGAAATGTCATAAAAGTCTGGATATTGCACAATTTAGTTTGGTTATGTTTGCTAGTTAAAGCCAATGTTAGATATTTTTACACTGACCTTATTACGGTTATGGATTATTCATTTTCTTTTAATTAAAATGTATGAAAATGAGTGACAAGACACACCAAAACTGAGTTTTCTATTAAAATCTAATGATTTAAATGACAGTACTCTAAGGTTAGGCTTAAGATGATGCATAACTTGACACCAGAAGCCTGTTAGCACACATGTAGTACTAGTTTAATCAGACACATTTAGTCATTTGTCCTGTCGTTGTGCTGGAAAACAAGCTGCTTTGAGTTATTCCCTTCATCTTACAACTAAACACTGAGGTATTTCATAGGCTGCTTGTTTTGCAGTATGCCATATGGACAGTTATATTTAGTTTTTTGAGTACCGCTCCTCAATAAAAGCGAGTTTTTGGCAGCACTTCATAACCGTAAACAGTTCGTTTTTGACAAGCAAATGGCTGTAGAGGAATCTGCTGCAGATGAGGCGACGCTGGGCCGTACGCACAGCTCAACGGGCCGACGAGGATCCCGCGGCTCCTTTTACACTGATTTGTGGAGTATAATGATCCCCCTGTGGCTGCTGAGATGTTTGCTGCGGCGCTCCAGTGTTTATTGTTACTGCCGCTGCTTTATGGCCGAGTGTTAAGTGGACATTTGTGAACATAATGGTGAAATGTTTAAAGAGCTGGACGGACTCAACAGAAGCCTGCCCACAACACCGCTATTAACAGCACAAGTTAAGAGCAGAGAAAGAGCAGCAGTTTCTGCTTCAGGCCTCAGGTGGAGAGTAAAGCTGGAACAGGCTGATTACTGTTTGGATTTTAGTTCTTATGTAAGTAACTGTAGGGGACTAAACACAGCTACTATTTAAACAACAGTATCAGTCATAGCTGCTAATGATCTAATGTTCACACTGAGACTCTTATAGTTGTGGGGCCTCATTTGTAAAATGTGTTTACATCTGCACTAAATCCACGCCACTCTTCAAATGTATAAAAACTTTGATATGAAAAAGTGCTTATCACCATGTCAGGGCCTATAGGCAGATGTACGTACATTACAGTGACTACTTTTCAGTGTAGGGTAGGTGATTTCAGAAAGGCTAGCAATAGCAAGCTAACATAAGATCCCACCCTCCCTGCATTATCACTCTCCAAAACCACGCCTCCTCCAAAACACATGAACGCGCTGACCAGCATCACGATGAGAGACAGCTTTGGTAAGGGTTGAAATAACCTCATGTCTCATTCACTGTTGAGAAAATATTACAGAACAAAGCACATAATATAAAAAGCAATAAAAAGCCTTTTAGCAATTCTTGGCATTCGCCAAGGATGTGGATGTTAACTAGTGCTCTATTAAATGTAAATGACATTATAGGTGACATATCATGAAAATCTGACTTTTTCTGTGTTTAAGTGCTATATTTAGGTCCCTGGTGCATCTACAGCCCAGAAAACGTGAAAAAGGACAACCCAGTAATTTTGTTTTGGTAAGCCTTTTCTACAAGCATGTGAAAAAAAAAGAACCGTGATGTAGTAAGGGGATCTTATTATAATATTATATGGAAAAATAATGACAAATGTCTTTGAAACAAAATAGCATGTTGAATTGCACTGAAAATAAAAATAATACATTGAATACATCAACTGACAGCAGCTGGAGATGGTGCATCAGCGCTCTACTGCTATTCCTGCAGTATTCCTGCAGATGTCACACCCCTGGGTTTTCCTGTTCCTGCCCTCATTATGTCATTATTAGTTAACCTTGTATCACCTGTGTCTTAATTAAGTTCATTGTAATCATCAAGTTGGTTTCTGTTCAGTGTTTGTGGTCCGGTCTCGTCTATGTGTATGTGTGTTCCTGCCCTGCTTGTGGATTTACCCGTTTGGAATATATTAAAGACTTTTGATTTCATTGACCAGACCTTATAAAGAAAAAGTAACCGGCGTGTTTACCCCGCATTTTTGTTTTGCGTTTTTTGTCAGTTTTTGTTTTATTTTTCTGTCATGGATGACCCAGCTGTCCTTGTCCTCCTGCTGGAGCAGGGGCTCCGCTCTCTCAAGGACCACACCACGGACTTTGTGTTTCTAGCCAACTCAAAACATTACCCGGACAGCTGCCTCTGCTCGTTCAACCGCACGAGACTTAACACCACCACAGGAGCGCAGCTGTCCGGGGAAGGTCCTCGAGAGAGCTTCGCCATCTTTGTGGAGTGGGTGCTGGTGTTCTGCCAATCTTCGCTGACCGTGGACTTTGCGGACAACGACACCAGCCCCACTCATGACCCAGTGCCCAGCCCAATGTCACCCCACAGCGCGGCGCGTCAGGCCGAGCCCACCGTGGATGGAGAGCCATCGCCAGAGCCTGAGCCCATCACGTCCGACCAGGTGCGAGAGCCGGCAACATCGCACACGACGGAGGAAGTCTCAGTGGAGCATGAGGAAGCCGAGGAAAGCCCCGCCCACTGCACCTCCACTGAGGGTGAGCAAAAACTGGAACTGGGACAAATGGAACTGATAAACTTTGAGGATATATATGCAGACATGCCCCCTTTTACCCCACCATCATCAGAACTATCAGTTTACCCTGAACCCCCTGTCTGCCCTGACCTGTCTGCCTGCCTGGGTTTCCCACCCACCCTTCCTCTCTTGCCTCATCTAGTCATCCCTGCCTCAGCCACGCCACCTCTGTCTCCTGACAGCCCCTCTGCTCACCCTCAGCCCACCATCTCTGCGGTGGGTTTGCCGCGGGTCTGCCAGTTTCCCTCGTCTCCGCCTCCAGCCTCTGAGTCCTGGACTCCGCCTCGGCCCTCCGACCCAACGGCTCCTGGCTCCCTCGTCTCCACCGTCGCCTGTGGCCTACCAGCTCCACCGAGCTCCCTCGTCCCTCCGGCTCCGCCTCGGCCGGTCGTCAACCCGCCATTGCCTCGGGACTCCTCCGGCTGCACCTCATTGCTCCGTCCCACCAGCTCCATTGGGCTTCTCCCTCCCTCCAGCTCCACCTCAGTCCTCTGTCGCTCCAGCTCCGCTGCGGACCTCCGGATCTCCGCCTCGGTTGCCTGAGCCTTGGACTCCACCTTGGTCCTCCGGATCCTCGGTGTCATCTGGACTCGTCTGCTCTCTGTCTCTGCCTCGGGCTCCACCTCCACTTGCTCCCCCGCCGTCGGTCAGCCCTTCCTCCACCATGGCTTCTTTCTCCGTCGGCTCCGCCGTGGATCGTCATCATGGCTCCAGCCTGAGTCTCGCCTGGCTCCTCCGGGTCCCTTATATCTCCACCCTTGCTCCTTCCTCCGTCTGATCCGCCCTGGACCTTTCTGTATCCACCCTGGCTCCTTCCTCCGTCGTCACCACAATTGACTTTGCTTGTTGTCCTCCTCCCCGGAGTCCCTCCTCCACCAGAGCCTTCTCCTGCATTGTCTTCCTGTTTCCATCCCATGTCCACTCCTTTGTCCACCTCCTAAGTCCCCTCCGTTCATCTCTCTTTTTTTTGTTTTTCTGCGGCGTGAGGTCGCGTCTTCCGGGAGGGGGGGAGAACTGTCACACCCCTGGACTATTCGTATTGGTTTTTCCCCTCATGTGCCCATATATGGTTTTCCTGTTCCTATTATGTCATTTATTAGTTAACCTTGTATCACCTGTGATACTAATTGTAATCACCTGTCTTTATAAGTTGGTTTCAGTTCAGTGTTTGTGGCCTGGTCTCGTCTATGTGTATGTGTGTTCATGCCCTGCTCTGCTTGTGGATTTACCCGTCTGGAATATATTAAAGACTTTTGATTTCATTGACCTTTGTCTTCGTGCTTATCCTTCACACGTAGTTGTGAAACCGGTTGTACAATGACGAATTTTAACCACTGAATTTGTGGAAGAAAACTTGGAAAGTGAAATAAAATTAACCAAAATTTTGTCGAATATTATACATCATATTTTTAGACAGACTGAATACAGGTGCATCTCAAAAAAATTTGAATATTGTGAAGAAGTTCACTTTTTGTTTGTAACTTATTTTAAAAAACTGGATTTTTGACTTTCATGAGCTGTAAGCTCTAATAAAAAACAAAAAAAAAAAAACAAAACAAAAACAAAAAGAAATGTTTTACATTACATGTAATAAATCTATAATATATGAAAGTTTCAGTTTTTGAAATAAGTTGCAAAAACTTAAACAAAAAATTGTCAATTGTCAAACTTTTTAATGATTTTCTCTTTTTTTTTTAACCTCACCTGTATTTTGGAAGTGAATTCTGGAAACTTTTAACTATGAAAATGTCTGTGAAACGTTTTGAATTGAAATATTCTGAAATATCTTGAATAAACAACTATGTTAAATTTCAGCCCCTAAAAATGCCAGCCCTGAAAATACAAGTCATTAAAATGTTAATACAATGCATTATTTTTTCACTGCAATTCAACATGCTTTTTTGTTTCAAAGACATTTGTCATTATTTTTCTTCCAATATTTCAACTCCTTATTCTGCACTTTTCCATCCACACAGAGCTGGGTAATTACTTATAATCTGTAATCTGTTACTAATTGCAAATTACATGACAAAAATTGTAGTCAGTAACATAATCCATCACATTACACATTTTGGGTAATGTAATCAGATTACTTTTTGATTACTTTTAGATTTCTTTTGACCTATCTTGTTTATCACCTCGGTTTAAATAGGATAATAATGTACCATACTGACATAAAAATACAAAGAGTAGGAAAACATATTCCATTTGTTGTTATTAACAACATGAACTACATTAAACATTATAATATGTCAAGATTTTCTGAACTAGTGGAACTGCAGGGGGTTTATGAGTTTAATGAAAAGCTAATATTTAATTAAATCATAAAAAAACAGTTCAATTAAAAAGGAGCATAATAGGTCTTCTTTAATTAAAGGATTTTGATGTTGACTGTTATATGTTAATGACTTTAATTAGGCAGCATTTACAAGTGGAGATCTGAAATAATTCAGCTGTGCAGAATTTTAAGATTATTTGCAATTTATAAATTTAGCATCTAAAAGAATACGGGCGCTTTTCTCTGATGATCCTAAGGTTAAATGTAGGACGGTTTCTACAGAATATAAATGAGCCTGTGATGAGTAAACTAAAGGTTACTTTCTGAATTATGTTGAAATATGTCAAACTGAGTAGCTGTTTCAAGAAATCTTACGAAGTGCATTTGTTGTCCTCCACCTGGTTTCAAAGAAATTATTCATACAAAAATAACATCATATCATTCCAAACCTGCATGAAGATATTCTGAATAAAGACAAATGTATATGTTTAGTCAATGAAAGACTTTCCATCAGGTTTAAGTGAGATTTTATTGATTTTGATGTTTGTTTGTCTGAAGGAACACTGGCTTTCTGGAGGCAGTGCAGCTTCAAATGACTAACAATATGACACAAGTGGAACCCTGCTGCTGTTCTCAAGAGCTCTCAGGAGATCTCCGGCTCGCCTCCCACCTCACACTCCTCTGTCACCTCCTCATTGAGTAAATAAATGCGCCGCCAGCACTGATCGAATACATTTAGAAGAGCTGCCTGTGATAATGGCCTGTTTAGGTCTCCATGGAGACGAGGATCAGCATCCGTCGGCAGGACCGCATCTGCATCTGCATCCTTCATCATGTGAATGTCTTACAGTGACTGTACATACAGTGAGTTTAAGGGAACTAAGAGCTTCTCCTGCCCTAGGTGGGTTAGGATCACATAATGTCAAATCAAATCAAATTATACAGTAAAGTCAACATTATGAAGTACATATGGAAGAATGAAAAATTAAAACATGCTGAACAAACTTGCTACTATTTTACATTCTTCGTGTGTAATTTTGATCGACAAAGCTACAAATCTCAAAGTCCACTCCAAAAAGAAATATTTCGTTTTTTAAAAATCCCTTTTCAAAAACTACAACGAATGGCTCCTCTGGACTACAGCGTTTGTTTTCCGTATGTCATGATGTCACAATGCGGCCCATCAGAATATCATTAAATTAAATCCCGCTTACTGAAATTCGAATGGTTGAGGGGTGTGTAAGGACGAGGTGGGGAATTAGCCTAAACTATAGCAATGCAGCGTGGAGAGTCACTTCAACGAGGCGGGTATCAACAGAAGCATTGTCTACAGTGACTGCGATCTAATCCGGTGGCCGTGTTGGAGCCGCACCATAGACGTGTGCAGTGTGTGGTAAGAGATTTATTCATCACACAGTGTAGATGGTGTCACTTATAACGCAAGTGTTTTTTAAAATGCATAAACTTGCACTAGACAAGGCTAGGCCAATCAGTCATGATGTTCTTTGATAATGTTAGGCTGCTTTTAGCCTTATGCTGGAGCTGCTTTCGGGCAATGAAACTAAGTATGTAAATAAATAAATACATTAGCACGATAATATCATGTATTGGCGATCTTGCAGGCTGATGATAGGATTCAACATACTGTAGCGTATTATTTACTCACCCTCCATGCATCCCAGGTGTATATGACTTCCTTTTTCAGACGAATGCAATCAGAGTTATATTAAAAATTATCTTGGCACATTAAACCTGGCATAGACGGGTGTTTCTCTTCATCAGTCCAAAACAAGTCCAATAAAGTGTATCCATCCATAATAAAAAAGTGCCTCACACAGCTCCGGGGGGGCTCTTGTAGTGAACAGATGCATTTTTGTAAGAAAAATATCCATATTTAAAACATAAGAATCACTTTAATCTAGCTTGCGCTAACTGCTTTGGCAAGGGGCGTGGCAGTACTGAAACACAGTCTAAGCTGTTTGCCAAGCGCAATGCAGTATGACAGCTAACCAATCACAACACATTTCGTATTTCAGAAGGCGGGCCTTCATCAAACTAATCGAGCTATTTGTGCCAGGCTGGGAAGAAAGGTATTGTAATAATGTAAATTATGTGAAAATGAATGCGTTTTTGAATCACCAAGCATGACAGCATGTTCTAGTACACACTCAAAACAAAAACTAGACTTTGTAAAAGAGCATAATAGGACCCCTTTAATTGAAATAATTTAACTTTTTTAGTACTTTCACCCAGAATCCTTTGCACAGATTCCAAAATTCACAAAATATAGTTGGCTGGAAATAATTTGACACTCAGCCCATGCTCAGTGTCAAATTATGTTTTACAGATTTTTAAACTTGTTTTACAGATTAATGTATTATGTTTTCTTTGTTGTTTGTTGTAAGTTAATCACACAGTGCTAAACTACATGATGTTAACCACTGAAACATATAAACAGGTTTGTTGTTACTACAGTTTGGTTTACCATCTCTAACCAGCTTTATCAAGCTCTAGGTGTCATCTCGTAAACAAAAGAAGCACATCACGTTATTTTTATAGCACTTTATACAACAGATTGCTTTAGAGCAAGCATCTTTACAGTACTAAACATGAAAAACAGTGTCAGCGTGGCTTTCAATTACAATTATAACTTAAGTTTCATCTCTAAAACAGCTCTCCAGTGTGTTCATGTTTTATCTGGCCTCTGACCTTGAACTGAACTGAAGGAAATGAAATGGAGAGGTTTGCGTGTCAAAGAAGGCGGAGCCACATAGCCACACCCATCTGTGACATCATCGCCACAGAGCAATGTAATTCAAAGGTGGAAAGTTTTGAAATGAATTCCAAACAAACTTTATTTTGTTCTAATTTTGTTTGAAATGACATCACACCAGTTCGTTCGTTCAGTTTTGCTTGAAGAGGATCTTTAGATGCACACAGAAGATGCCCATACTGTGTGCAGTGTACAAGAACACATGAACTACTGCCAAAGCAGCACAAGAACACATCCTGTGTGTGTGAGTGAGTGTGTGTTTGTCAGGTGTCTGGAGCCGCATGATGCAACTCTTGCATGTCAAATGAGAAGCGAGTGTTGAGACAGTCCCAGCAGCGGTTTGTGGAGCCGGTGAAACTGTAGAGAACAGATCAAACGATTCATTCATGATGAAACTGTGTTAATCGCTCACACAAACATTCAGCAAATGTCAACCGAATGCAGCAATTTACATGAGAATGGCTTTACCTCATTCAGGAACGAGGCCCGGCCGACCTCTGTCTGATAATGATGACAGCTCCATTCTGCATGAGGACAGTAACTCGAGGTCAACGGGCCAGACGGGGGAACTGAAACTATGAGTTAATGGGTTTAAAGTTAATGTGCACTTGTCAGACACTGAGCGACTGCAGACACTAATGTCACCAAAGACAGTTTTTCTGTTCTGACCGTCACACTCGCTTTGTTCGTCTCTAAATCTTTAAGTCTCTCATAATGAGCTGTGAGTCACACTGGTACACATGGATGACCTGAGCATGATGTACTGTACAACTGCATTGTGCAGCTCTATATACTGTTAATGGCTACACTAATGCACTCTGACAAGAAACGTTTGCTTTGTTCAGGAATCACACTGCGGTTTAAGGGATTTTTGGGAAGTTTAGAGCTTAAGAAGGCATTTAGACAGTCTAATGTTACAGTAGAGTAAGAGATGTTTTGGAAACTTTCTCTCTTCTTCTGGCAAACAGATGTGCTGCTTTCTCAGGCTCTCCTCTAGTGTCAAAAACTTGATCACTTGATATTATCAAGTACCTTGAATACACTCATTCGGAACACATGACAGAAGTAAACCAATTCAGGCTGTGCATTACAGTGGTTTTACCAGGATGGTTTTGCAATTGATTTTAAAGGATGTTTACAAAAAATTAACCACGGATTTACTACCAAAAACAACAACAACAAATATGGTTACTATCATGAGCATGGTAACCACAAATAATTTTTTAACCGTAGTTTAATCATGGCATGGAATTTGTTATTGTTTTTAATGTTTAAGTATTTATTGTGTTGTTTGTAATGTACAGTGTTGGCAAATGAGTTTCCATAGGTTACAGGGATTGATACAATTTTCTATCCTTTCCTAACCTAACCTAGCTTAAAACTGTGCTTGTACAAATCAAGTTCAAGTTCAGTTTATTTATATAGCATGTATAAAAATAGCCACACAACTGACCAAAGTGCTGTAAAGAGGTTCAACAAAGATGGTAATCAATACACCAAAAACCATGTTTACCACACAATAATAAAAGCATGGTTAATTTTCATAAGGGTTAGACACAAAAGAGCAAGAAAAACAGCTAGGAAACAGATACACATCGGGGGGGGGGGGGAATTTGTACAAATAACAATTTAAATTGAAATCATGTCTTTTTTTTTTTTGTTGTGGTCACTATGAACTGTTGTTATTCAGAAAAGGACTGCATGAAAAATCTTTAAATATTCTCTTTTTTTTCACACAGCTGTGATGGCTGAGATTTTGTTTTGTATGAGCTATAATAAAAAAACACTTCTACATTAATGCAACACAGCCAAATAATAAAAACACTTTAAATAGACAGTTCACCCAAAAAGTGAACATTTGCTGTAAATTTGCTCACCCTCAGACCATCCCTCAAGATGTAGGCGACTTTTTTTCTTCTTCATTAGAACAGTAAAGAAGATTTTAGCTGAAACCGTGCTCCTTGGTGAATAATATAATGCAGATCAGTGGCTGCACGTCTTTGACAATAAAAGCAAGCATATCAAGTGACACGTAATTAATCCCCATGGCTCTGGACAATAAATTGAGGTCTTATGAAGCGAAACAATAAGTCTGTGCAAGAAATTAAACATTATTCACAACATTATTACCTGTAATCCAGAGCCTCAGGCAAACAGTCCGGATTGATGTCTGGTTCACAAACAAATCATTCCTTTGATTCAAATCTTTTTGTTGAACTAGCTGAATCATTTAACCAAATCAGACTGAAGCATCTGAAAAGGTTCACAGCTCGAGCTGTGCAGATCTACAAGTTACTTCATCAAAACTGAAAGTCGTATCTGATCCTGTGATGAAAGTGCTTTCCACCATCGCATGATTAAGTAAATTAACCCTTTAACTGTCACTCCCATTTTTGAATACAGACATAAAAATGCACTATCCAGATTTAAATTTTTAGAATTCATGAATGAAAACATTTTGTAATATGATGTACATATTTTCAGTGGTAATGCAATGTCTGCTTTTAAAATGCCTTTCAAATGATGAATTTTGACATTTAAAGTTTTGAACTGATACATAATTTCTTATGATTTCTAAAGTGTGATGGGGAAAAAGGCAACGAAGAAAGTCTTTTGTGACAAAGGTCAGAACTCATGTTATGATGTAGATTTTTTAAGTTGCACTCTTGACATATATTAATCTATTACTTTTCCTACATAATTTGTAACACAAAAATATGATAAAATATCTATTTAGGAGTCTTAGACATTTCTAACGATGTATAGTTTGTCATGATTAGATTAGGATTTATTTGTAATATGGTGAAGTAAACTTAGGCGTCCCACAGGGTGGACAGTGACAGTTAAAGGGTTAACTATTAGTAAATGTAAAGGTAGAGCTAAATGTAGTAAAAGAAATTCATTCATACATAGAATCTGAAAATCCACTGCTCTGCACATTTTGTATGTCTTCCTCATTTAACACACCTGATTCAGATCATCAGCTCATTAGGAGAAAGATCCATGAACTGAACTGAGTGTGTCAGATTCAGAAATATATAAAATGTGCAGAGCAGTGGGTCCCGAGGACAGTGAGTTGAGAACCACTGATTTAATTTTCTGTTTTTCTTATATTAGTGTTATATTCCATCTCTACTGTGTTATTTCTATGTCTATCATGTATGTTTGCACTATGTCCATACTTTCTTCTGCACTGGAAGCGTCTGTCGTCAAGTCAGATTCCTTGCGTGTGTAAACATACTTGGTAATAAAGCTCTTTCTGACCTCTGAACTAGTGAATTGAACCAATTAATTGAAATGAACTTTCTAAAAGAACCAGTTTGCTGATTCTGATTTGCTGAACTGATTTTCCCATGGACGAGGCTGTGATTACAGGTAATGATGTTGTAAATAATGTTGAGTTTCTTGCACACACTGATTGTTTCTCTTCATAAGACATCAATATAATGTCAGGAGCCATGGGTATTCATTTTGTGTACTTTGATATGTGTTTTTATTCTTAAAAACATGCAGCCACTCACTTGCATTTTATGAATCACCAAGGACCACAATTTCAGCTAAGAATCTTCTTTATTGTTGTACAGAAGAAAAAAGTCACATCTCGGATGGCCTGGGGGTGAGTAAATTAATAGCAAATTTTCATTTTTGGATGAACTATGCCTTTAACAAACGTTTGTGATTTTAAATCCTCTCCCCACTGACTTCCATTGTAAATGTGTTACTGAGAGCATGATTTGTGTTTGTTTTCATCTTAAGGCACCTGTGGAAGTGATTTTCAGTAGTAGTTGACAGCATGAAGTCGTCTACAAAGCTTGTATTGGAGCAGAGCATGTGTTGTAGCGGTGCTGTCAGAAGACGTCCGGCTGGACACGCTGAACTGATGTTTTTCTCTTGGGCGTCACACTGTGTAATTACAAGCACATGAACGCAGCAGCTTCTCTTCCCGCACGGCGCACGCCGCCTGATGGATCTCCTCACAGCTTTGTAGGAACAGCAGTAATTGAATGACAGATCGATTTTACAGTCATTATGAACAGGACGGGTGAGGAACAGCCTTCCTGATTTGCAGTTTTTTTTTTATATGTAGCCTGTGTGTTTGGTAACAGAGTAAAGCAGCAGTCACTCAAACGACAAACAAACAAACCCAGCGTCATTACCTGTCTCAGGAAAATATGAGCTGTGAAACATTCATGCCCAATGATGTTTCTCCTCATGAATAACTGAAAACAAAAATACAAACATCAGAGGCCGTGAGGGCTTTAGATTGAACTCGTCTGAGTGCATATTTGCAGTTATTTCTGCAGTAAAGATGAAAAACAAAGTAAAGATGAAGCTGGGGAAATACAAGGTAAGCTGGTAAAATATTTACACTGCTGGTTGTTCCTTTGGTATTTCAGACACATTTTTGTTAAGGTTACAAATGCCTTGAAAACAGGAAGAAAGGAAAATTGTGTGTCTGAAATGTTTTTGAAGTCTATAACCCTGTTTCCTTCCTCACTGCAGTAAATTACTGAATTAATTGGCAAAAAAATATCTGTGTTTATAACTTCAAGTGCAATTCTGTTATTGTATGGTACAATAAAGTGTAACATTCCTTAAATTTATGACACCAAGGAAGTGAAAAATGTATTTTAAATTTGATGTTGATGTTATTTCTTGTAGTATTTTTAATAACAATATAAACTCTTCATAGACATGTCCAAACGTGACCCTGGACCACAAAACCAGTGTTAAGTAGCACGGGTATATTTGTAGCAATAGCCAAAAATACATTGGATGAGTCAAACTTATTGATTTTTCTTTTATGCTAAACATCATTAGGATATTAAGTAAAGATCATGTTCCATGAAGATATTTTGTAAATTTTCTACTGTAAATATATCAAAACTTAATTTATGAATAATAATATGCATTGCTAAGAACTTCATTTGGACAACTTTAAAAACAATTTTCTCAATATTTAATATTTTTTTACACCCTCAGATTCCAGATTTTGACCAAATATTGTCCTATCATAACAAACCATACAATGGAAAAGTTATTTATTCAAATTCAAACTTCAGTTTCAAAAACTGACTGACTTTTGTGGTCCAGGGTCCTGAAAATAAAGCAAGTGTTTTTGTGATTGAATAACAAGTGATCAACACTAAATACAGGTGTAAACAGGGTCTAAAACATCTCAAGTTTACTGAATCCACACATGCAGGTCATCAGAAACACTTGGCATGTAGTGGAAATGCTCATCTGTCCCAAATGCATCCCGGACCGCGTGAAGCTCCACCTACTCACCTGTCAATCAAACACTGCCGTAAATTAGGAGTCTAAAATATTCCCAGTTATGTGCAGCTTTAAAAGAAAATAACATGATTCAGAAAGTATATTGGGGAAAATCTGAATCACAGACAGACTTAACATTACGTCAGGATTCTGCAAGCACTGACAAAAACATTGTGCTTCGTATAAAACAGCTAAATTACAGACCTGAAGCACGTCTGAAGTTCAGTACAGGTATTCCTCTAAAATATACCATGAACATTCTGCACGCAACATCACATTTATCTGAAGATTTACAAAAGTGATGGAGCAACCGAGAAGGATTGTAATGCGTGATGTAAACGGTTGCAGTGAGAGATTCTCCAGAACATCACACTGGCATCTTCGCTCAAAGGTGGAACCATAAATGTTTAGTTGCGTGCATCATAATTCAAACGTGGATCACACTGAAGATAAGCATCGATGAGTTTATGATGCTGACAGAGGACAGACACTCATTAGTGCATCACTGTGTGTTTATGGCAGCTGTGATTATATATGATTAGACATAGTTTGTACCAAAGGGCCAAAGTCTCTCAGCAGAGTCTGAGTCACGCTGGAAACCCGAGCGACATCCAAACCATTTCCTGCTGGCTGAAGTGAACACGTGTGTGGTTAACGTTGAGAATTGTTCACAGGACGCTGACCTTTTGTTCAGACAGTGTTCAGATCAGGCACAATTTATCCACTCTCTGTTCAGTGGATTCATCCTTCTGACATCAGACAGCACATTTCGATTGTGTAGTTTGAAGTTTTTCTTCATCAGTATTTCACTGTATTTACACTTACATTGGCCTAAAAGTTCAGTTACAGAACATGTATTGTTTTCGATAGAAAAGCACACTGTAAATTCATTTTTATAAAACATCCGGGTTGTAAAATGTTCAAACACCAAGGCTGCATTTATTTGATCAAAAATGGAGTAAAACAGTAATACTGTGAAATGTGATTACAATTTATAACAACTGTTTTTTATTTGAAAATATTGTCAAATGTAATTTAACTGTAATTGTAAAGCCATGTTTAAACTGACCTTTAGCCACAAAGAACTTTAATAATTGTTGCACAAAACATATTTTGAAAGTGAAATGTTAATTTATGCATATTATAATGCACATTAACAACATTAATATCAACTGATCGTTTCTTTAATAGTATCGTGTGATTTATTATATGATCTCTTCACATTTTACACACACAGATTGTGTGTCCTTTTGGGAAGAGCTGTGATACTTTGAGCCTTTAATCAGTGATTTATTGACAGTTTCCTGAGAATGGACCATATACATTCTGAATGACTGTAATAGCCTCTCTGACAGTAAAAACAATGGCTGTCGTATCTCAGAGCATTATGGGATTGGACGCTCTATTGATCTGCTGCCTCTGTGACATACAAGACCTTCAGGATGACTGATGGGCCAAACGGGACGTGATCCTGAAACTACACCGCTGTCCCAGTCCCCGACAGCAACCGTTAAGCACAGTAAAATCAAACGAGCCTGAGCTCAGCTCTGATACTCACTTCACAGTCTCATCTGATAGGAAAGTGATTCAGGAACATGCACTTCATGACGCACTTATGGGCTCCCTTGTTCAGATGGAGATTATTTCTCAGGGAGACAAGATGTGATTTTATGCAGCTTTTACACATAGTGAATTGGTGATTTAATGGTGGTTTGAATTAAAAATATTCTGGGCCAAACTGCTTCCTGGTCTGACATCTCTGATTTTACTAGGAGGAAAGAAAAGGTTGTTTTCAGGATCCTCCGCTTTGATCTGTGTGCTGCGTCACTGAAAGCGTTTGTGTATTCTGGGCATAATGAAGGATTGTTTTGGAGAGATCATCACCACACCACAGTGACTGAGAGATTTCAAGAAAGAAAACACATCAAGAGGCGAATCATGTGAACTGTTCAAAGGGGCCATTATAGGAAACACAACCATTTCACTGCTGTTCATTTGAGGTCAGGAAGATTTTGTAATGTTTCTGAAGTCTCTTCTGCTCACCAAGACCTTATTATTTGATAAAAAAAACAACAATACAATTTAAAATAGCTGTTTTCCATGTGAATGTATGTTAAAATGTAATTGATTCCTGTGATCAAAACTGTATTTTCAGCATCATTATTCCAGTCTTCAGTGTCACATGATCCTTCAGAAATCATTCTGATATGCTGATTTGCTGCTCAAGAAGCATTTCTAATTATTATCAATGTTGAAAACAGTTGTGCTGCTGAATGATACATTTTATGTTTCAGGATTCACAGATGAACAAAAAGTTCAAAAGAATAGTATTAATTTGAAATGCATATCTTTTGTAAGATTAATAGATAAAAGTATACATTCAACTTAAAAAAAATTAAACAGTACTGCCAAATTATAAAAGTGTATGCTTTTTATTACTCTCAATAAATACCAGGGCCTGTATTCACAAACCATCTTAAGGCTAAAAGTAGCTCATAACTTGCAAATTTAGGAGAAAATCTTAAAAGTAATGGCCGTGTAAATCATAAATTTATGCGATATATTTTTTTAAACTCATACATTTTTTTGCGATAAGAGTATTTCATAAAGCGTTTTACCACTAGAACTAGCTTCTAAGTCTGTGAAAGGTTAGGAGTGGTGAAGAGGACTCCTAAGTCACTAAGACCAAATCACAAATGGTGTCAGAAAACGGGCAAACTGCCCCAGAACATAAACATTTTAGAAACACTCTGCATTTATTTGCATACATATGTTTTCCCACATCTTTTTTTTTGTTTTGAAGGTTATCCCAACACTAAATTTTCCTTTGATTACATCCTTGTTTTCATTAACAAGTTGGGCAAAAGGCCCAACTTTAGAGCTGTTGTCTTGCTATCAGCTATGATTATTCTACTCTGTTAATTAAAGGCTGTTTATATGCATATCCGCTAATTGTTTATTAGAAGCACACATGTAAGAGGCTGACAATTAGCTGAACATATACTTGTTTAATCAGTGACATTTTGCCTGCATTTAAAAATCCTTATTTGAATGTGGCAACATAATATTGCACTCTACAATATTTCTATGAATAAATCTGTGACAGAGACCCCTCCTCTATCAGCCAATCACTGTGCGCATAGTTAATAAATATGCTGACATCATCCATAGCAATGAGGTCAACCCCGCCCTTACTCTTAGCTTAAGACTTCTCACTGTTCCTTAGTAAATGTTTATCTCAGCAGCTTTGTGAATAGCTTTTAAGAGAAAACTCTTAGCTAAAAACTTTTACTGCTATTTAGGAGAACTCTTAGTGCTAAAATAAAGTGTTTTGTGAATACGGGCCCTGGGGTTTAAATATGACAATTTATGATTTACATTTTTAAGTTTTAAAAACTTACCCTCAGTGAATTATTTAGCATTTCTAATAAATTAGTATTATCCATGCAAACATTGTTCTACAGCAGCCCTGCTGAGAAATAATTACCGAACAGCGCTTAAGAAACTCAATCTTATTTCTGCCAGTGACGGCTTCACCTCGAATAAACCTCTAGATTTCGTGTCAGAACTCTAGAGCCTGCAATGTGTCGAGGCCGTTCTCAGTCATGCTTTGATTTCTCTCGCGCTCAGCAGACGGCAGGCAATATGCTTATTTCAGAGGACGAGGGAAAAAATAGACGAACGTAAAGTCGGAGGCGTTGCGAGTAGCTCTCATAAACACCCTGCCAAAATGACTCTGACATACAAGACTGATTAACAGTCTAAGAACAACCTCAACCTCCGTCATTAACACCGAATGAATCACGTCCACTCGCCGTCATCAAGTCCTTTATTTTTAAGAGTAAAAAAAGTGACAGATGGGAAACGGAACACTAAATGATGACATCATAGCACTGTTTACACAAATCCAGCCGGCTTCAACACTTCACCAATACGTGCATGGAAATCATGAAAGATCAGGACAGGGAGCATAAAAACACACATTTTAAGGTTCTGGTGAAAATACGAAACAAAGAAAATGAAACGACATGTTCTTCAGCAATATAACAAGGTGTGATTTCTCTAAGGCCACTGTGGGTGCTTATCTGAAGCATTATAGACATCAAACGCTCAAATCAAATCAATTCATGTGCATTTTAATTTCCTCGAAAAATCATCTTATTTCAGGCCGGCCTCACTTCAGTATGAACGCCGTGTGTGTGAGATGTTCTGCTGGTTTGTACGTCAGTGAAAGTCTGCGTGTAAGTGTGTGATTTACTTTGAGATGGTTGTGTGTGTCCATGAGCTTCAGTGTGGACTCCCTCCCACGGCCAAGTCGAGCTCCTGTAGGATCTTAGCTCGAATGTTTTCCTGCGCTAACAGTGTCTTTATGGCCTCTACCTGCGTCCGCCTGCGCTCTCTTTCCAAGTCCATTCTGCTCTGAGCAAACGCACACCCTACGGCACAAACACACACACACACACGTCGTCATCTGACACACATATGCAGGGTTACACGTACACAAACACAAACATCGCTCTCAGCACGTTCACGGCGCTTGCAGAGTTCGTAAGCTGTTCTGACGGCTCTGGCTTTGGATCGGGCTTCAGGCCTGCAGTTCATGTGCAGTCTAACTGAGCAGTTCACTGTGATTGTCAGATGTGAAGATGACAAAGCAACACTGACAGACCAAAACGGGCCTCCGGACACTACAGCGGCGCGTGCGTGATGTGTGCGCTCGTTCTCTGAAGGATCAGTCACAAATAAAGTCAAACAGACAGGAGTGATGCAGGACGGGGAAAGAGGAAAATAAAGGAGAGTCTGAGTGCTGCGTGCGTCCAGAGATCCGCCCTGATCTTGGCTTCACTTGCGTTCACTCTCTGCTCCACAATCGCTTCACTTCAGCTCAACTCAAACGGCTCTCCGCTGCGCTCTGACGCCCCCTGGCAGGTGGAGGCGTGTTGCGGCTCTCCGCCCGGTCGGGTCGGGGTACGGCTCAGGGCTCGCGCGGTCATTTGGTGGTGTTGAGTTTGCCGCCGGCCACCGGCGGACCGTCGTCTTTCGGCGTGGTGCCGTTCTGCTGAGTTTCCTCCATGTACTGCTGCACGGCCCGCAACACGGCATCTTCCACCAGCCGCTTACTCAGACTCACTAACTCCTCATCGTCCGGAACCAGGGCTTTCTTAACACCTACACACACACACACACACACACACACAGAGGCGTCAATAAAAGCTGTCCGTCAAACACACACGGACACAGATCTGATGATCACACACGTCTACATCAGCGAGTGTCGCTCACACAGGGTTACAGGTGCTAATGAGGACCATCACAATTGCAAGCTAAAGCTTTCCTTCTCAGCCTTCAGATATTTTGTTCATTGGATATAAACAGGAATATCAACAATGTAGGGATGCACAGATACAGACATTTTGACTGATGCCAAAAAATTATTAAGCTGATAACTGATAAACACTGCTAAAGGAGAAGTCCTCTTTCAGAACAAATATTTACAGATAATGTACTCACTCCTTGTCATCCAAGATGTTCATGTCTTTCTTTGTTTAGTCGTAAAGAAATTGTTTTTTGAGGGAAACATTTCAGGATTTTTCTCCATATAATGGACTGATATGGTGCCCCGAGTTTGAACTTCCAAAATGCAGTTTCAATGCGGCTTCAAACGATCCCAAATGCGGTTGTAAACGATCCCATCCGAGGAAGAAGGGTCTTATCTAGCGCAATGATCATTTATTTTCATTAAAATAATACAATTTATATACTTTTTAATGTGAAACGCTCGTCTTGTCTTGCTCTCCCTGAACTGTTTTATTTCTAGCTCATGACAGTTAGGGTATGTCGAAAAACTCCCATCGTATTTTCTCCCTCAACTTGAAAATCGCCCTATATTGCCGTTTTACCTCTTCTGTCAAGGGTGTTTGATCTTCTTTACATGTTCACTTTGCAAGATTGGAGTTTTCTGACATACCCTAACTGTCTTGAGTCAGAATACACAGAGTTCAGGGAGAGAAAGGCAAGACGAGCCTTTGAGATTAAAAAGTATTTAAATTGTATTTTTTTTTTTTTTACGAAAATAATCGATTGTTTTGCTAGATAAGACCCTTCTTTCTTGGCTGGGATCGTTTGAAGCTGCATTTAAACTGCATTTTGGAAGTTCAAACTCGGGGCACCATATCAGTCCATTATATGGAGAAAAATCCTGAAATGTTTTTCTGAAAAAAAACAATTTCTTTACGGCTGAAAAAAGAAAGACATGAACATCTTGGATGACAAGAGAGTGAGTAAATTATCTGTTAATTTTTCTTCTGGAAGTGGACTTCTCCTTTAATGTTTTTGAAAGAAGACATTTCTGTTCACGAAGGCTGCATTTATGTGTTCAAAAATAGAGTAAAATAGAGTTGAAATATTATTACTATTTAAAATAGCTGCTTTTTGTGTGAATATCTGTTAAAATGTAATTTATTTCTGTGATCAAAGCTGAATTTTCAGCATCATTACTCCAGTCTTCAGTGTCACATGATCCTTCAGAAACCATTTGAATATGCCAATTTGCTGCTCAAGAATCATTTCTGATTATTATCAATGCTGCCCAATATTTGTGTGTAAACTGTGATACATTTTTTTTTCAGGATTTACAGATGAATAGAAAGTTCAAAAGAACAGTACTTATTTGAAATAGAAATCCTTTGTAACATCATGTCATTACTGTCACTTTTGATCAATTTAATGCATCCTTGATGAACAAAAGTATCCATTTCCTAAAAAAACTATAATAATTATCACAATGTTTTGTAAAGTTTAGTACTTTTGTTTTCAATCTGACAGTAAAATAATTTACTGCAATTTTAACATCTTATAAATATACAGTGTTGCCAAGTCTTTTGCGGTTTTTCCCGCAGAGGTTGTTTTTCATGTCTGTGAGTTGAAGTGACCCCAATAACGTAATATTTAGCCCCTGGAATGCTAATTTTACCAGGAGAACCTCACCAAAAATCGTGTATTTTACTCCCCTAAATGCACTTTTTAATAGGGGACCCCGTCAAAACGCGACTGGGCTATTTTTGGGCTAGTTTTGAGTAGCAATTGGGCGGGTTTTGCTGTGAAAACCTGGCAACCCTGTAAATATACACCATCAGCAATCTAGATTTGTACTGGTCTAATTTAATGCTTAAATCAGGAATTGACACATTACTTTAGCACTTGTTGTGCATTCTGTAACCCAGAAAAATAATTCACTGTAGGCTAAAATGAACATAATAAGCTGTGATGTCCAACATGCTTCCAACACATCAGTCCAATCAGAGAAGTAAAATGCTGATTTCAGTAATATCGTGCATCCCTAAAATAATGGCTAAGATGACAGTATTGACTACTGCAAACACAGTGGGGTGGATCTGTGTCTAGTCCCTCAGTATAGGGTGGTGAGGGGTTGAAGTACACTACACAGAGACATGAAGGGAGGAGCACGTACTTGTCGGTGCAGCACGCTGCCTGCTTTGCAGAAGATCTGCAAGATAAATAACACATTTAGCAACCTGAAGTGATTTCCTCACAATCTGAGCATCATAAACCATCAGAATCACACAGATGGTCTGATGAAGCAGGACGACATGCTGCTGATTCACCATCGTGAGCGCATGCTTCGGTCTCAATCACGTTATCTCAGCTGATTAGCAGTCTTCAGATCATGCTTTGTAGATTTCTGAATAATTACGACGGCTTTGATTCCACAGCTGCACGAGCATAACAATAATGACATTGCTGATTATTTCAGTTGATACTGTAACTGTGATTATTAAATGTTGAAAATGCAGGAGTCATATCTACTCCTTTTTGATTTGAATCAGAGTGTCATTGCAGTGCATGATGGGTAAAACACTTTTTTAAAATGCATCAAATTTAACAGTCAATTTGCTTGTTTTGAGCATTGATTTTCATGTGTTCAGGAGTAAAACATCTGCTTCCAGCAGCTGCAGTTCCTGACACTCATTTAAAGCCTCTGATTCTCCACTGTCGTCGCCTCATTGCTCAACTAGAGCAAAACATGTTATAAACACAATCCACTGATGCAACAGGAGCAGATCTGAAAACAAATCCTGCAATCACACATTTCATGATGAACCGCATCATAATCTCCATTACTTGTTCAATTGTGCAGCTTTATTTGATTTCGTAATTGATTTGATACTCATATCAAAACACTGTGTACTGTGTGTCTTGTTTACAACAGACACAATAACTGATTGCTGTTAATTGAATCATCCATCACGTCACAGGCCAAAACACAACAACAGTCTCTCCAGTGTCTCTCTGTTATTCTAGCCTGCAACATATTCTGGCTGCGTTAAACATACTTAAGATCTTTCACAAATCTCAGTGTAACAGTCAGAGTAAAACACTGAGACGCTTTCAGAACATTGATCCGTTTGTGCATCAGCCTTCGAGGCACTTGAGAAGCACTTAACGTACATCAATCAATTCGTGGATTAAATCACGTCCTGCAATGTTTTACTCATCTCACACATTGTCCTCTAGCAAACACACAGACGGTCCAGACGGCCACAAGCTTCAGAGTCTGATTCTTGTAAAGTCAGCCTGAGAACCTTTCCCAGCAACACTGCAAAAAATCTGTCTTGATCACCGAGACAATAACAGAATTGACCTTCCCACAGATGTTGATAGATGCCATTTTGTCCATCCAGCTTTACTGAACTGTTGGATGCATTTTTTTTCTTGGAAAAACTGGTAAAATGGTGTTATCCAGATATCTAGAGTGGCTAGTTAATGGAGTTTTGTTCATTCTGTTCCCAAAATCAGTGAGTAATCTTGAAAAAATGCAGACTCGGATTGACCTTTGTTCATCTTACAATTCTGTGATGTTTTCTGCATGAAATAAAAAGACTATAAAGTGTGTGAGTTTTCATTAACACTAGATCTAGATGGGATCTGACAAACAGAAGTAGGCTAAATGAACTCCGTTGTGAATCTCTGATTTTAACATCTCTGTGCTCTGACATGTAATAAATAATGTGATGTGCAGCCAAAGTTAACATCCTGTGTGCAAATGGTTGACATTGACTGACTTCTTCACACTTGGGTAGTTTTCCCACTTGAAATGTCACTGTTTCTCATCTTCTACTACTATTTATTCAATAACAAATTATAATAAATTTCTGTTGCTTCCAGCTAAAATCTGAAAACATAATAACATAATAATCCATAATAACACTTCCTTTAGTGTAAAAGTCCATCACCTGTTGTCTCTCACATCAAAATCCAGCCACATATTTGTTTAGAGCTGTTTTAGATTGTTTTGGCTCATAAATGGTGCTTGATCTGTGCAGATTTCTTTACTGACTCGTGTTACTATGAATTATGGACTTGCATTTTAGCTGGAAGGATTGGTTTGAAGTTAAAAACATCTTTCAAGTTCAATTCCAGAACAAAAATGTACAGATAATGTACTCACCCCCTTGTCATCCAAGATGTTCATGTCTTTCTCTCTTCAGTCATAAAGAAATTGTTTTTTTTTTTTTAGGAAAACATTTCAGGATTTTTCTCCATATAGTGGACTTCAGTGGTGCCCCGAGTTTGAACTTTCATAATGCAGTTTAAATGCAGCTTTAAACGGGTCTAAATGATCCCAGCTGAGGAAGAAGGGTCTTATCTAGCAAAACGATCAGTCATTTTCTAAAAAAAAAAAAAAAAAAAAAAAAAAAAATTATATACTTTTTTTTTTTTTTACCTCAAACGCTCATCTTGTCTAGCTCTGTGTGAACTCTGTGTAATCCGGGTCAATACAGTTAGGGTAGGTCAAAACCCATTTCATTTTCTCCTCTAACTTCAAAATCACTTTTACCTCGCTTACATCAACATTTTACCTTTTTTGTAAAGAGTCCTTGCACATTCACTTTGTAAACATTGGGTCGGTACTTCTGCTGCCATGTAGATGGAGAAAATGTGCTGGAAGTTCACACAGAGCTAGACAAGATGAGCATTTGAGGTTAAAAAGTATACAAATTGTACATTTTTTAGAAAATAACCAATCGTTTCGGTAAAAGTGATTTTGAAGTTAGAGGAGAAAATTAAATGGGTTTTGACCTACCCTAACTGTACTGACCCGGATTACACACAGTTCACACAGAGCTAGACAAGATGAGCATTTGAGTTTTTTTTTTTTTTTTTTTAGAAAATGACTGATCGTTTTGCTAGATAAGACCCTTTTTTAGAGCCGTTTGAAGCCGCATTTAAACTGAATTTTGGAAGTTCAAAATCGGGGCACCATATCAGTCCATTATATGGAGAAAAATCCTGAAATGTTTTCTTCAAAAAACATAATTTCTTTACAACTGAAGAAAGAAAGACATGAACATCTTGGATGACAAGGGGGTGAGTACATTATCTGTAAAGTTTTGTTCTGTAAGTGAACTTCTCCTTTAATTATGCTTTTGTCTTCTGAAGAAGTGGATTGGTGTGGATTACTTGTGGATTATTGTGATGTTTTTATTAGCTTGGACTCTCATTCTGACGGCACCCATTCACTGTAGAGAATCCATTGGTGAGCAAGTGATGGAATGACACATTACTCCAAATCAGATGAAGAAACAAACCTATCTACATCTTTGATGGCCTGAGGGTGAGTACATTTTCAGCTAACTATTATTTTTGGAAGAACTATTTCTTTAAGAAACCAGAGATATCTAATTCAGAGATATCTTTAAAAAATCCTGATGCAACTCAAGTAAGTTTAATGTTGTTTTTGGATGTTTTGACCTTTAATCATTGGTTCAGACACTGATTTGTGGGTGTGTAGAATAAGCGTCTGTGTTTCTCTGATGGCATTTCCTCAGGAAGCCTCATCTCCCGTCTCCTGAGGAACGGCTTGATTCGTGCGCTCTCCTGCAGGCCTGAGGTCAGTCAGGATCTGTGATGGAGAGGCTGCTCCTAGATCAGTGTTATGAGCCATCTCACCTCTAATCAAACAGTGTTTCCCATCGAAGAACAATGTGCATTTAGGATGGTCTGTTTGTCTTCCGCCCACTTTAGAAAGCAAAGCGGCAGCTGCTATTTCAAGAACTCGATTCCAGTGAAATGATGCTGGTGAGCAGCCAGTGAGTCTCTCAGAACCGGCCCACAGTTCCACTGGCCTGAGGGACGATGACGCCATAACTGTTACTACATAACCTGCCCACAAAATAACATTCTCTATCATGGCCTTTGCTTTTCCAATCTTAGTTTAGTTTAACTCATCCTTATGCCATTATGAGCTGTTTATTACACTCATACAAGTAAAGTGTATAACAAATCAACCTATTTTGTCAGTCTAATCAGACGGGCAGACATGGGAAGCTGTCAGTGTTCACAGCAGCAGTTTAAGTGCAGTGCAGAGCTAGTTTTTTGGGTCTTCTGTGCAAGTGTGAGATGTTTCCAGAATGGCCACCGGCTAAAGGGGAAAAGATGTCTATTTTTACTAGAGTCAATTTGGTTGTCAGTCAGCACCATCTATTGTACTGGAGTGAAGCCAGTTCTCATTCAGCTTGACAATATTGTCTTGTTCCAGATGTGAACAGGTCTTTCATCTACAGTTTGTTTCGCTCTTGATGTAAAAGACCTTTAGTTAAAGGGGATCTATTATGCAAAAATCACTTTTATAAGGTGTTTGAACACAGTTGTGTGGCCGCAGTGTGTGAAAACAACCAGCCTATAATGGTAACAATCCACCCACTCATTGTTTTATAATCCCAATAAATCATGAACAGTCTCTCAGAACAAGCCATTCCAGATCCTCCCTACATACACGTCATCGTAGGGAGAAATCCCACCCATCTGTGACGATCTCTGCCCTTTTTAGCATAAACACAGCCATGAGTGAGAAGCAGCAGTTCACCATTACTGGAGATACACAATCTCAGTGCCAAAGAGGCATTACAAGTGTTGTGTTTTCAGATGCACCAATGAACATAAGAGTCTCCATAGACTCCCTTCATCTGAGTCACTGACGATACTGTGGTTAAATTTAATTATCGAAGAAAATGCCCCGGAAAAAAAGAAAATCAATAAAGTCCCGTGTTTAGGGATCAATACCAACGCTTTGTGTGTAAACGTCAGCTCCAGACCAATTAAATGACGCATTTGTTTTCCAAATTGGCTTTCTGAAAGGGCTTCTTGGCACTGTAAGGCTAATATTGCTAAAGCTACTACTGTCTCTGCCTGTTTTCACTAATGCTGCCTTCACGTGCCACCAGAATGTGGTAATTAAAAACAGCATATGAAAGCAATGTGAAGTTGACCGCATGAATTAGCCGAGCTCATAAATCACATGTGGGACTTAAATTTTGTAATAGCAAGCGATGGCACCATGAGTTATTTTTATCGTGCTCCTCATCTGTGTAATTCATAAACGCACATGTCTTATGCAGAGTACAATTGGATGACTGACTTTTAAACAGAGTATGTTTTCGGAGAAGATAACAGATTTATATCAATAGTGGAATGTTTATTTGCAAAGGACAGCACCAGAGCACACGCTCTTGAAGCTCCGCCCTCTTCTCCAGGAGCACCAGCTCATTTGCATTTAATAAAGAGACAGAGACAAAAACGACGCGTTTTGGCTCATACCCTAAAAGCGGCAATTTTAAGCTATAATAAATTATTTGTAGGGTATTTTGAGCTAAAACTTCATTTACACACTTTGGGGACATCAGAGACTTCTCTTCATCTTGTAAAAAGGGGCATAATAGGTCATCTTTAACAAATCTTGTATTCAACTCTTATTTTAATAGACTCTTCATGAATGATTATACCACTTAGTAGATAAGGGCTGATTTTTGACATCTTTTAATTATCAGCATCAGCCAATAAGTTTTCTGTTTGGCTGATAAGTGCTGAAAGCAGGACTTCATTTTGTCAGCGCAGAGATCGTCACACAGACAAACAGCACAGACACACAGGAGCTGCTGTTCTCTGTCTTCATTAGTTCACAGTCTGTGTTTAACAGTTCTGGTTAATACATAAAGAAACAGGAATGTTAATTTCTTTATTACAGAACCAGAAAGTTACTATATAAAGTTTGAAATTAGGTTGTTTTTCCAATGTACGTATCTCTAATTTAGTAACTATTACGTGAAATAAACATAAATATAGTTTCAGCGTGTGTTATTTGCTATCTTTGCTATCTATTTGCATGCTCCCATGCTTGGTGGTTCGAAAAACGCATTATTTTTCACATAATTTACATTATTACAATACCATTCTCCTCAGCCTGGCACAAATGGATCCATTAGTTCCAGGTCTGATGAAGGCCTGCCTTCCGAAAAATGAAATGTGTTGTGATTGGTTAACTGTCCCAGTGGGTTGTGATTGGCGAACAGCTTAGACAGTGTTTCAGTACTGCCACGCCCCTTGTCAAAGAAGCAAGTTCCGTCTGCTCTGTTATAGTTAATGATATATTAAGGTATAAACGACACTACAGTAGTGTTGGGTCCTATCGTCAGCCTGTGAGATCTGCCGATGCATGATATTATTGTGCTAATTTATTTAATCATTTACATACTTAGTTTCATTGCCTGAAACCAGCTCCAGCATAAGGCTAAAAGTAGCCTAGTTTTTAATGGAACTTAAATTGTATTTTCATTGTAAGTTACTAATTATAATGCTTACTTTTGCTTAGTTATTCAAAAAGCAGCTACATAAAACGAGCAAAGAACATCATCACTGATTAGTCTAAGAGATTTTTAAAAAACAAATGAAATATCTCCCTTTGGAGTGGATTTGCAACTTTGTAGATCTTTTTTATGCCCAAACATACACACCACACACTGACTAAACTTCAAAAAGTGAAAAAGCCTAATAGCACCCCTTTAAACATTTTATTTAAAAATGGAACCAAACAGTTGGGTTAGTCCATATTTGACCCAAAGTTGGGTTGAAACAACCCAGCATTTTTTTTTAGAGTGCAGTTATTACCTGGTTATTGTAATTAGGCTACAATAATAGGTACATAGTATGTACATGAGGAACAGGACTGTGCTACCATATTACGTGTTCAGTCTATAGGAATGTGTGCAATGTGTACAGTATCGCCAACTACTGGCCTGGCATTCATAGTACAGCAAAGTTTAGCTGTTTTTGTGGATCCGTGTGAATGGGGATTGATTTGACAAAATTGTTATATGCATACAAAACTTTTCAAAAACACAAAAGGAAAAACATTTCAGATTTTTGTACACTGTTATCTTGTAAACATATCCTGCTATACATCAGCTTTATATCATCATCCACCCTGCTTTCTAAGATATCATCACTGACCATCATGAAATCCCTCTCTGTCGACCGCTACTGCTTAGACTGCAGCACCTTTTAGTTTGTTTGTGTGAAGCCTTAAATCTGGAAACAGATCTCTGTTGGTGATTCATAACGCTTTTTAGTTTAGTCTCAGATCTGAAAGTTTGGCAAACCAGCCTCAAATAAAATCCACAAAAAATGTAAATCATACACAGTCCTGTCCAAGATTTTCATGGTGAGCCGCTGAGAGCTCTGTGAGTTTGGGAGCTCTTATCTGTGTGTGCTGTATCTCTGGAGAACCGCACAAGGTAATCAAATCTGACCTTACACACACACACACACACACACATTCACATGAACACTTGTGTACTTTCTGAGCTCAAGGTCAGCGTTTCTGCTCTGATGTATCACCGTCCTTCAATTCTCAACAAACAAGACGACATACACAGCATTAGAGAAAAGTCATCAGCCTCTGTTCACATACTGAGATGTCTTTAAGAGATCAGCATCAAACGCTGTTTCTCAGGTGGGGAGTGTGTGTTTGTGTTCCACATCTCCAGGACATCAGACAGCGGCATGTGAATGTGCAGAAGGCCATGCTGCGTCTGTGTGTCACTGTCTATTATTTATATGCATCCCACTGCTTTAACACAAAGCTCTGAGAGCATCACACACACACACACACACACTCGCTGTGACCCCATCAGCCTCATACACACTGTACTTCTGAGCTCCATGAGATCTTCCCATGCATACAGCTCTGCTGCTCTCTCACGCGTCACCATCGTGTGAGCTCTAAGTAGGGCACGAGCTTTAGTGCACACCATGTGCTGCGTCTGCACTCCCCGCCGTCAAACTGAGGCTCATCTAAACAATGACGGATTGCGCTTCTGCGGGGCCCCACGGCTCTGTGGAGGCCCCTCTCTGTCGCGATTGTGAGATGCATCCTAATGTCAAAATCACGTGGAACTGCCCTGCCTTCGATGCAAATGGGAAGCTCATACTCAACATAACATGGCAGTAGCCTTAACTCTTAAAAATAAAGCCTTAACAAGATGGGTTTTACAGTAATTCTACAGAAGAACCATTTTTGGTTTATTTTTTCTTCTTTTTTACATTTTAAAAATCTAAAAAACAAACAAAAAAAAAAAAACCTTCTTTCACTATAAAGTACTTCTTGTGCAATGGAAAGTTTCCATGAATGTTAAAGGTTCTTTATGCAATCATCAATGCCAAAAATAACAAGATTTCTATCTATCTATAGACATATGTGGCCCTGGACCACAAAACCAGTCATAAGGGTCAATTTTTGAAATAAGCTTTAACATTGATGTATGGTTTGTTAGGATAGGACAATATTTGGCAGAGATACAACTATTTGAAAATCTGGAATCTGAGGGCGCAAAAAAATCTAAATATCGAGAAAATCGTCTTTAAAGTTGTCCAAATGAACTTCTTAGCAATGCATATTACTAATCAAACATTAGGTTTTGATATATTTACGGTAAGAAATTTACAAAATATCTTCATAAAACATGATCTTTTGGCATATAAGAAAAATCAATAATTTTGACCCATACAATGTATTGGCTATTGCTACAAATATATCTGTGCTATTTATGACAGGTTTTGTGGTCCAGGCTCACATTTTTGGTTCCTTTTTTTCTTTTTTACATTTTAAAAATCTAAAAAAACACTATAAAGTATTTCTTGTGCAACTGAACCATGAATGTTTCCATGAACGTTAAAGGTTCTTTATGGAATCATCAATGCCAAAAATAACAAGATTTCTGAAATCATTCACTTATTTATACATGGTATCACAACTAAATGTTTGTCACATAAAGCAAATGTGAATTTCGATCGATCAACTTTACACTTGTTTTCAATAAGCTCTTTCATACATCACACCTGACTTGCAAAATCATTGATTATACTTCACTACAGACTTGCTTTCTGCTCACTGATCTATAGATTATAGCTATATTAAATGATATATCATCTGTATTACAGATCAGTGTTTCCACCATGTTTTAAATCGAAACACAATCACAGCTCTGCCGCTAGTGCATCATCTAGAATTATGAGTTTCCCACTTGTAAATACAACTTTGCTCTGTTAGACTTCATTTCATTATTTCAGCTCCACTTGAAGCACAGATTACACCACATATAGGAAAGGTAAGGTGAAATGACAAGCATTCATATAATAACAAGAGACAACAGTGAACCACCCAAGTTCTTCCACAACACTTCTCCTCATTTATTTGAGGGAGAAGCTAAAGCTGAATTTTTCATTCTACAACCTGGTGCGCCTTCAGACTGAGAGCTAACTTTAGAGTCCATCTGATCATGATCCTAACCCTACTTCTACACCTAAATGCCATTATCACGCATCTAAATCTTATTTGAGTGGGTCTGGTGACGCACAAATCCAGAGCACATGACCTCCTGTAACGCCCACATCCAGACCACAGTCACTCCCACCTCAGCCAGACCCCAATCAGTGCAAGAAATCACGCTCATCATCCCATCTCAAGCATCATTCAGACAGCTAGTCGAATCCCATCCTCGGCGCTCACGACAGGCTCGCAGAGCTGATCTGTGAACGCAGAGGCGCTCCGTCCGCAGCTGCCGCACACACTTACTGAGCTTATCCTCCGGTCGGGAGAGAGGGAAGCAGCACAGCTGCCCCATCACGCCTGCCTTTGTCTGGCTGCTCCGTCTTCAAGCGCAGGAGCCGTACAATCCAGCCATGCTGCGAGCGGCACAGTGAGCGTGCGACTGTCTCTCGGTTCACTGCGATTATGCAAGCGTGTGTGTGAGTGCGAGTGAGTGAGTGTGTGTGTGTGTGTGGAGGGGGCTGGTGGGAGATTGGCCGACTATAGCTCCTCCTCCATCCTCATGCCAGCTTGAATAATTGCTCTGGAATGGACAGCGGCTTATTGCTCTGTGTGTGTGTGTGTGTGTGTGTGTGTGTGTGTGTGTGTGTGTGTGTGTGTTTGAGCTCAGTGAACTGACAGACTTTAAAACATACATCTGGCTGCTGCTCACACATTCATAATCCAGAGCAAGAGATTTCTGTGCAAATAAAAACAGCCGTGTGTGTGTGTGTGTGTGTGTGTGTGTGTGTGTGTGTGTGTGTGTGTGTGGTTGCTTCATTAATCTGAGCTTAATCTTACATCAAATGCTCTGACAATTAAATTACCTCATATTTTGCCACTACATTACTAATTACACTACCAGACAAATAACAACTAATTAGGCTTCATGATTCATTAACAATACCAGTATTTTCAACAAAGAGCTGGTAAGATTCATCTGGAGCAGAGATCAGCCTGACAGCAGCTACAAACACACACACGTTTATTGATCTACAGTAAACGGAGACATTACACTCACTCTTTTTTTTTTTTTTTAAATATACAGCTAGTTATAAAGTACAGCCTAAGCAAAATCAACACTCAATCAAACAGTCTCTGTTTACTGTAGACTAATAAACGTGTGTTGAAACAGAAACATTTTTTTCTGTTTTCTGGATTAAAGCATGTCACTTTTATTGATCAATAAACGATCAATAAAAGTTGTCTACTAAATTGAATTCATAAAACTTTAAGAATTAAATAATTTATTATAATAATAAGTCCCTAAGAAAAATTTAATTTAATTTAATTTAATTTAATTTTTCAGAAACGTTCTATTGTCTTTTTTATTTTTTTCCTGGATTGATGATTTTGTACAAATTAATTATTATTATAAACTAAATTAAGGCATAAAACATTTATAGTTACAATTTAGTTTTTTTTTTTTTTTTTTTCAAATAAAAATGTAACAATTGTTTTATTTGGAATAACAATTAAAACATGCAGAAATGTTGATATTGCTAAAAAATAATGTTTTAGTAAACTGTATTATGATTATTGTTGTTATCACTTTGAGAAGCATATTCTGCTGTATAACATTAAAATATTTCTGTCATAATTTCTTCAAGTAAATCAGAAAATTTATTTTGGCAGTTTATGGTGAAGTTTTTTGAGTATCAGTGTGTTTTTCTGAAATCAAATGGTAAAATGTTGATGATGTTACTATGAAGTTGATGTGTTCATATAGTGAGACACAGACGAGTGTCACGTGTTTCAGTACGTGAACTAGAGCAAAAACATGCAAACTTCACAATTACACTGCATTTAATATTCACACACACTATGGTAATTCGATTATGTGTACAGCCCTACTTGATTGAGTTATTTTTGATTTATTTATTTCAAAATTTGCAGAATGCCATATTTCGTGTTATGTCCTGTAAATTCCTTTTTTATGACTGGATTCTGCTTTTCATTGCTGAAATCACAAGGCCCTAGTTTTGTCAGATTTAGTTCACTTCTGGGTGCAATTTTGTCCCAAAAATAAGCCTAAGTAGGTGGACACACACACACACACACACACACACACACACAGTTACAGTGACTGGAGCAAATTTATCCCCTTCCTTCCTTTAATAATCATTGAGTCCAGGCAGAATGATGTTCCTTATTGTATTACAGTAATGACAATCTAATGAGAACTGTCATTAAGAATGATCAGAATAAAATTAGAAACCAACATCTGAACATATTACAGTAAAGAAAAGTTTTTAGGGAAAATGTGCTTCATTGCCATGAAAACAATGTCAAAATATGTCCGCAAGCAGCGATTACCGGGGTTCAAGCGCTTTAAGGCATTTAAGCACATATAAAAAAAGACATTTGGCCTGTAGCCAAACCAATCAATGTTTTAAAAAAAGAATTTTGGCAAATACAGCTAATTTGCCATAGAAATATAATGTTTTTTTAACATTTATGACTGTTCTTGGCCTGATCTCCCTAAAATTTTGCTTGTTAAGAAGCTTGTTAAGAATCACCTGTCACGTGTGCTCACCAGGTTTTGTGAATTTCAGATTTTTTATTTAGGCTTTACAGGCTTTTGGGTATATCTGGACGGGTCCCTTTTCTAAACGACCCCATTATAGCTTCCCATAGGGTAAATTTCTAAACTTTTTTGATAATTATTGACCTAGAGAGTCCACAGAATTGTACTGCATTTCCAGACTGAGCGAAAAACCTAGGACTAGTTCACAAAAGTACATCAGCCTACACCAGCAATGTTTTTTGTGATATGCGTGTCCTTATAGCCATTTGTGGCACTTTAGACCAAGACCGTGCGTACAATTTTTTTAATGTTGATAGGACAAACGGTTGTGTAGTTCTGGCCGTTTTTATGTTTTTTCTTTCCCCTCTTATAGTGCCACCAAGTGTCCAAGCTGCACGACTTTTTTCACGTGACCTCAGATTCAGCTCTTACATACGTGTTGCGAGCCTGCAACTGTGTTTGGAGTTATGAGCGATTTCGTACTTTTGATTGCTATAGCTCCCCCATCAGGCCGATTGGGGCGAGCCTTGGTCTCGGTGTAGACGGTGCGAGTACTACCATCCCTCCAAGATTTAAGTCTCTATGGCTTACGGTTTGTTCTGGACGATCAGTTTTACGAGGAGATCGCTGATCCATGGCCATTCTAATGATTACAACAGGGTTTTAGTGCTATGTGCTCGAACCCCTAAAGAAGATCATAAACTTCTGCTCAAATTATTCCTCATCTCAATTGTTCACAGTCATTGTACAGTAAGTCTTTAGTAGAATGATTCTGATTCAAAACATCCATCTGTTTAGATGCAGGAATGACATACTTCACCTCTGATTCACACAACACTGCTTACAGGGATCGTTAACCTGAAAAATCATCATTCTGTCATCATTAACTCTCCCTCATGTAGATCACAAAACTTATTTTGAGAAACAATGAAAGTCAATGGTCACCAAAACAGTTCAAATTATCTCTGCGTTTGGAATGATATGAGGGTGAGTAAATGATGACGGAATGATCATTTTTGGGTGAGCACTTCAGTGCTGTTCATGCAAAATTTCCACAATATAATAAATACAACGGGTTTCTTCTGATTCTTAAGTGAAATGTTACGCTTGAGATTCACTGTCAGTGAAGTACAGTCACAAACTCATCCGCATCAAACACAAAGTGCCGTTGCACCCAGTGAGCACTTCACATGACCATTCCACCCAACAACCACGGTCACATGACCGTCCTCTCCTCACAGAGCATCTTCACCTCAGCCCAACCCACAGCTCCTCTTAACCTCCTGAATCAGATTCGATTAGCACGTAATCTCGTTGTTGTACGGCAGCACCGGAGCCGGTCGTCTGAGGCCAGACGCAATGTGAGACGTGTCTCTGCTGTTGCTTATGCTGAGAAATGTCACACGCCACTGACTCACGCCATTACTAATGCCATAAATGTTATGCAGTGTTACATAAAGAGCCCACAGTTCAACTTTATGAAGCCAAAGTCCAGACTGCAGCAATAACATGTCATTAAACAGCAGATAAGACTCCTCTTTACAACAGCTCAGGTTGGTTTAGGTTTTACGCTGTTGCGGGTTATTACAGGGATAGTTTACTTAGTTGATATTTCAGTCACCAATTTCAGCTCAGTTTTAGAACGTTTATTTATTTTCTTTTTTTATGAAGCGCTTTGAAAATTACCTTTGGCATTAAACGGATTATTTTCTGCAGACTGGTTTATTGAGTTCAGAACACTGACAGTCACAGAATAACCTAACACTTTATTTTAAGGATCAATTCTCACTATTAACTCTAAGAAACAGAGATGTGTGAAGTTGTTTCCAAAGTATGGCAATCAACAACAAACAGTCAGAGTTAGAGTTTCTCAAGAGCTGTAGAAGCTTTAACTAGTTTAACAAGCTGTCACTCAGTAAGTCCAGAGGTCTCTTGTGTTTGCAGCAGCTGATAATGACAGATTCACTCGGGTGTGTTTAGGGTGTCATAGTGTGAAGATGAAACTCATCATATAGCGCTCAGCTCATATAGCTTACTGTAAAAATATGCTTGGCATGCATCATTTCATAACAGCATCACTCAACACCATAAATCAATACTTCAGAACCACATCATTTTAACCTTATGAAGGACAAACCATGGCAAATCCCAGACTGTCACAGAAATTATGAATGAAACTAAAATCTTACAGTCTGAACAATCCAGTGACATGTTCACTAATGCTGACACTGTTATAGGCAGAGATGAAGCAGACTACAGTGTTCTCTGAGGCGAGCTACATTTGACTGTAAGTGCCCTGTGAAGTGGACGTCACACAGTATTCTGCCATTTTTAGAGAGATTTCACTCTGAAAAGAGCGCACGTGTTGAGTTTGAAGAGCACTGTGAACGGCACAGGGAATATGGGACCATCAGTGGGAAATTCACCCATCAGTCATGGCTCATTCCTCCAGCATTAAAGATATTTGACTAAAATAAGCACAGCAAAATGATCTGAGCGCTGGTGTTTTTATAGAGCTTTATTAGTCCCAGGTGTGGTTTGAACGAGGTTGTTTGCGGGTCTAAAGTGTGTGAGATGAGACAGCTACCGTACAACAATTATGATTATGTTTATATAAGATAAAACACACAGCATTTACTGTAGGTGTGCTTACACACCCTGTTAAAAAATAAAAAATAAACAGCTAAAACCAGCTTATGTTGGTTGGCTGATTTTAGCTAGTCTTCCAGTGTGGTTTGCAGGCTGGTTTTAAAGGGGTTTTGAACACTTCTTTAGCTGGTCAGGCTGGGAGTCCAGGTGAAACCAGCTACTTTCAGCTTAATCCAGCTAACCGAAATACATTTATTTTCATATTAAACACTGCAACAAAAATTTAGACATTTAGTTAAGCACTTTCAAACATGACTATTTATATTAAATGAATAACAAACTGACATTTATATAAATGCACTTGGAATGAGATATATATATATACACACACACACACACACACACACACACACACGTGTATATGAATTGAAAGTATGGTCATTTACACTGTATGCACTTACAGAAGTACTTCATTATACTCTCCTAATATGCATGACATGAGTGCTTAATGACTTTGCCACCGTTGACTCTGGTCTGAAGCTTATTGAAGGGACTTTCTAGCAGCTCCTGATGAAAGTACTCAGAGTTGGGTGATAATATGACCAAAATCTTGAATCATGACACCTGACATTACTCAATTTAATACTATATCCATCATTAATCCATTAACACTCAGAACCATAACAATTAGCGCAAAGCACTTGACTGATCAGCAACCTACACATAATCACTTTACAAACACACACAACATGTGCTTTTATCTAGAGTCGCTAACCCTGAATTGTAAGCATTACCACAAATCATCGCTATAGCCATTATTATTAATAAAACACCATCAGTCATCCCCATGTAAACAACTGATTAATATTTGAAGTCTGGAATATTTGAAGGCCGTTCTGTGAAATGCAGGAATTCTCCTGCCTCACTCCTACAAACAAACAAACAAACAAACAAACATGTCCATCTCTCATCCTCCACATCACTGCTGCTGATCTCACTGCATTAACAGACTCGCTGATCAATATTTTCACAGAACAAACACACCGCTCATCTGAACAGGGGTTCTGATATTACAGAGAAAACCAATAAACCATCAACCTACAGGTCAGAGCAAACACACAAGATTTGACTGAGAGCAGATAAAGTCAAACAAGAGATGAAGGCCTTTTGATATCATAAGGAAAACTACAAATAAATGATGCATAAGTGACGTTTCACAATGTTATCATTACTCAAAACTACTGCAAAGGCTAAAATAATGACAAAATGACATCCATTAACTAATATATTGAAAATGAGAAATGTCACCTTAGCAACTAAATTAAATAAAATACGGGTAACACTTTACAATAAGGTGTCATTTGTTAACATTAGTTAATACACTATTTAACATGAACCAACAATGAACACTACATTTATTACAGTATTTATTCATCTTTGTTAATGTTAATGAGAAAAAGCGAATAATTAATTAAATCTTAAACATGTAAAATAAATTATTTAAACACTTGAAGACTAAATAATGCATGAACTAAAATAATGCATTAATTAAATAATAATAATAATAATAATAATAAACAAATTACATTTTGATTTGATTAATCTCTCAAGCGTAAGCATATCAGAGTATCATGTCATGTTTTATTATATTTTCAGATTTTATTTTTAGTTTTAGTCAGGGTTTTTTGCCTTTTCAGTTTCAGTTATTTTAGTACAGTTGAACTGAAATGAAAATAAGAAATGTTGACTTAGCAACGAAGTGAAAAAAATTAAGGTTTTATTTCAGTTAACTTTCCTTTTTATGTAACAAAAATGCTCTCCGAAGATTTCAGCTGGAGGTTTTTTTATGTGAAATAATGAAAACTGTAGTAAATAATAATAATAATAAAAAAATCACAATGTGTCATGCTCTTTATATTCATATTCATGCACTTGATATGGAGACAGGAGATGAGAAGACAGACAGCAGAGCACTTGTAAAACAGTGTGATGTGTGTGTTAGATGTGTGACGGCAGTGTGATGTGCTGTAATGAATCAGCTTGGGTTTGCATGATCAAAACACCACCACAGCCCAATCACAATCACAATACTGTATCAATGCAAAATATTACACACAATGCAATGTGGAGTGAATGCCAAACTGGAACAGAAATGCACAAGAGAAGCATTATGGCGACAGACATCTTTTCTAGATAACGTCCGGGGATCATGGGCACTGCGTGAACGTGAAGCAGACTGGGATGATCTGAGATCAGAAAGAAGCAGAACTGAAGAGAATTCAGCAGTGATTCCTGGAAATGAGTAGATGAGTTGTGCTGGAGGATTAGAGAGCTGAGCTTATCTTAGATGAGACGCACTCAGACCCACACAAAATCACCACACCGTGTGTGTGTGTGTGCGTGCGTGTGCTTAACGCAGACAGCATGACTGGATTTAACGGCAAACCCGCAAAGAATACATCTACGAAGCAATTATGTCAAAATAAGACTGTAACCAGCTGTTACAACAGGATAATATAGTAAAAAAAATAAAATGCATTAAGCCTGACATATAAAATCAAACTCAGAAGAGAATATGGATCTCACATTCAAGAGCTCGGCTTCATTCACAGACTTAAACTGAGCAAAAATATGCAATTTGGTGCAGATGCAGATATTTACATGATGAAATTCTGCTGTTTGTAATGTAAATCAATGAGATCTTTATAGCAGTATAGCAGATACTGATACAAAACGATCTAAATATCAGTGGTCGCTCTATATATCCAATAATATGTCTTAATAAGATGAGACTGAAATGATCCAAACATGTAATGCAATGCAATCCAATGATGATTGAGAGATGAGCAAATAAACGTTCCTCAAAAGCCTGATGATCACATCTGAGACTCACTGATTTTTCTAAAAACGACTGATGGAGAATCAAGTAAAGCCGAAGCTGCTTCAGTAACTACATCATCCTATTGCCAAAAAGCATCTTTCTCTCTTTAATGGTCGTTCACATTTTGTTTACATTCATGCATTTGGCAGATGCTTTCATCCAAAGTGACTTACACTGCATTCAAGATCAGTTCATGCATTCCCTGGGAATCAAAGCCATGAGCCTGGCTTGATCTGTATGTATTTGTGTATTCTGATGGAAGACAGTTCAGCTTCCTACAGAATAAAACCACAGATCCGTGGGCGGACAAGAGCACAAATGTGAAGTAAATGTGTTGTTTTCTAGAAATATCTGCATAGGAAATGCTTCAGCAATCCTCTGTGGGAAGCAAATAATACGTTCATCTAATTGATTAGTGTGATTAGTCCTGCTGTGTGCCAGTCCAGATGAGCGTCTCACAGCAGCAATATTATCAGCCAAGGATGAATGTACACATCCTACATGCTGCTAGTCTGACTACACTGTTATTCAAGGATTCTTACAGCATTTTTACTTTTAAAATAACCATCACCAGCATCTCTTAAATTAAATTATTCAATGACTTCTATATGTACATGGGCTCTTATTGGCTAACATTTTTGCATGTATAATGAGTAATTACACCAAGTTTCTGAATATTGAACAGATCTTGGTGGCCGTATGTTAATGAGCTGATGTCATCAATACGATTTCTGCATGTTTTTGAACTTAAGAGGAAGTCAGAGTTCAGTACGTCACAAAGCACATCCGACTCTTACTATAAAAGAGCAAGAAAGGCCCTGATGACAGAAACCCAGACCACCGCTGGAGTGAGCGAGGAGCAGAATGTGTGTCAGTTGAGGACAGGCACTCAGACGGGCATTAGAAACACACCTGACGCGATCAAATTAGAGCTTCCTCTCAATGTATCGATCAGAGCAGCAGGAGCCGCTGAAAGAGGAACGGACGAGAGCGGTCTGTATTACACACACACACACAAAGACATAAATGAACACATGAACTACACACTCATCTGTCCACACTAACACACAAATGACAGCGATGCTTCGGCTTCATAAAACATAATTTTAGGGCTGCAACTAACATCTATTCTGATAATTGAAGATTTCTTTGTATAATCTGATAGAATATTAATTACAAAATCATTTTAATAAAACCTAATTAAAGTTCATTATTAAAAATGTTGTTCCACATCCAGTGCTGCATAGTCTGTTACAGATTACATGATGAAAACAGTAACAGAATCAAGGTTACTCATTATAGGTAATGTATTCTAAAGAACTTTTTAGATTACTTGTTTATCTAATCTGCTTTAAACTTACCATTAAATGTGCCATATTGAAATAAAAAAAATAAAAAAAATCAGAGAGAAAATATTTTCCATATTTTATGATCAACATCTTAAAATGCATTAAACGTGACATCTTACCAAACTGGGCTTCATGTAAGAACTGCAGTGGGTTTGTGAGTTGAGAAAAAAAGCTAATAATTAAAGGATTAGTTCACTTCAAGAACAAAAATTAACAGATAATTTACTCATCCCCTGATCATCCAAGATGTTCATGTCCTTCTTTCTTCAGTCGTTAAGAAATTATGTTTCTTGAGGAAAACATTTCAGGATTGTTATCCATATATGGACTTTAATGGTGCCCTCAAGTTTGAACTTCCAAAATGCAGTTTAAATGCAGCGTCAAAGGGCTCTAAACAAATCCAGCCGAGGAAGAAGGCTCTTATCTAGCGAAACAATCTGTTATTTTTTAAACAAGTTGACAATTTATTTACTTTTTTAACCTCAAACACTCGTCTTGTCTCGTCTCTGTGATGCGCACGCATAGTCTGTGTAATCCGGGTCAATACAGTTAGGGTACGTCGAAAAACTCCCATCTCGTATTCTTTTTTAACGTCAAAATCGTCCTACATCACTGTTTTACCTTTTTTTTTTTTTTTTTTTTGTAACGGGCATTTGATCCTCTTTGCACGTTCATTTTGTAAACACTGGGTCGGTACTTCTGCAGCGATGTAGGATGATCTTAAAGTTGGGGAAGAAAACCAGATACCCTAACTGTATTGACCGTACTGAACTGGAAAAAAAAAATAAAAATAAAATAAAACTTTCACACAGATGTGCATTTGAGGTTAAAAAGAATATATAAATTGTCAATTTGTTTCAAAAATGGCCGATCGTTTCACTAGATAAGACCCTTCTTCCTCGGCTGTGATAATTTAGAGCCCTTTGAAGCTGCATTTAAACTGTATTTTGGAAGTGCAAACATGGGGGCACCACTGAAGTCCACTATATGGAGATTAGAAAGAAAGACATGAACAGCTTGGATGACAACGGGGTGAGTAAATTATCTGTAAATTTTTGTTCCGGAAGTGAACTTCTGCTTTAACAAAATCATAAACATGTAAAATAAATTATTTAAACACTACACTAAACACTTAAACAAAAAATATTTGTTTACCAGCATGTCAGTGTGACCATCAAGAGACATTAGAGAAGTGTAAACATGAATTATTGAAATACTACCACCAGCAGTGTTTATTTGTTTCTGTCATCCTTGAGAGGTGCTTTTTTCACCCAAATTCAGAGGCATGGTTTGCAAATTTCTGACATGGCCAATCTATACTGTGAATACAGCCAAAGCTCAATGCTACGACACAGCAGGATTTTTAGAGACAAACATTTTAAGGAGGAAAAAAAGAGCAATAGGAAGAATCAATAAATTATAAGTGATTTACTGCCATTGTACAAATAATATATAATCATGTAATCCATTAAAAAGTCACTGTAATGTGATTATGCACATTTTAAAATGTAATACACTTGAACTACAAGCTCTTGATTTCTGTAATCTGATTACATAATCCAGATTACATGTAATCAGTTACTACCCAGCTTTGTCAACATCCTGCTCTGTGTTGTCCTTCAAACAGTGTGCGAAGGCTATAAAAACAAATATGGTGAATGAATGCAATAGGCTATGCTACAACATTAAATGCAAAAAAGGGTTAAATATACTAAACATTACTTTATAAAATTATAAAAGCACCTTGCCTGGTATTTTAAAACAAGCTAAAATGACAAAATTAAAAACAATAAAACAAAAAAGCACAGACCAAATGTTAAAAACGAGGAACACACACTCATCTGAACACAATTACATAAATCAACTCTCTTTTAGTGCATTTACTGTTACCGCTCTCATAAAACACTATTACTTGCATTACACGTGAATTTGAAACCTATATTGAACGTCTAACAAGAAACATTTTAATGAAGTCTGTGAAGTTTATCAAAGAGGCATCTGTCAGGACTAGACTGCATGAAAAAAGGAAAATAATCACGTGTGTTTATTCATTTACAGACAGGGATACAGCTGTGAAATGTGAGTTATGAGGAAAACAGGTGTTATTAATTACAGTAACATGTGACCATGGATGATCATCATAAACAGCACGCAGGCATGATCGACCGATAATCAAATATGTTGACAACTATTTTCATTATTGGTTATAATCAGTTTTACTGGCAGTCCCACATAATTTATTACATATTTTAAGAGCACCAGCCGGATCCTGTGTTTACACGCACTAATTTCTGTCAACCAGAATGAATCAAATCCAATTTCAGATTCGAAGTGTTCATATGAACCCTGAACACTGCCATCCGACTCTCGTATTCACTGACGTGTGAACTGAAGGAAGCCACCATGTCATTACAGCACAGCTACGGTAACACAAGTATCATTTTGCCTTGCTGACAGATCGATTTTTAAAAGGCTTTTTAGCAAGTATGTAGTAAATATTCAGTCTTCTCCGCTAACCAGTTCATTAAACTTGAGATGTAAATAAACATACGCATATTCATAGGATGTAAAAGGCATGTAAACAGCACTGTGCATCTGTGCAAGAGATTTAGAGAAGATAGTAGCATTCAAGCGCTTACATGCTTAATTAGCTCCTATTGATCAGATTATTTCAGGTCTGCAGAACTCCTTTCAATCTGTTCAGACGGAGCTCAGTCGGATCAACTGATGTGTTTACATGAAGGCTTTTCAGCCCGACTGAATCAGATCCATTACAAACAGACTATTTTTGGGTACATTTAAAATTAGCTATTGATGTACAGACATAAGACAATCCACTATCTACTACAAAAACAACAACCTTTTGTCTTCCCTAAACCTCAGTGGAAATGAGTATTCAAGAGAAACAGCTCAGTAATCAGATTCATATTGGCACACAAATCACCGTTTCCTGCTCAGTGAGAAACACTGATCTCTGGTCATTTTGATCCTGATTTATTAAGAAAACCGTACCCAAACAATGTCATTCTTTCAGATGTCAGCGGTGCTGATAGCAAACGATCAGTTTTACTGTAGTAATCATGATATTTGGCACAAACTCGTATCAAAAGGTTGTGAGAGGTAATGACTGCCTGTACAGAATAGTGCACACAAACTAAGACCAGATCACAGACCAGCAGCAGAGAGATTCAGATGAGTAACAGAGAGTCAACACTGACCTCTAGTGTCATCAGGTGTAAAATCACTGTGTGCTTCACACAAACCCTTCCTATGAGCACTGAGTTCACTCTTTCTAAACCAGTAACTGCGGTGTGCATTCAGTCTAAGAAATTAATATACGTTTCCCTGAACTGGGCAACACTTTACATTGCAGTGTTCATCTGATAGATATGAGACATCATTATCATTAATTGTGTTTAATCTAATGTGAGCAAAAATACATTCATAGGACTCATATTTAAGCTGATACAGCAAATGATGAGAAATGAGAGAAACACAGTTTAACTGTGACCCTGGTTTTGTCCACAAAACCAGTCCAAAAGGGCCATTTTCTTTTTAAATTGAGATTTATACACCATCTGAAAGCTGAATGAATAAGCTGTCCAATTATGTATGGTTTGTTAGGATGGGACAATATTTGAAAATCTGGAATCTGAGGGTGCAAAAAAATCTAAATATTGAGAAAATCACCTGTAAAGTTGTCCAAATGAAGTTCTTAGCAATGCATTGTACAAGTAAAAAATTACGTTTTGATAAATTTACAGTATGAAATTTACAAAATATCTTCATGGAACATTAGCTTTACTTACCATCCTAATGATTTTTGGCATAAAAGTAAAATCAATAATTTTGACCCATTGTTGGTTATTGCTAGAAATATACCTGTGCTACTTAAGACTGGTTTTGTGGTCCAGGGTCACAATTCGAATATGGAAATTTATTTTCCTGTACCTTCTGATCACACTGTTCTTCCTCAGTTTTTTTTGTCTTGTTTTCCAGTGTTAATGTCTAAAGATTCTTAAATGAAAATGCATTTAATTGACAGCAGAAGATAAGCAGTCCTGCTTTTTGTGAAAGTGATCAAAACCAGGTGATGATTAAAACAAGAACAAATATCTGCCAATGGGGCTCAGAAAAAAATAGCTTAATTAAAAAGAAAAGCAAGTTTTCATACCCCACTGACATATTTTTTCTAAAATAATTTTGTTCATTTTCTCAGAAAGACTTCCATCTTAATTTTGCATCAAGTAAATGTATATTGATTTAAGGGTGTTTAGATATTTCCATTGGAAAACGTGACAAAAATACTGAGAAAGAATATTTTTGCAATGCATGCAGCATTTAATGTCATGACTCTGATTTAAGACCTTTTAAAGCCTTAATTTGCAGAAAACACTACATATTATGTATTAACAAACATATGAATGTACAATTTACTAACAATGTATTATTTACAACATTTAATAATCTTTGTCAATCTTAGATCATAAAACTATATATAACTGTTCAGTGTTTGTTCATGTTAGTTTACAGTGCATTAACTAAAGTTAACAAATACAAATGTAATGTTAAAAATAACAACATAAAAATAAAAATGTTAAAAATGTATTAATGTTGAGATTAACATTAAGACTTAAATGCAGTAGAATTACTGTAAATTGTTAGTTCACATTAACTAAATAACTCTTGTTAACAAATTGAGGGGTGAGAACCAGAAAGGCGTAAGTGCTGTGAGCTGTGTCTTTGAATGAGCATCCCATGTTATTAGCATTTATTTTTAAATGTTAACAATTTGGAACAGTTTCACTGTTTGATCCTGTTGTGGTTTTTGCCACTTTAATGTTGCAACAGTTCCTGAAGATCAGCAGCACTGATGAATGACTACAGGCCGTTCAACAACATCACGACAGAAGCAAGCACCTGCTGATTATTATTAATCACTCAGTACGTAAGAATGTAAAGTAAGGTGAAATACTTCACACATGTCATGTATGACTGTATGTGTTCATCTGGAATAAAACCACAGCGATCAGACACAGCGCTGACATGACTACACACACACACACACACACACACACGTGAAATACAGATGAGGGGAACTTGTGTTGTGAAGGTGTGTACCACAGTATTCATTGATGCACCATGCAAATACCACCATATACGAATATGGGAATCAACAGAGCTGTGCTGGAGAGGCTCTTCATTCCCAGATAGGAATGGTTTCTGAGAGGACATACGGTCTACTAGCAATGTTATTCTACTAGCAAGAGATTATTCCCTCAAAATAAATCTGACAGATCAATACAAATTATTTTTATGACAAGTGAAATGCTCATAAGTGGCATCATGAAGAATCATCTAGTGTACTAGACATCAAAAAGCAGCAGAAGATCAAGGAATTGTCATGTGTGTGTGTATTGTATTAGCATCATGTCTGGCAACTACATTTACAGTCTTTTTTTTTCTAAAAATATAAGTATATTTCTAAGGCAAGATACAACAATACAATAGGATAAAAATGGCAGTTAGAAATGTCATCATCTGTGGTAGTCTCAGGACCAGCATTGGGGGTAAAGCTTTGCAAGTAACATGAGTTACATGATTAGATTTCAAGTAATTAGTAAAGTAACTTTTATATTTACAAGAAAATATCTGAGTTACTTTTTCAAATAAGTAACACCCGAGGTGTGAACATGATGTACTGTAGTTCTAGACTAAATGTCAACATGCATTTACTCATCTCACCTGCACAAAAACAGATTCAGTATTCCTCAACGTGAATAATAACAGTGAAATGCAAACTCACAATATGACGCAATCCTGCAATAATTAAATATGTTAAATAATACAAATATCCTATGTATTTAATCACATTTTTGCTGCTGACCTTCGATGATCCAATTCAACCATACTAATAAGAAAAATTACTTTAGATAAACATAATATTTGTGTTTCACTTTTTTTCTTTTATTGCTGAAGAGTGTTGACCTTTGTTCTCTTGCGTCCTATTCTTCATGCAAACTGAAAGGTTTGTTTGAGCTGTGCCCTCTACTGTACAAGATGTGAATTTACATTTCCTTCAGCCTGAGGCTTATTCATTTCACTTTTGGTGTGAAAGGGGTTTCCCCAAAACAGAACTTTTTTATACTAATAACAAACAAACAAGCAACCCCAGATTAAAACCTTTTTTAGGACTTTTGCACAATACTGTACATTCAATAATGATTAAAAACAGAAAAAAGAACTGAGAAAACCGAGGGCTTAAATGTACAGGGATGATAATGAATGAAAAACGGAACACATTTAAAAAAAAAAAAAAAAGCATTGATAGGGCTCCGATCCAACTGTGTTGAGCACCGTCAAATGTACAGGCAACAATTGGCAGCAAATCAGGCAGTGACTGCATTGGCATTGGACTTTGTCAGATTAACAGTATCTGTTCTTGTCAAGTGCCAGTTTAGAAATAAATCACTCCCCACTGGCATTGATGACTGGAGTGAGTTTACAACTGAAACTGCCGTAAAGAGGGCTGATGCCTGTTACTTAAAAACCTCTGTCCAGTAACACTAGTAATTACTACTACTGCAAAAATAGATTCATCAACATGTTAGCAAAAAGCACTGAACAGAAGCCACCAGATCACTGGGTCCCTAGACTACAAGCCTAGGTTAATCTGCGCAGCCAATAGCAAGCGTTTGGGGCGTGGCTACAGCAGCAGGCGGAGCCAGAGTGTGTTTAGCCAGTGTGGAAAAAGACATTTGCTGCGTCCCAATGCGCCTACTTATACTACGCCCTTAAAGTATGTATTCTTTTGGTGAAGAAAAAGTACACACTTTTGAGTGTGTAGTAGAGGAGTAGGCAAGATTTGGGACTATCATGTCACGCAACTGCGTCTTTACCCTGTCACAGTAAACTGGCCTGTCAATCATCTTGTCACAGTTAACATCCTCCACATTTAATTTAATTTAACTTTATACCGTATTGGAGAGAAAAGAAGTAGCACGTTGATCTGCCAGTCGCGGGTCTTTCCTGCCAAAAACTGCTCATATTTTCTGCATAATGATGCATTTAAAAGTTAACTAGCAAACAGATGTTTATAAAACTTCACATTGCGGTTGTAGATGAAATATAACACAGATAACATTAAATCATTTTTTTAATTTATTTGTTTTTTTTTGTTTTTTTTTTTACCAGGTTGATTATTAGTAACCTTTTTTTCTAAACATCTTTACCTAACCACTGGTTGCGCACATCCGCCATGTTTGTAGTTTTTTTCAACACGTTTTATTCGTGTTTGTAGTTCTGGACCGAATCCTTTGCCAAAGTGCAATGAACTGTGGGCAATATTTGCCATCAGAAATCGACCTGAAAAATAGTTGACCATCCGGGGACTTTTGGCATACTCTTTCAGCATACTATGCTTTGGGACACACTTACTGTAATCTCACATACTATTTAGGATAGATAGTATGAACACTGGGATGCAGGGATTCAGATTCTGTTACAGAAGTGCAAGGCAAATTTCAAGGACTTACAAACAGGGTTGCCAGGTCTTTGTAATAAAACGAGCTCAATTGGTACTCAAAATCAGCCAACTGCATTCCGGGGGAAAATGGAGTTTTGTTACAGAAGTGCAATTAATGTCAAATAAGCAAAAGCAAAATGTAAACACTTAAAAGCGGGCACTTGAAGGTTTCTATAAATATATTTCTCATGCTGTGTGACAAGTAGACAGTATTGCTGAGTTTTGTTCATTTGCATTTTGTTTGTTTTCTAGCTTTATTTTACAAAAGTACAATGTTTCACTGTTAAGGAACCCAAGTGTTTGCGCCGGTGCCTCCCATGCGCACACATATCAGTTCTAGCATTGCAAACTTGACATCGCAGCCTCTTCATCATCAAACTAAATGAACCAACTAAACATGCAAAAGGTATTTGGTGACTCAATTTAATTTGTCTGTTGTACAGTATTTTTTTTCCAAGCACATTTTTTTGTGTATGTAAAGGATGCTGTTTTAAGTAGATATTCAGACAGAAGAGAAGTACAAAACCTTCTTGGGATAATAAATACTAGTTTAGCAACCAAATGTTACACCGCGTCTAACGATTCACTCGTGAAACGATTCATGCTGAATGAGAGCTATGTGAGCCCAGCAAGGCCACCAGGTGGATTAGTTTTCGTTTCGTTTTCAATAAGTTTGTTATAGATTTAGCATTTAAAATAAATGTTGTTTGTATTGAATGGCACTATTATTTATTTTTATTTTATACATGTACTTATTTTTGTTCTGTTTTGAATGCCACTAAAAGTAAACGAGTTGGAGTGAGGGGAAGTAAAATACATGTTTATAATAGTCAACATTGGAAGTGAATCAAAAATGTTCATTAAAGATTCCTAAGACAAGAATGGGTATTGTTTTGGTTTTAACTTTGATGAAAAGTTTTGATCCAGTTCAAATGTTGACTACTGTATAGTTTATATAATGACTGTTAAATGTCTTAACATTCATTTTATTTATCAGTGTTTACATTATAATTATAATTTAAATTATATTATGCATGCTGTAGTATTAAAAACAGGGTCCCCACACCATGGTTAACTTCAAATTCAAGTACTTAATGTGGGGACACATTTCAAGTGAGAGCAAGGTTACATTGTATTACCTTTTAAGATACACTGTTACAGTTTTCATGTGTCAAACACAACTATGCAAAAAAAAAACAAAAAAAAAAAAAAAAAATTTTTATTATTATTATTATTATTATTATTTATTTTTATTTTTATTTTTTGGCCATATGACAGAGGTCTGATATTCTTTTTGTCATCTTTTTTTTGTTTTGGATAAAACTGAAGAATATTTTGCACCATTTTATCAATACAAGCATTTCAGTCAAATGTATTTTATGCAATACTGTATTTCAAGCATTTAACCCACAGGAGAAAATTAACCCTTTGCAAGAGTTTAAAATCAGCCCAATTCCGTGCAAAAAATGTGGATTTGGCAACCCCGCATCCAACACAAGCTGCAGAAATCAGGTTTAACTGATCATGGATCAAGACAAGAGTAAGGAAAGATGACTGACAAATCATGCTGGAGGATTTCCTGCTCAACAGACAATGCGCTCATATCTGAACTTAAAAGATGTGCTCCCTTTATACAGAGTGTGTGTGTGTTCACGAAATTGAAAGTGAAAGCAAATAGCCGCTTATTCAAAAGAGATTTAAATATTCTGCGGCTCCTTGATGCCCGAAAGCAGAAAGCAAAATCTGAATCCCGGACATTTTGGGTGATTTAGAAATCCCGGCCGGATGTATTTTTTAGGTCCAAATAGAGGACCGGGGAAAAGAGGATGTATGTTCACCAATGTGAATCAAGCAAGCTAGTATGTATAGGGCACGATGTGTTGGTGAAATAACACATTAGTGGACCGGAGGGAATAATATGGAATTTTTTTGAATTGGTGGGTTTTTGTTAAATGTGAGCCAAAATCATCACAATTAAAAGAACCAAAGACTTAAACTACTTCAGTCTGTGTGCACTGAATTACACGAGTTTCACAATTTGAGTTAAATTACTGAAACAAATGAACTTTTCCATGACATTCTAATTTATTGAGATGCACCTGTATACAATGGGGACCATTTGCAGCAATAAAACAATCATATTATCTTCATTATTCCCACCCACATTAAACTTTAGTATTAAACACGGTTATAATTATGAGGGGGGTCCTTGGAAATTCCTTTCCCCTGTAAGGGGTCCCTGGCTCCAAAAAGTTGAAAACCCCTGTACTAGATGACATTTTTGATGCCCCCCTGGTGGTCTGCTTATAGACCAATTATCTGTTTGTAAACATTCGGGATGCACGCGCAGCTTGGTTGCAGAAAACCCGGCAGAGATAGCCTTTACGGCTAGAGAATTACAAGGATACGGCACAAAATACTTAGATTTAAAAAGAGTATAGATTATATTGATTAGATGTCATTTTCAAAATGTCATTCGCATATTACAAGAGCTTTGTCACCCAGCGATAAGCACTGTTATTCAACGAAACCGACGTTAGATAGTGGGATAGTCTTACAGAACCGAAACAGGGATGATGTTTTTATGGGCGGTTCAATTGGCAGTCGATGGAGCAATGGAATAAAAGAATAAAAAAGGTCAATTTGATTTTATATTTCAAAATCCTGACTTTATTTTCGCAATTCCGTTATTATATCCCACAAATCTAGAGGAAAAACAACTCGTTATTCTCTCATTTCCACTCGGCTTATATCCCACACTTCTGACTTTTTCCCCTCAGAATTAACAAACTCATTAGTTTTGTTAAATCAAGTTATAAAGTCTGAATTAGTAGATATAAACTTGCATTTGTGAGAAAAATAGTTAGAATTGTGAGATAAAATAATAAAAAAAAGTTCAGTAAAATGTTAATAGTAATAGGTTTAAATATGTCATGCTGTAACTGTAGGGCTCATACAGTACATCCCCTATGAACAGCATATGTGAATATTATGTAGACCTATTGTTTAAATCAAATTTATGCTTTAAAAGTAGAGTAATCATAGCAGTTTTCATCCATAGCATGTCCGTTTAAACGTCTGCGTTTAGCTTCAAATGGCGTCTTTGACTACAGTATTGTATAAAAATTATTTGCATTCCGATTTTGACATCAAAAGGCACAAAAATATTTTTTTTCTCTTATTCCATGGAGTTTACCCATTTACCTCCACTTGCTACCAGTGTTTTTCTGCAACCACTATGCGCGCAGCTGCGAGTGACGTCACTGTGATGTCTACTCGAAATTGGCCTATAGGTCATAAACCACACCCCCTCCATTTAAACGAATGGGACATAAGCCAAAGTAAAAAGTCTAATTACAGTTCAAATAAATTTTCTTAGATATGATTTCCGTCATTTCAGGTAGTTTTTCTCACACTGATGTATGCTAAAGTGTTTGTTTTTGTAATAAGTTTACTTTTAGTTGGTTATTTGATGTTATAAAAACAGGGTGTGGCGTCATCATTGTGTGATATGAGAATCCACCAATCACAGCACAGACTCCAGATGATGTCATCAGCACAATTTTCTATAGTTGAAGTCTCTATTAAAATGATCCATAATTGCGACCTGCTAAATTACGAACTTGCTAAATTTAATAGTATTTCCCTTAATTGCTGTTTTTGTCTTCAGTCTGAAGAAACAATCAATCATTTATTTTGGGACTGTACTTCTTGTAAAGTGTTTTGGGTTGTCTTTTCCAATTTTGTTAAAAAATATTTACATCCAAACTTCTGTACAACCCCCAAAAATGTGTTTTTTGGTTACTCTTTGAATTTAGACTCTTCCCACTGCAAAATTATCATTAAAGTATTGCTATTCCTTGCTAAGTTTAACATTCATTAATGTAAATTTTCAAAGCAAACTCCTTACTTTTTTATTTTCAGGAAAGATTTTGATGTGTATGTGAACTCTTTAAAAAACTCTAATAATTCTATCGCATGTAAGACTCTTTTATGGTGTAAATCCTATAAGCTAATACAATATGCTTTGGATTATTGTATGCAACCCTCATTGTCTATTTGTTCTTATTTTGTCTTTGTAGTTGTAATTGTTGTTATAAACAAAAACATTTTCTATAGCGCAGGAAGGAAGTGAAGACGTGTCATCCATCTTTTATTTACAGTCTATGCTATGCACCAGTCTGCATACATTTTCAGAACATAAAAGTGAACATTGCAGATCAGGTTAAAAATTCTTGATTTTTTTTTTTGACATATTAATGTTAAAGGTTTTTACAGAGGAGTATCTATTTTTATCAGTCCATTAAGTATTAGACATAAAATATTATATACATAACAGTGTGAATGATATATGAACAAAGCATTCTGTAAAACCCTTCAAAATAAACAGGTACACAGGAATCAAACTATAAAGCGTGGTTTATGTAAGTGCTGCTGAAGCGCAGAAAAAACTCACCGCTCCTAAAAGACATGTATGGAAATGGAACTCTACAGATGCAAATAGATAATGTGCAATAAAATACACACTTGCATCTATGAATTTTAGATGTTTTCTTTACATGTTATGGAAGCCCATAGTGTCTTGCTTTAAAAATATGGTTCTCATTTAGTACTGTGGTATATTTTATAGTATTTTGGCATCCTGATAGCATTGCTGTACCACAGTGACAGGATGTAATAAAAGACTTTGTAAATGACCTGCAAACCTGAGCCCGACAACAAACCAGACACGTAGATGTGCTCTACAGCAGTGCTCCTCAACTGACTTCAGGATCCAGAACAAACATGAGAACTGATGAGCGGAGAACAGCAGATGTGATCCAAACAAACAAACACAGGTGAATGTTGCATTTTAGAAGTGTTTCTCTGCTGTCCAAACCTCGACCCGTCAGTCCAGAAGCACTGCTTCACACATTACTGATGCACACGGACATCTTACGCAAACTTTCTTTGAGAGCATGCTGATGGTTTACTCACTGAAGCTGACGCTCTTCTCACGATGGTAGTATCCATCTGCGCTCTTTTTCTTCAGCATGGAGCACAGGTCCAGTCTACACACGCATTCGTCTCCAAACACACGACCCTCAAACTCAGAGAACAGCGCCGGATCCAGCTTCTTAACGCCCTGCGAAGACACGCGCACGCACGTCACACAGTGAGTCTTGAGCAAACAGAAGGACACACGCACACGGGCCAGGGAAGAGAGAGTACAGTTGGGGTGGAAGCGTCTGTCGTGGCCGATAACCTCGGCAGGAAGCGTGTCCTGCGGCAAGATTATAGACGCGCCTCCTATCTGTGTTCTCCACATGGAGAAGCAGCATCCACACGCCGTACTGTCTGTCTGTCACGTACACACACACAGAGTTAAAGGAAGAGCTCAGCTAATGTCATTCCAACCCTTTTCTTCATAAACAAACAGAGAGTTTCTTTCCTTCTTTTCAGTCCCTTTTATTATATGGAGAAGAGCAGCGTGAACATTTAGCTAAACGTTTCCTCTTTGATAGAAAGTCACGGAGGAATGGATGCGGAAGCACATGAGGTTGAGTCTCTTTAAAGTGGACTGTGGGAAGTTTAACGCTGTGTAATGCGTGTTTGATTTGATTGTGGTGGACTGATGAGAAGATCTGGCGTCAGGTCTCACCCCATACTGTCTGAACAGATGGCTTCAACCTCAACACCTGACTCATGAAACAACATCACAACCGCTTCTGCTCAACAACACATCAAAAATATAGCAATATTATGAAATATCATTACAATTTGAAAGAACTGTTTTCTATGTGAATATCTGTTAAACTGTAATTGCTGTGATGCGCAGCTGAATTTTCAGCATCATTACTCCAGTCTTCAGTGTCACATGATCCTTCAGAAATCATTCTAATATGCTGATTTGCTGCTCAAGAAAATTTTCTGATTATTATCAGTGTATTTTTGTGGAAACTGATAGATTTTATTTTTCTGGATTGTTTAAAGGGGTCATCGGATGCAAAGTTCACTTTTACATGTTGTTTGAACATTAATGTGTGTTCATAGTGTGTAAACACAACCACCCTATAATGATAAAAATCCATGCAGTGGTTTTTATTTAATCTTAAAAACAATTTCCCCTTTTTCAAATCAAGCCATTCTCAGCATCTTGTCTGTGTGACGTCACACCGACAGAGGCCGCTCCCACGGTAGTTAATTGACACGGCCGTCTTACCTCAGACCCGCCCTGAATGAGCTGTAACAGTCAGATCTCCATTATTTTGATGCCAGAGCTTGGATGGAGACAAGCAAGGCTCCTAAGCGATTGAGGTGTTCTGTTGTTGGATGTAATAATGAACATAGTAGTCGCCATTTATTCCCGACATCTGAGCCACTGAAGTTGCAGTGGCGTTTGTTTGTGAAGGGAATGCACCTCCCGATCTAAACAAATGCATTTATGTTCGCACAAATCATTCGTGATCCAGCTTCACTTACAGCAGAAGTGAGTATAAGGTATTTTTTTTAATGAATCTTTGCAGTCACCTTTCCTAATAACATTCTAGTCAGCAAGTTTATCAGCTAAATGCGCCTCAAGTAAACAGGCTCGTCACTCCACAGAGAGTAGAGAGGGGCGGGGCGAGCAGAGCTCATTAACATTTAAAGCAACATCGACCAGAACAGGATGATTTTTGCAGAGCTGATTTTGAAGTGTTTTTTACACTACCATTGAGAAAATTTTAACCAAAGCATGTTATAGACTTTTCATTAAGACCCTAAAGAATCATATCAACTTGTGGAAAATGGGCATCCGATGACCCCTTTAATAAACAGAAAGTTAAAATTAAATAGAAATCTTTTGCATCATTATAAATGCATTTACGGTCACTTTTGATCAATTTAATGCATCCTTGATGCATATTAATTTCTTATTATATTAATTCATAATAATTAAAATCATAGTGGCCCCAAATGTGTAAACAGTAAGAGCAACAGTAAGGCCAAAATGGACATGCACACAAATTTTCACTTATCAAAGCTGTTTTTTTATTTGAATTATGCACATAAACACCTGTGACTGCACTTATTCAGTCTATTTATCTACAGATAGACCATATTATTCAGAAGAAGAATAGCTTATTATGTTTATCACAAATAAATAATTATCTATTGATCATTGTTGTCATGTTACAGTGAATTTGCTCTATGTCATGCCTGTGTGAACACTCCATAACGACGGTAAAATTCAGCTCTAGAGCTTCTGAATGCTGTTTATGCAAAAAGGAGGATGTCAAACTTAAACTTGCAACTATAAAGCAACTAACAGAGACTCTGCTGTGTTTGCTTATGATATGATAATCAAACACATCGTCCTCCTCCTTCATCACACACACACAGACACACATTGGCGCAATGGTTTTTATACTGTCCACACTGTATTTTCTGTCCCCTTACCCTAAGCCTACCCCTAAACCTAACCCTTACAGAAAACTTTCTGCATTTTTACATTCTCAAAAAAACTAATTCTGTATGATTTATACGCTTGTTTCCCCCATGGGGACCTCAGTTTAGGTCTCCATGAGTCTTTGTGTATTCAGGTTTAGGTCCCCACCAGGATATAAAAACAAGACCACACACACACACACACACACACACACACACAGACACACAGAGTCCTTCTTACCTGCTTGCGTAGTTTAGGTGCTCGTGAGAGTTTGAGAAACGTCAGATGAGGTTTAAATGCTTTGTCATCTCCAGACGCGATGCCCCGCTCCTCAAACGCCTTCCTGACACTTTCTGGGTGGAGAGAAACAACACACTCAGCCTCAGAGAGACAGATGCATCCTGGGATAGTCTATTTACAGCCTCCGTGGCCAGGCCCGAGACTACTCCACTGTCCTCAATGTAAGACAAGAACATAATCAATACAGAGAGAGCTAAAGAGAGACTGTTAGCGGTGATGACATTAGCAGCCCGAGCTCTCAGGATTTCGCTGCATCTAAACCATCAACACGTTCCAATGGGATTTTCAAGAAGGAACCAAAATGCTGTGCTCATATAATTATCAGCCAGTATTAGAGTTTTTTTTACTGTCATATCAATCTGATTACATCAATACTGGAATCACTGGAGAATACTGGAAATTTAAACTTGATGATTATGTTATGAAAGCTGCAGACAGCTGTAACACATTTCAAACACATTTACAGCCAGTGTTGAGGGCAATGCATTACAAGTAATGCAGGTTATGTAATCAGACGACTTTTTTCAAGTAACTATTACATTTTTAATTAAGTGACTTTTTCAAATAAGTAATGCAACAGGCAGAGGCACTACCTTTAGCCTGAGGCTTATTCATTTCACTTCTATGAAATGAAAGTTTTGCCAAAACAATATTAGTTTTTGTGTTATTAAAAAACAAATTAGAAAGCCCAGCCCAGGTGACAAAGAAGAACTCAAAAGTAACATAATGGATTACTTTCCAAGTAAAGTAATGCAATAAGTTACTTTTTTATGGAGTAATGCAATATTGTAATGCATTACTTACAAAAGTAACTTTCCCCAACCAGCCATTCAAAAGTTAACTTGGAATTTGGAATGCAAATTCCACATTAGAGGCTTGGTAACTACTAGTTAGTTTGCAATTACTGTAGTTGCACCATCGGTTTTAAGGCCAGGTCATACACCCTCGTAAAGTAATGCACTGTTGCGTTGCATGAATTATGAATTTGTGTTAAAATGTGGTGAACTGTTTTACCTGCAAAGTTTGATACTAACTTCTTTTGTCTCACATAACTAACAGTACATTTAACTAACAGTAGCTAACAAACTAACAGTATACTAACATAACTAACAGTAAACAGAAAGTTTCCATTGAATTTTGATACTGAAATACTATTTTCTATGTTATGACATTCAGAGTGTATTTTCTATGACAATGGCATTCGGAAACTTTTAAATTAACATGCCCGGGCTTTAGGAAAAAAGCGAACGGTGAGCAATATGCATTTAAAGTGGTAAATATTGGAGGAATATGTCAAAGTCATTTATATGTGCCAAACTTCCTGCTGCCAGCTGGTGGTGCTATGACCATAGCTGAATATTGGCATGTAGATGTGTTCAGGCCAGAACTTTAATCAAACGGATGAAGTCTGGCACAGACAAGTGCAAAACATGACATATCCTGTTGCCAACTGGTGGTGCTATGATTTTAACTGAATATGGTCATGGGTATGTGTTCAGGACAGGAATTATAACAACTTCCTGTTTCATGCGCCACGGCCACGCCCTTCAACGAAAACTCAAGATCTTCGCAATTTAATGTCAGAAAGGGCTTTAGATTACACTGACAAAATTTGGTGTCGATCTGTTTAAATCTCTAGGAGAAGTCTGTTTAAATACAAAGCCTGAAAATGGCAAAAACGGCACAAAACTTGACGAGAAAATTCAAAATAACAGACTTCCTCCTCTCCTTCCTCAAAAACGCAATTCTCTGTCCTGAAACATAAAAGTTCAAACATCAACATCATCATATATGTCTGAAGGAATGAAGTCTGTCAGGTAAGACAAGAGCTTAGTAATGCAATTCGATCAGTCTGCTCTTTTATTCTAGCCATTACTCCTGGTTGGAGTAGTGACACATTTAATGCTAAAATATTTCTTTTTGCTTTTTTTTGCACGGCAACTATGTTAAGCTGTAAGTTACACAGAGAGTGAGCTGCTGTAGCAGATAAAGACGTGACGTGCAGAACAGCACATAAACACCATCAGTATAACAACAACAACACATGACAAACATGCTAGTGCACAGGAAGAGGCGGCATATTTCAGGCATGAATGATTTCTTATGCAGCAGTATAAAGTCAGGATGAATCATTATGTAGATGTATTTAAAATTATTTACAGGGTATGACCATGATGCCTTCTAAACATGGAGAACAAGACTTCCATATGTGTAAACCAATAATACGTAAACAACCAAATATTTAATTGACCATAATAACCATTAATCCAGTCTTCAGTGTCACATGATGCTTTAGAAATCATTCCAATATGCTTATCTGTTTTCAATGTTGGAAATTTTTTGAAGCCTCTGATCCTTTTTTCAGGATTCTTTGATAAATAAAAATTTTAAAAGAACAGCATTTATTCAAAACAGAAACCGTTTCTAACAATATATACTACTGCTCAAAAGTTTAGGGGAAGTACTTTTTTTCCCTTATAAGACTTATATTGTTAGAAAACACTGCATAAACAATTAGCTATAAACGACATAACTTTTAAGCAAGCTGTGACCAATGGCAGACTGAAGCATCTGAAGCACAAACGCAGTGTACTGATGAGCAGATGAGGAAAGATGTACCGGCCATGAGCGTGAGTTTGGACAGATGCTCTCCTTCTGTGATCTGAACGAATGCCACTTCCTGTTTAAAGTGTCCGATTCCACAGAAGGGCAGGATCAGCCTCCGGCCCTCCAGCAGCGCGTTCAGAGGAGACTCCAGCTCTGACAGTGTAGACACAGCGCTGCACACGCAAACACAACAAACATCCACACATCCTGTTAGTCGAGTCCTGCACACTTCTGCTGTTCCATTTGATTACAGACAATGAGAGTGAAAGCATGTCATAATCACTGCTGTGGTGTGAGATGAATGTACACTCAAAAAAATGATTCTTTAAACCTACTTAATTCAATTATGGACAGTGGTTCCACACAACCAAATTGTTTTTGATGAACATGAATGGATTTTTTCGAATCTATGCAAACTCTTTGTGTTGTGACAACACAGCTGAATGAGGAAGAATTTATGTGAAATAGTAATGTCCAACCAACTCAATTTATTCACTTCCTTGTAACTTAAACCGGTTAAGCCACAGATTAAATCAACTGAAATTAAGGGATTAAATCTCTCAAGATCTCAGCAGATGATGATTAAACAACTTCACAAACAGCATCACCAGCTTCACTTATTATTAACCAGACTGATTTTATTTCTGTCACACATCTACAGAAACTGTTATTGAGGATTACAGAGGATCAAAAGTTGATGTTTTAAGGGTTAAAATGATGCCACCATCATTGAGATCAGCATTTGCTTTAGTTGAGCTCTTGACCCTTCAGTTTTTGGGTTAGATCTCTGTTTAGCTATACATGTGATGTTGTAAAACAGAGTGATCAGTGCTTTACATGAAGCGCATTTTAATTGATTTTATATGTTGAGATGTTTATTGTGAGATATTTTGATTACTTTTTCTCAATTGATGCATTTAGATAACCATAACCAACCCCGTGAAACTTCAGCAGACAAAAAAAAAAAAAAAAACTATGATGTAACAGTAAAGAAGAATTATTTTAGGTTCATGTAAAGCATAAGAAAACACTGCTGTTACATAGAGACACACAGACATCAAGTACCAGCATATTAATCTCAACAATGGTGACAATCAACAAAATGCTTTATACTGCAATGCATGCTGGGTAACAACATAGTAAAAACTCCCATCATGCACAGCAGCATGAATAATTATTGTCACCACTGTTGAGGATCATATGATAAGTGTTCATGTCTAAAATCCTGAGCAGGTGTACCTCTTTTTTTTTTTTTAAATTGAAGCTTTATGGTGGTGATTGTTTAATAGGACCTTTCTTCAGCAATATGCCCATCAATAAACCAAAGAGAAAGATCACTTTATAATATTCACACAAATGAGCTATAAGCAGAAAGTGTAAAATAATCAGTTGCGTCAAACATTTGATTCAGCAATGCACAAATGTTTGTTGTGAAACAAAATTACAATTGCCTAGAAGCAAAATTATTATAAGTTATTAAAAGGGTCAAGAGACAAACTAAAGCAAACCTTGACCACAATTATGGTGGCATTATGTTTTTTTTTTTTTTTAATTATTATTATTACAATTAAGCCAGTCTGCTTAGTAATGAGTGAAGCTGGTGATGCTGTTTGTGGAGTTGTTTAATCAGATTTTGAGAGATTTAATGTCTTTTATTTTAGTTTATTTAATCTGTGGCTGAAGTCAGTTGTAGTTCTTGTGTTTCTCGTTTCTTCAGTGATTCTGCTTGTTAACAGCAGGTGTTCATGACTAATACACAATCATCATTTAATTGATCATTTCATTATCTCTAACTTTAACTCTGCTTCAGTGTTAATTTAACTATATTTAGAGAGGGACCAAATGTTCTCTGAATTTTACTCTGTGAATTTTACTGTGCAGTCCACATGCGCTTTCACATGTCCCAGCCGCACAAAATTATCTATTAACGGCGCAATATACCAGTTAAACTCGACTGCAAAACAACACTAAAGGCATAGTAAAATCACTTACAGAAATTAAAGATTTTGACTTGACACAAAGAAAACTTTAGATTTTCTTTCCTGACTGGTACTTCTAGCTCTGACGCCATGATAAACCTCCTTCGCACCGTCTTCATCAAATGCGTTGGAAACGTCATATCCGTTTTTTTGAACGGCGAAATTAAACCGTTTATGTTAGTTTAACGATTGATAATTAAGTAAATGGAAACTTAAACAGTTTAAATTAATAGTACACAACACAATAGTGTTTTGGCAGAAAAAGAAACATACTTGTGTTGTTTTAACAATAAATACCTGGGTAAAACGAACAGTGGCGCAAAACCATTTTTTTGAGTGCAGTTTGACTGAGCTAAGTGATTGAAACATGTACTTTTAAAATGAAAACTTTATGTTAAACCAACGCGTGACAGTTTTAAGTCAGGTTAACATGACACAATCATGCTGAAATGAAAAATGGCCACAATGGCATTAATTCAACATGAATTGTTTAGGTAAAATGAACAGAACTGAAAAATCATTTTTTTGAGTGTACATGCAGCTCTGACAGATCTAACATGTGTTCTTGGCCTTTAAAGACAATAAAATAGCTTCGATTTAGATGATTTGTTGCTTTACACAGCAGTTGGTGCTTTAAGGTTGCTTTACTGGGATTCTTTTTTTTTTTTTTTTTACAAACTATTAGAATATTACAAACTATTTCTTTTACTGAACTGAACTGAATCCACACTGATGTCACTTGAGCTAAATAATGTCAGTACTGTCTTCTGTAGAGCTGCTTATGAAATAGTATTTTCTTAATAGGTCACTTGTCCCCTGGAACTGATTTCAGGAAGATTTTTTACCTTTGCAAGGGCAGTTTTTATAATTACACTATTAAGTGTTGTTTTTCTAATTTCAAATGCATTCATTGATCACAATACTAAGTCATCTTTACATTGCAAAGACATAGCAGAAGACATGCATTTACACAAAAACTGCATAATGGAAATAGGTAACTTCCAACCCTGCTGCGCACACAGCATGTATGAAATACCACGTTAGGGTGGTTCACATTAAAGCAAAATACATCCAGCAATCAGTGTGTGTGTGTGTGTGTGTTCTTACAGATCGAGCTGCTCCTGTGTGCTCAGGTGAGTCACCAGTAGGGTGATGTGTAGAGTGTCCACAGGTATCAGCGCTCGGGACAGACGAGAATCCTTCTCCAGCACCAGCTTCTGCACGTCCTGCACCGCCTGCTTGATCTGAAACACACACACACACACACACACTTTAGATACTTGCTTCACAACCCACAGACACATAACCGAGTATTGAGTATAATCAATTTTTGAAAAGGAGGAGAAAACTTCCCATCTCTTTTGCTCTTGATGAAGACAAGAAGCATGTTTTGATTTGATTATCTCTGCTGTCCATGGCATGACACTGTCACAGCCTATTTGCTGTTTTTTTTTTTTTTTTTTTTTTTGACAGTGCACACATTGTAAGATGAGTAAGTCACTCACATACGAAAACACAACTTAAGAGCCCATGCATTCACTGTGTGATGCAGTCTTTGTGAATATAGTTAGAATACAGAATATAGTCAATACAGTGCCGCTCACTAATATTGGCACCCTTGGTAAATATGAGCAAATATGGCTGTGAAAATAAATCTGCATCATTTATCTTTTTGATTCTTCATTCAAAAAATTCACACAATTCTAAACTTTCATTGATGTAAAACAACTGAAGGTGGGGGAAAACTCACATTATGAAATAAATGGTTTTCTCCATTGCATGCTGGCTACCATTATTGGCACCCTTAGAAATTCTTATGAGTAATGTATCTCTGAAGTATATTCAGAGATTACATTTTGTATGAATGATTACATTCATATTTACATTTTGTAGCACACCAGAGTGACTGAAATCGCCCAGGCATGACCTTCTTTGTTTCTCAGGATTATAAATATGAGGAAAAACCAAAGAATATAATTCTGAGGTGCAGAACAAGATTGTTGAGCTTCACAAAATAGAAAGTGACTGTAAGAAAAGAGCTAAAGCATTGAAAATCCCCATTTCCACCATCAGGGCAATAATTAAGAATTCTAATCAACTAAAGATGTTACAAATCTTCCCGGAAGAGGATGTGTGTCTATATCGTCCTAATGCACGCTGAGGAGGAGAGTTTGAGTGGCCAAAGACCACAGCTGGAGAATTGCATTAGTTGAATCTTGAGGTCAGAAAGCCTACAAAAAAATGTAACATACAGCCTCTAGATCACCATATGTTGTTCAAATGAGTTTCAAGAAATAAAAACTCCTGGCTCATCCAAAAACAAACTCCAGCATATTCAGTTGTCAGACATGACTGGAACTTCAAATTGGACTGGCTTAGATGAAACACATAGAGCAAACAGGGATAAAAAGTACCCCATGGCCACAGTTAAATATAATGCTGGATCTTTAATGTTGTGGGCCTATTTTTCTGCCGGAGGTCCTGGACGTCTTGTTCAGATACATGGCATCATGGATTCTAGCAAATACCAACAGATAAAAAATCTAAACCTGACTGCCTCTGTAAGAAATCTTATAATGGACCATGTTTGGATTTACCATCAAGACAATGATCTAAAACAAACATCAAAATCAGCACAAAAATGTGTCACTAAGCACAAAATGAAGCTTCTGCCATGGCTGTCCCAGTTCCCTGACCTGATCCTTGTAGAAAATGAGTGGGGTGAACTGACGAGAACAAGCACCAATACGGAGCTGGTATTCTGATGAATTTGGAGAGATTCTGGATGAAGGAACGGTGTCTGATCTCTTGTCAGGTGTTCTCCAAACTCTCAGGCTTGTGAAAAGGATGTTGCAATAATTGGGTGCCAATGACTGTGGCTGCGCAAACTAGAGAAAAATATTTATTTCATAATGAGATTTTCCCCCACTTTCCACTGTTTTACTCAATAAAATGTTCATGTTTCAGAATTTTTTTGAATAAAGAATCAAAAGAACAAACAATGCAAATTTATTTTCACAGCCACCTTTGATCGTATTTACCAAGGGTGCCAATATTAGTGGGCGGCACTGTATATGGAGGCAAAAATGTTAAAATGTTAAGAAAACGTTATTATTAAAAAGTTAATATAGTGAGTTAAATTTCAGACACAATATTGTCTGTGTTTGCTGTATTTCACCAATGAAGATAGTTCATACAATGACACGATTGAAAAGAATGATTGTGCATCTCTGAGCAACACACAGTGGTGATTCACTAGTGAATGAATCAGTGCTTTTGAACGAATCAATGTTTCAATGATTCATTCATAAAGACACTTACTGCAGTCCATTCTGAAGGGCCCATCATCATTATTTCAATAGTCAAAAAACTATTTTTAAAACATCCTGTTTAATCACATAGCATTATTTACACAATTGTAATTGCAGTGTAAACACATCTAAATGCCACTTCAGATGCAGTTTCCGTCAATGCCACTTCAATAAAGCAGGAGTTTATTGATATTGACTTCATGTCGTTGTTAACAGCCTATAGTGCCTTATTGCAACTGAATTTATTGATTAAATGTAAGAGTTTGGCATAAAAGATAATGCATATCTCTAATAAAGCTGGAGAAAACCTACCTTGTAAAGGCCAAAATGCCCTGGGAAATTAATTTAAGGGCATAAATACTGCTTTGCATTTCTGTCACTCCTGTAAACTGACCACCACACAGAATATGCAAAGTATGAAAAGACAGAGTCAGCTGTGCAAGACAGGCTTAAACCAGCCAAGATTCAAGCACAAAATCAATTAGCTAAATATTGGCTAATTATCAGAATTTATAAACGTCCAGAAAATATGAAATGATTTAATGCCAGCATCACACTGCTGTAAGAGACGGTGCTATAAGCATGACTCTGTCACTGTCACCGGCTCGTACCTCTGGGTTTGTGATCGGCATGGAGACAAAGTAGTTTGGGCGAGTCGTCTCCTTCTTCTTCTTCTTTTTATCATCATCTTCTTCACTCTCCACTCGACCGCTGTCTCCTCTCTTGCGCTTCTTCTTCACACTCGATTCTGCGCTGGAGACTGAAACACACAAACTAGCATTCAGCCATCAGAGTAATGGAGCTTCACAGAGTTCACAGAAAGTCAAACGTCATCATGTTTACAGCACAGATAAACAGTTTTAGGACTTTTGTAAATGTAAAACGAAAAAAATGTATAAAACAAAACATTATTGCACAGTATTTTTAGGCAACTAATCCAGCGGACCCTTGTCACATGTTCAGTAAGTTGTCACAGCTGCTAAACTTCTATAGTGGTGAACAGAAACTACAGCAAATATCATTTTTTCCAGCATTACAATTTGCTCCAATAGCTAAAGAAAAATCCACAATGTGGAACTTGAAAAAGTTTGTCAAAAAGACCAAAAAGAAAATAAATGCACTAAAATGTATTTAAAATACATTTATTTCATGCTAAGTATACTACAAATACATTTACATATGTACTTAACAAAAATACCCTGTTATTGTACTTTTAGTATACTAAACTGGTATATCTAAAGTCTGCTAAATTGAAACAACTAATTTTGTACTTAATGCACTTTAATAATGCAGAAGTAGTGCTGACGTTCAACTAAAGATATACTTAAGTATATCTGATTGTGCTAAAGTGAAACTATTGCAAGTATACTTTAGGTACACTTTAAATTTTTTGCATTTAAAGACCAGTAGTACTTAAAGATCATACAATCCTCATCAATAGTGGCATTAAAACATATTTTAGGCTTAATATTAAGAAATGTGCATTGTGCACAAGTAGTACTCCAAATAAAGTTTAATTACAATTTTTATAGTCAGTAAGTCTCGAGCGATATGTCAGTAAAGATTCAACTTTACTTAGTAGAAAATAAATGCATTTTAAATCCATTACTTTTTTACTAGGGGAAACATATCAAATTTGCAGTTACTCCCTCAGCTGCTGTTTTAGAAACAATAATTCAATGCCAATGTAAATTTTTTTCAAAAGAAAAAAAAAGAAGAAGCTACATTTAAAACATGAATAACTATGTCACAGTCTGTGAAAAGGCTCCATTGTCAGTAAATGAGTGAAACTGATCATGTGACTCTTCTGTCAGACTGAATCTTAAGATCTCAAATCATGCTGGAGAACATGATCATCAAGTTCAGTTCACCCACAGTCATGCTGCTATTCAGCTGTTCATTCGAACTCCGACGCTGACATTATCATTTGTAATGAAAACATTTGCATCAGAAACAGGAGCATGTTCACTAGTCAGACTGTAAATCTAAGAATGTGAGCGCCACTGAGAAGCAAACATTGACAAACATGAAGAAGCATTTCTGAACTCTTTCGGGAGAGAGACGGCGCACAGAAGAAACGCGAAGGCGCCCAACAAATGTTTTATTCATAGCATGTAGCCAGCTGGGAAATTTGAATGCAAGAGCAGCTGCGGTACTAGGACGATCCACGTATCGCTTGGCAACCGAACATCGTCCCTCAGTTCAGCGGCGCTCTCTCACTGTCTGCCACGCACACAGCGCTTCATACAATGATTCCTCCACCCGGAAGATGAGACTAGCCTACAGGAGCCGCATCACACCGCCGCTTTAAAAGGTAAGTGGGCTCTGCTGTTGTTCTAGAAAGGAAGCGTTGACTCACAGCCCAGCTCCGTCCAGACCTCTGTGTTTGCGAAGGGAAGCTCGGCCATCAGGTTGCAGGCGCATTCTGCCTCCTTCTGCTTCTTCTTCTTGCCTGACACTTTCTTCGGCTCTTTCTTTGGTTTTTTGACCTTCTTGACTGCTACAAAGAAAAGAAAGTGAGAAAATAAGGACAGAAGAGTAACACTGCTGCTGCATTGTGATAAATGACCTTCAGACTCATAGATGTTTGCATGCTGCCTACAGATTACCAGTTGCTGCGGGTTTGCATTGGACATCAAACCCAAACCAAATACTTCAGATACTGTAGCACTGAAATACTGCACAGGCCTGATGATGCAAATTACTTTGCATGTTTGATTTTCAAACACCTGTTGAATTGAGATGGATTCGTGCTGCATTCATAGCACAAAACACTTGTTTTTGTTAATGGAACTGCTCCCATATTTAGTGTGGCTTGTACTCATGGTTTTTGAAGAAACGCAACATTTTCATGTTGTCAGGATGACTGTGTAGCGTTTGACTGGACGCACAGCTTTTGAAGTTTATTGTTTTTGCTACCATAACTACACATGATAACATTGTTGCATTTTTAATTTGCATTTAGCATTGATTTATCTCCAGCCCAAGACCCAGTTAGGACAGTTTGTGTTTAGTGGACCTGACTTTATACACTACCATTCAAAAGTTTTTGAACAGTAATATTTTTAATGTTTATTTTAAAGAAGTCCCTTCTGCTCACCCAACCTGCATTTATTTGATCCAAGCACAGCAAAAACAGTAAAATTTTGAAATATTTTTGCAATTTAAAAAAAAAACTAATTTTTATTTGAATATATTTTAAAATGTAATTTATTCCCGTAATTTCAAATTTTTAGCATTATTACTCCAGTCTCATGGTCCTTCAAAAATTACTCTAATATTCTGATTTAATGATCAAAAAAACTAACTAACTAAATAAATAAATAAATAAAAACAAATTATTATTATTATTATTATTATGTTAAGTTTTAAGTGTTTTTTCAGGTTCTTTGATGAATAGAAAGTTCAGAAGAACAGTATTTATCTGATATAGAAATCTTTTAAAATATTAAAAATGTCTTTATCATCACTTCTGATCAATTAATTTAAAGCATCCTTGTTAAATAAAAGTACTAATTTCTATAACCCATAATTAATTAATTAATTTAAATAAAATATTACTGACTTCAAGCTTTTGAATAGCATAGTGTATACTATTACAATAATGTTTATAATGTTATAATGTTTATTTCAGATAAATGCTGATTTTTTGAATCTTTCTATTCATCAAAGAATCCTGAAAAAAATGTACTCACCTGTTTTCAGTATTGATAATAACACTAATAATAATAATAAAAAAATGTTGAATAGCAAATCAGCATATTAGAATGATTTCTGAAGGATCATGTGACACTGAAGACTGGAGTAATGATGCTGAAAATTCAGCTTTGATCATAGGAATAAATTTTAAATAAGCAGTTATTTTAAATAGTAAAAATATTTCACAATATTACTGCCTTTGCTGTATTTTGGATCAAATAAACGCAGGCTTGGTGAGCAGAAGAGACTTCTTAAAAAAAAAAAAAAATCTTACTGTTCAAAAACTTTGACTAGTAGTGTACCTCCACTAAAATCACCAAAACACAGTTGACTTATCAGGTTGAGTCTTTAAAAATGAGGAAAACTGAAGAAAACCTATTTATAGTGTAAAAATACTCTTTGGCACCAGTGTGTGTTAAGTCTTATAAAACGAGGCCTTAAATCAAATGATTTTGCATCTGTTCGTTTAGTCAAAGCTCGAGGTCAAGCACAGGACACATGGACAGTAGTATGCATGTCTCACCCTTGGTAGTGTTCTTCTGTTGTGTAGTGTTGTGTTCTTGCTGTGTGGACACAGAGTTATTGTTGATCTCCTCCATGATGTTTGAGTGATCTTCAGCACACACTATCGCATGCTGCACACTCAGTCTCTGTGTCTCATATGACTGAGATCTGACACGCAGCTTCACCTGACAAGACTTAATCACTTCTGAGTGAATGTCTGCATTAAACACCCGAGCCAAACGCGTTAGTGCTCTAACGAACAGAAAGTGGCGGCTGATCATGTCCAGTCACGCTAGTACGGATGTCTGATTGTTTGTGTGACAGCTGCACCGTGAGATGTAAGTTTGTTAATGTTGAATGCGATTTAATCGCAGCATGTGTTTGTGAAGAGTGTAAATAAGCTCTTGATCTTACAGTCCCGCCATTTAAGGTGGCGCGGTTTCCTTCGTCAGACGTATTTCTGCATTTACTGCGCTGCAGGATCAGCTTTCATGTTAAAAACAGACCTTACAGTGTTTACCGCAGCCTCAACACAACACCACACACATGTTACGGGTAGTCAGAGGAGACACGCGGTGCTCCCTGAGAAAGCGCTTCGAAAAACAACGGTAATGTGAAAGGAATACTTTACACATACTTGAACACTCTGTCATCATTCATTCACTCTCATGTAGATTCAAACTTGATTTTTTAGTGGAACACAAAAGATACGCTATATGGACTAAAGAAACCTGACCAACAGGGACTATAATAACAATGCATTCTAAATACATCGACATCGATATGGAGTTGGTCCTCCACTCTTCTAGAGGTTTTCCACGTGATTTTTGAGTGTTTCTGTGGGAAATGTTGCCCATTTATATAGAAAAGCGTTTGTGAGGTCAGGTGATGATGTTGGACAAGAAGGCTTGGCTCACCATCTCCATCCAGTTCATCATTTCAGAGGTGCTGGATGGGGTTGAGGCCAAGCCTCTGTGCTGCCAGCCAAGTTCTTCCACACCAGACTCATCCAACCATGTCTTATATGGGCTGGAGCACAGTCTTGGTCCCTGCTGAAAAAAAAAACAATAGAAACCATCACAGAATTTGTAATGGTTTTACTGGTTGTATTGGGAATTGTATTGGTTTTAATGGAAACTGTAATGATCCCTGTGGATCTCTACTGGTAATTTGTCGCCTTCTTTTGGTGGCTTGTTAAAACCACTATAACCTAATGGAATATGGCTCAAAACACATTACAGAAAACCATTTTTTTTTAAATGGTTTTAATGGTTAGTAGTTGGTGGTTTGTAATGTTTGTAATGGTATTTGTAGTGGAAACCATTAGAATTTCTGTGATGGTCTCTGTTGTTTTATTTTTTTCAGCAGGGATGTAAGAGAAAAGGGCCTTCCACAAACTGTTCCCACATAGCTGGAAGCATTGCATTGTCCAAAATGTCTTGCAAGTACTTTTGTCCATATATGTGACCCTGGACCACAAAACTAGTCAAAAGGGTCAATTTCTTGAAACTGAGATTTATACATCATCTGAAAGCTGAATACATAAGCTTTCCATTGATGTATAGTTTGTTTGGATAGGACAGTATTCGGTCGAGAGACAACTATTTGCAAATCTGGAATCTGAGAATATTAAATATTGAGAAAATCGCCATAAAAGTTGTCCAAATGAGGTTCGTAGCAATGCATATTACTAATCAAAAATTATTAGTTTTGATATATCTACAGTAGGAAATGTACACAATATCTTTATGGAACATGATTTTTAATTAATATCTTAATCATTTTTAGCATAAAAGAAAAATGTATAATTTTGACCCATACAATGTATTTTTGGCTCTTGCTACAAATATACCCAAACTACTTAAGACTGGTTTTGTGGTCCAGGGTCATGTATTGTATTTATCAAAATGTTTGAACACTGCTGTTCAATAATGGAAGGGCTGTCAAGATGCATAAGTGACTATAAATGTGATAATATTATGAGTTGCACACTACAGTATATTCCAAGTCTTCTGAAGTTCTAAGATCGATGCTTTGTGATGCTTTCTGTGAGAAACAGAGCAAAATTTAGACCATTGTTCACTGAAACTCTTCCCTTCCATCTCATATCTAATTTGGACTTCTGCTTATGTAAACTTCGTGCATCAAGAGTTGGGAAAACACATGCAAAACTCTCTGTGATCTTAAAAATATGAACTTTCTTTAAGCAGAATGTAATTTTCTTTTGAGGTTCATCCTATGATGGAGGCTTGGCTCATGAATATTAATGACATAATTTGATGTTTACCAGCAGGACTATCTGAAATGTTGGTAAGTGTTAGTCATAATTATAAATCCTACTACTGTGAAAGCTTTGATTTATATATAAATCAGTTAGGTTATGGCCCGAACAGTTTGTGCAGATTAAGAGGCAACATCAGCGAGACCAAATTAATATTCATGAGCTCAGCCTTTGCCATAGTAGAATCTGTATCTTTGTGTCTTGAATTGATTTTTTTGTTCTTTGTATGCAGCGCTTCCTTCAGCCACACTGAGGCCTTTATTTCCAAACATAATTCAGTCGAAACCATCAGCCTTGTCAAAACATGACACAGAAAAGGAAAAGATTTGCCTCACAATCCTATGATTAACATGCTATGGAATATTCTTGTTATTCTCCAATAATTAACCAGCAGTTCAAAGAGTCAAACAGACCCATATATAACATATATTGTCCTATATCAAGAGTGATATTGCCATTGAAGTTAACTATAAGGCCATATACAAATTTCACATATGTACATTCTCTGGGAAAATGAAGATATTTGTTTATAACATAAAAATGCCCATAGCAAAATTTGTGTCTGTACAAATTATTAGCTATATAGTGATTGTGTCGCAGGTTTTTGTAATACATACATTTTTATATTTACTTGTAGAATATCAAAATGTATATACAAGTATTTACATGACATATATGTCCAAAAAATGTATTGCACATACATAAACATATTTGTATGGGCTACAAACCCTAGTGAAAAATAAATATACTAAAATGTATTTAAAATACATTTATTTCATGCTAAGCATACTACAAATACATTTACATACTATGTACTTAATAAAAATACCTTGCACTTGTATTTTTAGTATACTAAACTGGTATACTTAAAGTCTGCTAAATTGAAACAACTAACTTTGTACTTAATGCACTATAATTGTCTGGAAGTAGTGCTGAAGTCCAACTAAAAAAAAAAAAAAAAAAAAAAAAAAAAAAAAAATATATATATATATATATATATATATATATATATATATATATATATTTGATTTGCTAAAGTGGAACTATTCCAAGTATACTACACTTATTTTGCATTATATCTTTTATTATATATTTTTTTTATATAAATATTATATAACATATTTTACATTTAAAGACTGATATTATTTTTAAGATACAGTCATCATAGGCTTAATATTAAGAAATGTTCATTGTGCACAAATAAAGTTTCATTATAATTGTTATGTCAGTAAGTCTTGAGTGATATGTCAGTAAATATATTAAAAAATATATGAATAGACTTAAGTATAAAACAAATGCATTTTAAATCTATTACTTTTTTACTAGGGAATATATGTGTATATATAAGAAATTGTTCCAATATTAAAATAGGTTTCATATGTTTTTACATCATGACAAAATATTTCATATAGGGACATTTAATACACATGCATATGCATATACTACATTTGCATTTGGGGAACAACAAAACAGAACAAGCTGAAAAAGACAAAGACAAAGTTGAAATGTAAACAGAAGCTCTTCTGCATATTGATTCAGTGTTCAATGCTTTCTGGATGCTGTGAAAGCCTCAGTGATTTGGTCTTTGTTTGTTCTGACCTTGAACCCATTGAGTGATTCTTTTCACTTTCTCAAATGCTGTGGGAAGAAACGCACGCTGTATAAGTTTGCACACATATTCTAATAGCGCAGGTATTGTTTGCTGTGTAGTAGAGCGACAGCTCTGTTATTGGCTGTTCTGCTTCTCTCTCACACCCTCGTTTGTATTGTGTAACATTAGACCGCCACTTGGGTTTCAGGCCGCGGAGGGCGAGCGCGACTATCCGGGCCAAGTTCACAGGAGCAACAGCAAACAGGTGTAAAGGAAGGACCGGTTCTTCGACCCTTTCGTCCGGGTGATACCGACGCTTTATTCCCTGATGTTTACCTGAGAACTTTCGGCCTGTCGCCTGGAGTTTGAGGTGAGCCAATCCTGAGCACCGGGGGCCTGTTTAACGGGGTCAGGGCTTCAGTTACACACCATTCTCTCTCATCAATGTACTGCTTGCTGTATAACAATGCAAGAAAACCTTTTTTCAATTCCCACATCCAGAGTAATTACAAAGCTCTGGTTCTACAGATGGCATTTTGTCAGAGCTGTGCTGAACAAATATTTAAAGAATGACACGATCGTCATGTGACTCTCGTCAAACACGCTAACCGCATATTGTACTGCCTTTATAATGCCTTCACTGCGCATCATGTTTATAGTTCTGTGGAAGCTTACTGAAACATGATGACTTACTTTTCTAATCTCTTTCAAAATGTCATTCTAATTACAATTCTGTATACTTTTATTTTGTTCCTTGGAAAACAAAAAGAGATACTTTTTTTGAATAATCAGCTCATTTCCATTACTGTCAAAATGTAAACAGTAATTTGTCAAGTCTTCTGAAGTCATGCAGTAACTCTGTGTGTTGAACAGGCTGAATTTAATTTTCTCCATACTTATATTTCCTGTTATTTGTCCTTTTTGGAGCTTGATAGATATGACTTTTGTTTCACTGAAAACAGCAAGTTATTGTCTATCCATACATTTTAATTAGATTTTTAGTTTTAGTTATTTTTATACATTAAGTTAAAAAATTAAATAAATAAATAAAATAAATAAAATGTTGCCTTGGCTGAAATAAAAAAATGGCTTTTAAATATTTTTATATTTTATTTTATTTCAAGTAACAAAAATATTTTCATTTTAAAATGTTTTCATTTTATTTAACTATAATAACCCAGTTTATTACACACACACACACACACACACACACACACACACACACGCACACACACACACACACACGCATATTTAAATTACCACATAAAAATGTATGTATGCCCTAATATTAATATATATATATAATACATAATACTAATAATACTAAATCATTTACAGTGAAGGAATATGAATTAAAATATAGTGCTACAAAACTATAAAAGCTATATGTAAATACATATAACGATACAAAAATTGTATTGAGTGTTATTTTAGTGGCACTGAGGTACAATTATAGTTTTTATTAATATGTAATTTTTTTTTATTTTTCAATTTTTATTTTAACTTTAAAGTGTTAGTAATTTCATTTTTTTTTCATCATTTTTTAAAATAAATAATACATCTGTGTTATTGTACTATTATTAAGGTACTATTACAGTTTTGATTACATATTAACACATATTTTTAAAATTTTCATTAATGTGTAGTTTTTTTTTTATTAATTTTTCTTTTCTTTTTAGTTTTAGTTATTTTATTGAGTTAAACTAAATTAAAGTGAGAAATGTTACCTTTGCAATTAACTGAAATAAATATTTTATATATACTATAGGTAACACTTTACAATAAGGTGTCATTTGTTAACATTAGTTAATGTATTAACTGACATGAACGAACAATGATACAATTATTACACTATTTATTAATCTTAGTTAATGTTAGTTAATAAAATACAGTTGTTCTCTGTTCATGTTAGTCCACAGTGCATTAACTAATGTTAACAAACACAACTTATGATTGTAATAATGCATTAGTAAATGCTGAAATTAACATTAACTAAGATTTATAAATGCTGTAGAAGTATTATTCATTCTTAGTTCATGTTAATCAATGAGCCTTCTTGTAAAGTGTTACCATATTAAGTAAAGAAAATGTTTTGTAATGGTTTTAATTTTGGTTAACTATAAAAACCCAGTTTATCACACACACACACACACACACATTTAAATATTACCACATAGTGTATGCCCTAATATTAATAGAAAGAATCATTTTTACATACTGTTGTAATACTAATAATCATTGTTCTGCGCATGTCAGTGGCGTAATGGCTAAAGGTGCATGTGTTTGTGTGTGTGTGACTAAGGCCAAACTTAGCATCAAGAGGCTTTGAAAGCATCACTGTATCCTCTCTCCATCACAAATCCCCTTCAGCGTTAACCCTGTCCACCGGCATTGGTCAGCTGTCAGATCAACAACGCGCTATTTATAGCCTGCAGGTATTAGCCCAGTTTGCTCCGAACCGTTATTTGATGTGCGGTAAGCATCAGAGTGACACCGGAGTGTGTTTCCACATTCAGCCGTCAGGCTCAGGAGTGTTATTTTGCTCGATATCTGTGTGCCAGGTGGTGGACTGTGATAATGCTGTAGCTGTAATCCCTTCTGAAATCTGTACAGTCATGCTCTGGGATTTCAGCGGGGACGTCAGCACTCACTGGCGGAAGGAGAAGTTTTAAATGCGGAAGAAGAGCTTGTATCAGGCAGAGGTATATCAGGATAATCGATTTCTTCCAGGTCATCAGAGTCATCTCAGCTGGACTGGCTGCGGGAGATCGCCGGCACACAGGTACACACGTTCTGCTCATGTGCTCCTGCTGCTGCTCTCGCTCTCTTCAAGGTCATAAATGTACAGCAAATATGAGTAAGCCTGCCCTAAAACTCTCTTTTCTCCTTTTTTTCCATAAATCACGCCAAATGCGGATGGATTATGACCATATTTTCTTCTGGACATCTGTTCATCCTCTGGTGAGTGCCAAGTTTTGTTCTGACACACACTACCGGTCTAGAGTTTAGTTTATGTTTCTCATTACCATAAAGCCTTCTGATCTGGCATCCTTCCTAAATGCTTGAAATTAGGTCTGTAGACAAATGCAATTATGAGTTTCTTCACAAAACTAACATTTTAGCATCATGAAGTGCTCATCAAATCCTGATGACATTGGCTGATAAGTGTCAATGCTCAAAGTTTTCATTTGAGTCATGTTGTTGAATCACTGCATCATTCCCAGACGTCCATCTGTGTTTCTAAACTCTAGTGCTGTACGTTGTCATTGAGATTCATGCCAAGTGCTGTTGTCATTGCTATAAATATCAGAATTGCAATTGCCTTTACTTCAGCATTGTGACATATTTCTGTGTGAAATAGAGGACAGGGCTTGATTTATTTATTTATTTATTTTAATTAACTTGCATTAATTGTTCAACACAAGACTAGTAATGAGCAAAGAGTCAATCAGGTGAATTTAGAGTCCATGCATATTGTCATGTTCAGGTAATCTTCTGCTCCTCATCTTTGACTCCTGGCATGTTAGTCTTACAGATCCTGACCTTGACCTTCACTTCACTAATGATCATGACTGCTTTAGCTAAGAAAATCTTCAGTTTACAGAATTTGATGGCTAATTTGTCGATGCTTTCAGCTCTTTTTTTTTTTTTTATTTCTTCAAATCTTCCACCAAAACCAGTGCAGAAATTGCAAAAATAGTGGAATATGGATTTCATCTGGGCCTACTAATGGCCTAAAGAAAATACCAAAATACCATAGTTATTAGCAGATGCTAAAACTCACAAAGCCAGGGAGAACATTTTTATGAGTGGGCCCCGTTTGCCAGGGCCTATACCAGAGAGAAGCCTAATGAAAGTTCCCTTCATGATAACCCTGATTATTACAGTTAGGATTATGGAGCCCTTTCTCATTTCTGGGATTCTCAGATATTTTGGTATTCTGGGATTCTCAGATAATTCTCAGATATTTTTTGTTCCCATTTGCAAAAATAGCAAAAAGAAAAAAAAAAAAAAAAAAGGATAAAAAACAAAGTCCATGATAGCACTTCTGTGACTTCCCAAAAGTGGAAAATAAATATGGAAAGACTGATAATGTTGGTCAGAAGAGAGAAAGATGTTAAAATTTACTGTTGCTCCCTCAGCTGTTGTGTTAGAAACACTAATATAGCAGCGTTAACTAGTTTTCTGTAATTTAATGCCAAGGTGAGAAAACACAAATATAGTGTTATGAATATACATTAAGTCTGTGAAAATGAAAAAGCTCCATTAAAATAAATACGCAGTAAAATGGTATTACACCAGTGTCATTTAAAAAGTAAACATAATGACAGAAAGGTTTTTAACTCAGTTTTACAGTTACAATAACCGCATGGTATATACAAAACTGTATAACAACTGAACAAATGCAAAGAAAGTTACTAAAGCGCTCAGCTGATTAACTTGAACTGTGGAATATTCTTGAAAATGGTTATGCAGGTTTCTTGAACTAGTTTTCCTCTCGTGTGACTTTGAACATCCACTAGTGAGCGCTATTTCACTTAAAGTCAGCCGTCTTTGCTCTGGTGCCTTTTGTCCGCAGTTCTGTAGTCAACATCCTTATTATAAACTACTCTCAGAGCCCACCAATAGAAGACGAGAATTCCGGACAGGCAGCGAGTCCCACCAATTACAACACGAGTTCGAATTCCGCCAGCCAATCAATAACGCAGAGGCGGGCTTTAAACGTGATCGTTGAGGGGAGGGTTCGCATGTTTCACTACGTTGGCTTTTCTCCCAGAAAGATTTTGGTGTGGGAATTTCAATTTTACATTTCCGAGGCTGTCGGAGGCTCTTTAACCGGAGACCGCATCCTGAAAGTTTCGCTGAGCGCGTCTAGACTGAAAAAGGTACGGCGATCATGGCTGTTTTTAATCATATCAGCAGTGTTTGCGTATATTTCCTATAGGTGATTCCGCATGGAGCTGATTGAGGAGAACTTTATGATGAGCCGTTAGTCTAATGTCTTTCAAACCTCTTTCAAAAGATAACACCGATAGGTGTGATATTAATACTCGAGGATGTGGGCAGTGTTTGGGATAGTTCCTCTGATAATGATCCATGTGAATCTGTGTCTTAAATGACTCGTGTAATGATGATTTACAGCCTGTCGTGTATTCATCGCGTTGCTGTGGTGTTGGAAATGTCGTTGACCCACCAAAGCCGATGTATGAACGGTCTACCCTGCGCAGTGTGATGTAAATGTGTGTGCTGCATGTGTAACGTATGGACAAGTTCTCTGTAACCCGTGTCAAATCCCATATGGCGTCTTTATGTAACGATATAATCTCCAGTCGTGATGTTTACACCGATCGCTGCTGTCTGTCTGCTTTAACAGCGCTTTACCCGTCTGAACTCTACCTGACTGACTCATCTGCATGCGACGCTGCACAACATAGGCACATTTTCAAGCGACTGGACCCCGTAATGATCATTTAAGTGTTTTTGTTTGCCGTTGAAATTCAGTGGCACGTGCCCTAAATGCAGTGAGTTGCCCGCGTGGCTGGCGCGCGCTCACAGCCCTACGGGAGTGTGTGTCTGATCACCTTTACACGCCCCAGGGCATCACTACGTGTCGTCCTCGCTGTGTGTTTCGGTCTGGTGGCGTTTTTAACGCGCAGATGAATACGCAATAAAAATGTGGATGACGCGGCGCCATCTTCTGCAGCTCTTGCAAGCGTTTGTCTGACGCCAGACCTTCAGTCCAGATGTGCTCATTTTACATCTCACACACACGCACACTGCGAACGACGCGACGAAAACTTCGTTGAGTGCCAAGAAAGCGTTCACATTTACTCGCGTCGCACGTATGCTTTACGTTGGGGGAAAAACATGCCTCAAAGTCAAGTCTTCTTTTTCTCCCTGCATAAAAAATGCAGTTGCTGCATGCCTTATTAGTAATATTTTGGCCATCATGACATTGGATATATTTTAAAATTCGCAAAAATGCTGGAACGCGCCAAACATTGCCGCGCTGGAAATGACGGAGGGGATTGTTCTGATGACAGGTTTACTAGCATAAAATAAGTAATAATAATAGTAACTGTAGAATTTTTGACACTATGAACAGCTTGGCATTTTTTGAAGGCCTATAATAACTCATTGGTTAGTTGGCGCATTTCCAAAGGAATAGTTCACCCGAAAATGAAGAATTCTGTCATTGTTTACTCACCATTAAGTTGTTCCAAACCTGTATGAGTTTCTTTCTTCTGTTGAACAAAAAAGAAGATATTTTGATGAATGTTAGTAACCAAACAACAATTCTGCTCACAATAGAGGGTTTGCGCTTGCGGCACGATTGGGTCAGTTACCAGGATGCGTGCCATATTGGCGATACTCGGATGTAAACAACAGCATGGATTGCACTGTTAATGTACTACTGAATACATTGTTCTGCTAATTTATGCTGTCTAAACCACCAAAAAGAAAATGTGGAAGCTGCTAAATCATATAGCGAAGGACTTCGTAAGCAGGGTGCAATATTTACTAAAGTGAATAGGTGGTAAAGATATGAACGAGCAGTATTAAGATATTAGCCTAATATTTCACCTACCTGACTAGAAATGAGCACAAACACGAATGTTGTCAAGATTCTTGGCCTGGAAATCCTGGTTCAGTTTGACCAAACACAAACACCTTCTTTTCTCAGGGCTTTTGCACTCTTCTCCTTGATTTGTCATAACTTTTGGCAGTCTATAGTACTTCAAATGTTTTTCCCAGTCTGAACGATTAGTACAGCCCAAAACATGACAGTAATTGACCATTTTCAGCAGCAATAATCAGCAAAATTTGTGAGTTTCATTTATTTCAGTGGCATTGTTTACATTAGGTGCCACCAATATGGCTGATTGATGAAACATCGTGAAAACACTTTGACTTCCAAAATATTTTTTCCATACTATGGAGGTCATTGGCTGTTGTCAGCTGTTTAGATACCCGCATTCTTCAAAATATCATCTTTTATGTTTAACAGAAGAAAGAAACTCGTATCGGTTTGGAACAACATAAGCAGGAGTAAAACCCTAATCTAACTCGATTTTGAGCATCATAATGCAATGCGAGTTTGTTTCTGGATGCAAACACAGACTGTCTACTACACAAAGTATGACACATTTGATGGTATGATACAGAGTGAGCACAGCTTCAGATTTGACTTAGAGTGCTTCACACAGGAAAAAACTGTGTTGTAATGCTCATTTCTGATACTGTCTAATGCATGTACGGGTCTGCGCCGTGTAGTGAATATCAACATGCATGTGATAAAGTGACAAATGTTTGCATTCGTAAATGTCAGCGTGGATCATGTGATGTGTGTATGTGCTAATATTTGACCAGAAACAGCCGCTTACAAGATTCAGTGCACGATTTCATTCCCATTCAACTGTCTTAGGATTTCAGGGCTTGTTTTGACAATGCGAAACAATTTGTCACGTGAAACGTGTGGCCCCTCCCTGCTGCGGCCACTTAAAGCCGCTGTGAGCGCTGTAGGGATTAGCTTGTACTTGAGTGTCAGGTTTTTGGTGGAGTATGGATCTCTATTGGGTGAGCTGTGATGGTTTTACTTCCAATTGGACGGTTTTCCACTGGTTGCCAAATCCACCGGTGTAGCTTTATCCCAGACCATCTGTCAGATCCGTGCAATGTGTCTATGAGTGCACAACACACACATGTACACAAACAGACAGCGGACAAGCATCAGAATAATTTCACGTTGTTTGTTGATTTACTATGCTTGCGTGTCTTGAGATTACTGCATGAGTGCAGCGTGTGCTATGATTTAGATGTGAAAATCAATGTCACTGTTTCTGTTTGTTAGCCTGCATTGGAAGTTGTTGCATGCCAAACAATTTGACTTTTTGGTCAAATAGCAGTCATTCATGTTAATGTCATTTTGTTTGCTTCAGGCTGTTGTTGTCACCTGTATTGCTTTGGGTTTTGACCAGTTACAGACAGTATCATTTTCTTTTGATTGATAAACATCTGAGTATGACGGATATGCTGCTTTGTTTGGGTCTCCCACATGTCACCATGCAACACATGTACAATCTTACAGTTTCATCAACACATAAAGCAATATTTTCATTCAAGCTTCAAATTTATTTTATGTGGAAAATAGAAGCGCTGCAAAAATAAAGTAGCATCTCTGTTCCATGAGTTTGTTTCTTCATCAGATTTGTAGAAATGTGTCATTCCATTACTTGCTCACCAGCGGATCCTCTGCAGTGAATGGGTGCCGTCAGAATGAGAACAGCTGATAAAAAGTTCATCAATTAACATCTTGAGAAGACAAAAGCTTTGTGTTTGTAAGAAACAAATCCATCAAGATGTTTTAACATCCATCTTCTGTCATCTCTCACATCAAAATCCAGCCACATAGACAGTTTGAGCTGTTTTGGACTGTTTTGGCTTGTAAACGGCGCTTGATCTGTCCAGATCAGATTTCTCTTCTAATTCAGACCAGACCACTTTTTCATTGGAGGAAATGTTATGGATTATGGACTTGTTGATTATGGATCAACAATTCTGATGGCACCCATTCACTCCAGAGGATCCATTGGTGAGCAAGTGATGTAATGCTACATTTCTCTAAAACTGATGATGAAACAAACTCGCTTACAATTTGGATGGCCTGAGGGTGAGAATATTTTCAGCTAATTTTCATTTTTAGGTGAACTATCGCTTTGAGATACAAATATATCTTTTCAGGAGTTGGCTTGAAATGGTTCAGATGACTGCAGCGAGGCATGGTTACCAGTCAGTAGTTAATTGTGGGTGTTTGTTGGGTGTTCATGCGGTGCTCAGGGTCTCTGGGGTGAGCTTCAGCTCCAGTGGCCTTCAGCAGGAGTGAGTTGTTTTTCTGATGGTCCCTGTGGAACTGCCGTCTCTGTGAGTTAGAGCTGACATCATTATTTGACTAATCATTAACCTGATACTGTTCACCGTGTCAAAGACAGATGCAGCACTGCAGTGATACACACCTGTTCATACAGGCGCAAACATCATAAACTAAGGCTCTGTGATTTGTGCGACATGAACTCAATCGCGGAAACCAGGCATAAAAAGGAAATTTGATGTATAGTATAGAATTTGGCAAGAAAGTGTATACTTCATCAAATATAAACTAGTGTGTGTGAATACTAAAGCACTGCTGTGTAAATGTGAAGAAAATGTACAGAACAGAATTTCTGAAGGGTACAACCCGTTTCATAGGGCACCATTACTGTTAAATTTGTAATAAATGTTTATAAAAGTTTTATGAATTCAATAGATTAGATGTTCTTTTTAATGATTAAAATGGACTTAAATCTGTAGAAACTTGAGTTAAAAAAAAAAAAAAAAAAAGAATTTAGGGTGATGGAAGAAATTTGGGAAAAAATAAAACTGATTTCATGGTGCCCTAATAGACCATCACGTTTATAGCCTGACTTTTTAATGGCACTTTAAATCATTGAAGCGATGCTTGATCTGACACATCACTCCACTGAAGCGTTCTGCTGTTGTTTTTAATAAGGTGGCTGGAAACGGGGACGGGTGCGTTTCCTGTTGGAGCGCTTCTGACTGTGCCCTGCTAATTCTGGGGCATGCTGGGATAGCGATTGCTTAACCATTCGGAAGGGTTGTGGGAATATCCATGTGAGAGCGGCTGGGCCTCAGAGACGCCGGAGTTACATCATGCAGCAGGACTTCAGTCCACTCCAACTGCTCACAAAACCAGCTGGATGATGTGGATCTCACTTGAAGTAAAAGAATCGGGTTATGGGCATCAGCTGGTAATTGTGGTAACTTTCATTACTGCGGCGTCCTGTAAACTAAAACAGTGGTTTGCGTGACAGCAGATGACCCGTCTGAATGACATTTACAGCTCACTCAGCAACAGTAAGACCGTACGAGAGCGGATCAGCTGCATGTTCCTTTCGAACTGATTAGAAAGAACGGCCCGGGGTTTGGCTCTTTCCCAACCGTAGTTAAAAACGGCTTATCTGCAGGATGCCAATTTAGAGAGCCAACCTTTCACCTGAAGCCCAAGAGAAGAAGTCATTTGGATAAAATGCGCTGCTCTTCAAATCACGGATCTTTATAGCAGTTGAAAGAGCGGCCCGCTCGTGTCCTGTACAGCAGTGCTGAATTTGTCTTGCAAATCCTGTAGTGTGCAGCAGTAATTCGTCGCCCATGGACATACAGTGCCCAGAGGAGTCTCTGTGGGAAGTGTTGGCCGGCTGTAGTTGCACTTCCATTATTATTATTACCAACATGTTCAACAATTTGGTGATTCCCTTAACCAAGCAGTAGTTCAACAAACATTTTTAAACAGCATCTCTGTTTCTGCAGTGTGCATACTGTGTAGTATGCCAGTCTTCAGTATGCTGAACACCAACTCATTATGTATTAATGTTACAATGCAAGCGAATTGTGCCCACATCTAAAGTTTAGTTGCTACGGTGAATACGTTAGCCGAGTGAAGATTTGAAAATGACGTCTCGTTAAGGCGGCTCAGAGTCAGCTCTTTCTTTTGAGAGGCAATAGCTTTATTTATCATGCACTTTCTTTTTTTTTTTTTTTTTTTTTTGATTGACAGCTGTTTACATTGAAGGATAGCTACGTTACAGATTGCAAAAATATATTTTTAGAAAACCTGTTTGACCTGCTCTTTAACTGAAGATCTTATTATACCAAAAAATGCATTCAAAACCCATTGCTATTGGAAGTGTTAGAGTGCAACTTGTTTGTGGGTTTTGACTTGAGAAAAAAAACAAGAAACAAAAAAACATCATTCCTGCAGCTTTTCCAGGACAGTGATAACATGGTGAACATGGTATGTGCGTTCGTATCTGCACACAAAACACTGTACTGTAGATTCAGACTCTCGTAGAACCTTCTGCACGCTGATCGATGAACTAACACCATCTCTGAGAGTGTTCCCTCTCTGAATCATGGAGATTATGACAGTCTTCATAGTGTTTTCCAGTCACGTGAGCTTCCCGTGGTCTGATTAGGGTCTCGTCTCTGGCTCTCCTGACAAATGCCTCTTCATGGCAGTGAATGCTAATTGGTCCTGTTCCCACTGATGCTGTTGACTGAGTGCCATCATCAGCGGGGCAGGGATTCACACCGATCTACACGCCGTGTTACCCAGCGGTCTGACGTCTCCTCTCTCTCCGTTCAGCTCTTGCTGATGGCTGCAGGTGAACAGCAGCACCTGTGCTCATGTCAATGAGGAGCGGCTGACGCTGTCATTAGAGAGGAGCTCGTCACCTACATGAACCAGAGCGGGTCAGGACACTCTCTGTGAATAGAGGCATTGTGCTGCCGGGAATCAATGGTCCGCTCCGGCTCTGGACAGCAGGAGGAGCGACTGAATGAGGGGACAAGATGAGAGACAGAGGACAAGTGGATTGGACTAACAGGCTTCCTGTTTCCACACATCAACACTGGCCATTACAGTACACTGTGATACTTCATGTGCTGTTTACCTTCTTAAACACTTACGTCTGATAATCATGAATAATAAGCTTTATATCGCCATTGACTCTCTAAGATATCACCGTTGGCCATCAAAAAATCCAAAAAAATGTTCAAGGTCTCTGCCTATTTTATAGTACTGTCATTTCTATATTAAACAGGAGAAACGCCTGATGATTTCAGATGTCATGTAAACACAGATGTGCTGAGTTGTTGTTGTTGTTGTTGTTGTTGTTCTGAGAGTGAGCTGGTTCATTTCTGCAGTTCCGTTTGGTGACTTTAGTGAGATAGAAATAAAAAGGCTAAAATTAGTCATGCATGTGGACTGAGTTTGACGTCTTAGTCATGTAGCTGTGGTAAAGCGGCTCACGTTTACCCCGGTGACTGGTTGCTATGGTGACATGTGCGCACCTGTGCGGTTGTGAAGCGGTTTCGCCCTCCCAGTGAGACGAGTTCGTTCCGCCCGCTGCGCTAACGTGAGATGAATGAGAGAAGCTGAGCACAATAGTCATTCAGAGCAGAGCAAACAGCAGCTCTCAATCTATGCTCTACATGCGTGTTTGTGTGTTGTCTTTGTCTGGTTTTCTCCTTGTCTGGGCTGTCCTGGCCTCTATATGAACGGCTTTATCCTGCTCTTCCTCCCTCAAATCCCAGTCAACACACACAAACGAGTGTGAGCATGACAGACGCTTTATGTGTCTCGTTTTCATCTAGTGTCAGATTTTCCTGCACCAAACACTGAATGATTTTCACAACACATTAATTCAAAGAAATTGTGCACTGGTTTTATATTGCAAGCACAAAAGTGAAGGTGAGATGATAGACTTTCCAGGAGATGAAGCTGAAAGAGTGCTAATAAAATGACCCATTTATTGTGTAAATATATGCTGTATAATGCAAGCTAACATTAGGGAGAAAAACAAGAAAAACTATTACTTCTAAGGGCATTTTACATGATGCATAGAATGAATGTTAGGGAAGCAGCAGCTGGCATGTCAAACTTGATCATGAGAATCATATATCTTTGTTAGCTTCAGTGATTTCACTTTTTTTTTTTTTTTGCAGGCAAAAAGTAGCGTAGAGATGGTCATGGTCAAACCAAGCAGCTTTCTGTTGGTCGGTGTGGTGAATTTGCATGAGTGACTCAAACATATCAAACTCTTTCACTCTCATGTAAAATTCCCAGTCATAAGGCTTCTGATTGGAATGACTGGATTTTACTTGAGAAATTTCACCAAGCAACAAGAATGTGAATGCACCTTAAAGGACTAGTATGTAATATTGACAACTAGTGGTTGAAATGGGTACTGCAGTCCAAATTCACAATATTAGGGAGTGTAGTTTTTCCTGGTCCCACACCCTCAGGGTTGCCAGATTGAGGACGCACAACAGAAACAAGTGCAAATGACATGGAAGGCTTATACTGTAAGGTGAAGAATTGATTTATCTGTTTAATATGCCTCTGGTCAGAGCTTTTTGGATGGATGCTGAAGCTTTCTAGGTTGGGTGCAATCTGTGATCTCTGACCCAGTTCATTCTCTGGCTTCCATTGCTGCAATACACTGTGTTTTCTGCCAACTTGGCAACTCGGGGTGTCAAAATACTATTGGGTAAACTGGCAGTGGGCGGAGTCACGCAGACCAAAACAAAAACAGACATTCCAACAAAGAATGCAGGTTTCAAAGTAAAATAACTGGCTGTAGTGTTAAGAAACGTAGCAAATGTAAACTAAGGATGGGCGATATGGGCTTAAAAATGTATCACAATAATTTCTGGTATTATTGTGCCAACAATATCAATGACAATAATTCAGGGAATCCTATGTCTTTAGTGAAAAGTATTATCTTTACTATTTTTTTTTCCCCCCAAAATAGAGCATAGAGCAACTTGATTACACATGTACAATGCAATGACTGTTTAATTGACTGGAAGCCGGAGGGCGCCCTTGCGCAAAAACTTCACATATTCTCTATAGCGGAAGCAATAGTACTGACGGCGCTCCAGGAAATCTCAAATCCAGTTTTCGCTGTAGCTGAATAAAATGCAGATAGAGAAATTTTAACTGAGGAAACTTGACAATAAACATAGAATTCCTACAATATATGGCTTGTCTGTGTTCAAGCAATCTTGGGTATTTTTATAAGGATAAAGTACATTTATGCAATGCTAATTGACATAGCTTTTATAATTTTATAAAACAGTATGATATTCTGTAATCTGAAGCCATGTCCGATCACAAAAGGTTATTTCAAACACTCGACAATGTTATGAAGTTAATTTAGTGTCAATAAGTGATATCTTGTTGGACAACAGGCTTGTAAACACGCTCATACACACGCAAAACTGTATCGCACCACTGCTACAGTAGACTTTATCATTATTAATGCAGGAAGACTAATATTTTACCGCTATATCGCAAACGATAAGATATCGCCCTTCCTTACGGCAAATGTATTCTGCCGTGTTCATTCTTTAGTATAGTTAAATTACGTGCAGCACCTTTAAGGCATCTCTGCTGTTACTGAAAGCTGAACTGTGTGTCATCGATGTGTCACTAGTGTCATCCAACAGAATTACAGTTTTCAAGCAAGTTTCCAGATCTGAATTTTGTTTGTGACACACAGGAGCTTTTGTCTCTGTCTTTGTCTGTTTCATAATTTGATGGGTGTTGTGTTGTGTTGGTTTCCTCTGTAATCTCCTGATGCTGGAATCAGACAGGATGCCAAACGGATGATATGAACATTTTAAACACAGTTTTTTCAGCACCCAAAACCACAAGGCTGTTTGGGACAGATGGCAGCATAGATTACATAAAGCGTCATGTTTTGCTTCTCGAGTGTTTGCTCATGGGACGTTTTTCTGCTTAAACCTCGTTAACAAATGTCTGTACGTCTTAATTAGGAATGGGTGGGTGATGAACAAATCTAAGCTCTACTAGTAGTAGATTACTTGGAAATAAAATGATAAAGAGCTGCTTTTTTAATGTTTGCAACGGTGCGGTTAAATTAAAAAGATGCAGCATATAGGCTGTAGCGTAGAGTGCTGAAACTCGCAGAGAATCTCTTGTCATATCTGATCTCTGTGCTCTTCCTGATGCATATCTTTAGCTGATGGCTTTTTCAGCAAGTCACACTTTGAGTGCAAAAGGTTGACGCTGCATGAAGTCTAAAAACGCTTTAAAACAGTCGAGATCAGTGCATACAGTTCCTGCTCTCACACTGTCGTTCAGACTAGTGTGTGCATCTGGACTGATGTTGTTCCTCACGCCTTTGGCTCATCTTCTTGTGCTTGAATTATGGGTCAGATGGTGGTCCAGTCCATCTAGAATCCAGTCCTCTGCAGATCCACGTGTGTCCCAGCGCAGGCCTCGAGTCCGGCTCGGATGGGTGGGAATGCCATGATGTCATGTCAGATACAAGTTACATCCAAACAGCTGGAAGTGTTCGGCCGGTGATCTCACGCTGGAGCAGCTCGAGTGTTGATGTCATGATGTGTGTGTTTACATTAGTCTTCCTCTCATTGATCAGCTCAAGATGTCTGCTGAGATCAGTCCAGTTGTCGGCTGCAGTTCTGACTGAAACTAAAGCTCACTTTTCAGTAGAGCTGTGTGTGCAGCAGCGGCGCTGGTGGCTGTTCGGAGGGTTAAAATGTCAACAGTTACACAACCAAAATTTCACTAACCTTTGGATCTAATCCCAGTTTAATTATGTTTCCCCATAAACATAAATGTGTGGTCATATATTCTGCTCTGTGCTCTTGGACAGATGGGGAGTCCAGCAGGACGACATTTCTTTTTTCCTCTGTCATTTTAGATGGATTTTTTCCCACTGAGCTCATTGCAATGCCATTTTCGGGTCACTGTCCTGGGAAAAATGTCATCACCCCCCCCCCCCCCCCCCCCCCCCCCCCCCGCCAAGACGCCTATAAAGGCTGTCTACATGGGCAGCTCACTAAGTTTTTTTTTATTTTTTTTTTTATGCTTTTTAAATTAAATTGTACAATTCTCAATTCCTATTTTGATACCACACCTAAACCTACTAGTCTAACTAAAGTTCAAATATTATGTTTGTTCAAAAATTTTTTATTATTATTTTATTACAAATGAAAAGATGCTTTAGGGAAAAACAGCACAGACTGAAAGACTCAGAACTGAAAGCAGGTGGCGCTTATGGAATAACAGTGAATTTTTTTTTTTTTTTTTTTTTTTAACGTTTCTTTGGTTACTGCTGTGAACTCTGATCTTGCTCTGCCTGCTACAGTATTATTTTTTTTCTTCTCTTTGTGTTCATCTTCAGCATCTCTGGCCTCTGTTATCAGATGTTTAAAGAGTTAGTAATATCTCTGGAGTTAGTATAAGATCTCTGGAACAGAGATCGGTTGAAATATGTCCTGTTGATCGGTGCATCTACTCCACTATATAAATTAAGTATGGATTGGTCATTGATAAAGCTACAAAACTAATCGTCCAGACGAGTATTTTGACATACTTTTCAGGGCTCAATGCTAAGGATTTTTTCTACTGGCCTGGTCGGGCAAGTGGTTCACATTTTTACTTCCCCGGTCAAAATTTTCACTGGACCTGCCACAACAAAATAACATAATGCCTGTTATTGTTGTTTTTAACCAATGTTTTCTTTTATTTTGGTAAATAAGTAAATTGGTAAATTTTGATTCCAATTTCGATACCACAGCAAAAACGACTAGCCTAACAAATATAAGTTCAAACATTATTTTGTTTGTTCAAAAATTACTTTATTTTTTTTTATTATATTGCAAATGAAAAGATGCTTTAGAGAAAAACAACAGACGGACTGAAAGAATGCAAATTCAGTCTCTGCCAGCAGGTGGCGCTTACGTAATAGCATTGATACTACAGCTGTGTCTCATTTCGAACGATGCGCCCTCCGGAGGTCGTATCCTTTGGAGGTCGCATCCTCTGTAGGATGCGTATGCAGAGTGTCCTTAAGCCTAGAATTAAATGAGACGGCCTTCGTAGGACAGATGGAAAAGGAAAAAGGAAGTATCACGTTGCTATGGCAACACACTCAGTCTACACCGGACTCGACAGTTGTTGTGTCACGCCGCGGCCGCCTAGTTGTGCTCTAACACTAAATAAATAAAGGAAAATTATTTCTATACTTGGAAAGTAATTTGAAAAGAAACTGTTTCTTTACTTGTTTTATTTTACTGCATATTTGAAGAGCTGCAGCATAAGTACAACTGACATCTGTTACAGAAAAAGGAGGACAAAAAATGTATTACTTTTACTTTTTATATTTAAACACCACATCGCTTGTGTGTATATCTGCCGGCGTCGCAAATTTTTTTTTCTTCAAATAAACGACCGCTGGTTACGGCAATGCAAAGAAATGTGGGTTATATGTAGCAGCAAGGATACACCGCATGCATCCTCCGAATTCCTGTGAAAGAAGGACGCATTCGAAGGTCGCATTTGGAGTGTCCTACTTGCTTTTCTGAAATGAGACCGCCTCTATGACGTTTGTAGCCTTCGAATGCAACCTCCGGAGGGTGCATCCTTCGTAATGAGACATAGCTTGTATTTCTTTGGTTACTGCTGTAAACAAAGCAGCGCCATGCTTATGAACGCTACTTTAAATAAATTATACAGAGGCAAATGAAAAGAAAACGTCAAGTAAACATTTCTTAAAACTGTCAGATCCCCTCAGAGATGCATTCATATAAACCCCCATTGTAATACTTGGGATAATATTTCCAATATTTCATGCATTGTGATCTTGCTGTGTCTGCTATGGTATTTTTTACTTTTTGCGTTCATCTTCAGCGTCTTTGGCTTCTATTAACAGATGTTTCCACACACATGACATTTTGAAAAATGACTCTATGTAGTTTGTGTGCAAGCCCGGAACAGATCGGTTGAAATATGTCCGCTGCATCTGTGCTCCACTGTATAAATTAAATATAGGCTAATCATTGTTAAAGCTGCAAAGTTAATCGTCAAGATGGGTATTTTGACATTGTATATAGGTTATTTGTCCGTCTCTCTGTGATCGCTTGAAATTTTCAATTAACAAGGCTTTAAAACAAGGCAAATGCTAAAATTTTGTGAAGACGCGGCAACAAATTTGTCAACCGTCCCGAGCGTCTTTCACGCTGGCCCCGGGCCATCGCGCTCTCCTTATTGTCGAGCCCTGACTATATGTCAGTGTGCTAACCGCTAGGCTATCAGCACCAACAGCTCACCAAGTTTTGGAACAAACCAAATGAAAGTGTGTTCACTGCACATTCAGCTTCCCTAATGTCATTTATTTCCAGAAAAAAACACACAAAAAACAGGATAATCATGGGGACATTATGTAATGCATAAAAGTTTCTTTTTCTTTTATTTATTTATTTTTTTTGGTCGATACAATACCGATTTTTAACAAACAACTATCGTCTGAGTCATGCTGAATGGTGCAGACTGTACTATGGGGCAGTGTATCTTTTTATGTTTCTTTGACTATTTTTTTTTTTTTTTTTTTGTTAACGAACAGACTGCGATGTCAAGTTAACAAAGATATGTTGTGTGTGTGTGTGAGACAACTGTTACTCTGTAATTTGTGGTCATAAATTAGCTGGTTGGTCACACAGTTAGAAGCAAAACATCATTCAATACTGTCAAGCTTTTGCAAAATAAAGAAAACTGCTTTCTGCCATTTTGGTTTCTTGCCATTTCCTAATTTTTTTTTTCGGGAGTTGGTAAATGTTTTGTTCAGAACCCCCAAAGATGATGATGATGATGATGATGATGATGGTGATGGTGATGGTGATTCCCTTTTAGCTCCTTATCAGCTTTCAGATCTTTTTATTTCACTGTGTGAGAAAGAAAAGGACTGGGAGGACTGGAGTTGGGAAACGCTGGTTTAAACGAACAGACTATGGATGAAAACTCCTGTGATTGATTATTTTAGAGCACAAATTTGATTTAAACTATTTGTCTACACAGTATTCACATATGCAGTTCATAGGGGACATACTGTATTAGACCTACGGTTACAGCATAAAATGCTATTTAAAACTAATACTATTTTACATATTCTCACATTTCTGACTTTTTTTCTCACCAATGAAAGTTTTTATCTCCTAGTTTGATCTTTATAACTCACTTTTACTCAGCAATAGCCAGAAGAGTGAGTTATAAACTCATGATTCTGAGCTGAGGGGAATATAGAGTTGATTTTTCGTATCAGAATAGTAAGATATAATCTTGGAATTACAAGAATAAAGTCAGCATTTTGAAATATAAACTCAAATTTTCCTTTTTTTTTTTTTTTTTTTTCTCCATGGCTTCCATAGACCGCTACTTAAAAACTGTCATTTTCTGCCACCCGATAAGCTCCACCCACAAAAAAAAGCCAAAGTGAGGGGCGGGGCGAGCAGAGCTCATTAACGTTTAATGAGGAACAATCCATCAGAATGAGATGATTTTTGCAGAGCTGATTTTGGCAGGGTAAAAAGGGTGTTTTTACACAACCATTGAGAATTTTTAACCAAAGTATATTATAGAATTTTCATTAAGACCCTAAAGAATCATATCAGCTTGTGGAAAATGGGCATCTGATGACCCTCGTTAACAGCTCCAACCCATGTTCCTAAGAAAACTTAGTCATAAAAGTCAGTAAATTGACTTTAAAGAGGACTCAACCTTCCTTGTAATAACAATTTTATATTATTGTTATTACTATGACAGCAGTGAAAACCGTGATGAAGGGATTAGTCCATATTGTGGTTTGGGTTTTAGTTTGTTTGACAGCTACGGTGCCAAAGCTAGGGCCCTATGAAATCTGTTTTATTTTTTCCAAATTCCGTTTTTTCCGTTTTAATTTTTCTGGATTCAGTTTTTTTTCTGCTTTAATTATCAACTCCTTTTTAATAGTTAAATTAAATTGTATTAATTAAAATGCATGTGTAATAAATAGGTTTTTTTTTTTTTTTTTTTTTTTTTTTTTAACCCCCAGAAATTCTGTGTTGTGTACAGAGTCCGAAATTAACACTTGCCACTCACCAAATGCAAATTCTCTGTCTGGCGAGTTAAATTTAAAGCGCCATCCGCCACATGGCGAGTAAATCTTTTCACCAGTAATGTTAATCAGTATCAGTCTCGCGGATCTCTGCGATGCTCCCCCGCCCCCGTCTGCATGTACCAAAGCGTAAGTGAAACGCGAGCGCCGCACTCACGTCATTTCCGTCTAACCCACACTCAACGTAGCGGTAGTTTCGTGCTAGTGGCGAGATGTGGCGGTTTTTAACTGGAGCCAGCCAGCCTTCAAAAAGAAAGCTTGGCGAACTGGAAGAAAAGCCACCACCAGAATCAGGGCACACCAGAAAATTCAACGAAAAGTGGCGAACTGGAGATGGCGGTGTCGTGAGAAACTGGCTGCATTTTGAACCAGAATCTGCTCGAATGAGCTGCACAGTTTGCCGCCAGTATGCTAAAGAGAAAAACCGTAACAACTTGTTTGTCGTAGGAAATAAGACTATGAAGCTTAAGGCTATTCGAGAACATGAGAGAAGCAGATGCCATATTGCCTGCACAAACGTGTCCCGGACAAAGAAAACAAGTATTCTGACTAGATCAGATAGTTCGTTAAAAACATTTCCAAGTTATAATAAAAAATCTAAAATGACCAAAAAGTTGTTTTTCTTATTGATGTTTTAATTGTCACTCCTCTCTGTCCGGAGCACACATAATATACAGAATAACGTGCTTTGGATATATCTGTGTTAAATCGTTCAGAATTTTGGCAGGTAAAAAATAAGCTTGGCCGGTTGATTTTTTTTTTTTTTTTTTGTCAAAAACTTAATTTCGGTCCCTGGTTGTGTATTTAAAATGTTGTAGTTATCAAATGAAGGCATAAAACATTAATTTAATTTCTTTTAATTATTTCAAATTTTAGCAAACTTTTTTTTTTGGCAAAAAAAGGGGAATTTACTATAAAAATTAAAACATGGAAGAAATGTTGTGTGATTATTCCCTAAAAAATAATGTTTGTTTCATTTTAGTAGTAGCAGTAATAGTAGTAATCCATTTCTGGCACAGTGTCTTCAAGTTAAACCAGACTTTTATTTTGACGGGTTGCCGTGATTACCTTTTACATTTCTGTGTGTATATGATATGACGCTAGTTTTCCTAAAATGGAACGGTCAAATGCTGAAATCACCGCGAGTGTCACGCGCGCTTCAGTGTGTGTAGTAAACAAAACCGCTGGTCTGCTCCATTCATTAAAACAGAGACACGCAGAACATGCAGGTACTAGTCCATATTACGATTTGATTTTAAGTGTAATGACCTACTTTTGATTAATTCATTCAAACATTGACAAATTCTGTGACATTCCGCGTTATTCAGTAAATTCCGTTTTTATGACTGGATTCCATGATTCCGTCCGCGTTTTCCACATCGTGGAAATTATAGGGCCCTACAAAACATAATGCCCAAAACACAACTTTAAAGACCTTTTATGTTAGAATATTTTAAAAAATCTACACTTTGCCCTGAAGACCTATCGTTTCATATTGTCATGTGACCACGATAATATCAAGGCAGTTTTGCTGATGTGATGCCACGATATTGATAATATTTTTACATCCCTAATATCTTACTTTCTCTGAGATTTTCTGCAGAACCTCAAGCAATGTTAATGCAGTGGTGATGTCAGCGAGTTTGAGAAAAGATCATGAAACACTGTGTTTCTCTTTGTAATAATGTGCTGATGAACCACTCTCCGTGAGTTCAGAGACATGTGTGAAGGCAACACACACACACACACGCACGCACACACACACACACACACACACACACACAGAGACAGACAGACGTGCGCGTGGCTCCTGCGTGCATGAGTGTGTGACGCGCAGAGGTCGGAGCGCGCTCGGTCCTCTACGACTGAAGAAACGTTTGTGAATCCAGCCCGCTCCGCATCTACAAGTGCGCACGTTTAAACGCGCCATGAATAATTCATTACTCGCTAGAGTGGAGTGTATTCAGTGATGTTTCCAGTTTATTTAAAACTCTTAAATGAGGGCAATTTGTTCCAGCCCAGCGGGTGCGATCGCGCAGATTCATTGTGCGTGTGTGTGTTCGTGCTGTCCTCTGTGTTCGGCGCTTCCCTCTCGCTTTGACCTCCTTTCATTGCTGCTGAGTTGACATGACACGAACTGCGTGCGTAACCAGGAACTGCCCGTCTCCATAGCAACCCGGAGCCCCGGCAACTGCGAGGGGCAGCAGGCAAGAAGAAAAAAAACGAAAGACATGAGAAACGGTTTGTCTCTGATCTGTCAAACACTGACCCTACACTCCAAACATGCTGCTCAGAAACGGCCGATGTTTAAAGATGCCGCAGCTGTCGACCAATGAGAGAATCTGTGTGAATTTTGATATGAGAGCGAGCTAGGGAATGATCCTTTTCACTGGGGGAAACATTATGGATTATGGACTGCTACAAGCAACAGTTGGAGGTTAAAATATCTTGATGAGGAATTTGTCTCTCACAAACATGCAGTTTTTGGCTTCATATGATGTTAATCGATGCATTCAATAAATGCAGTCTTTATTTTTTTGCAATTCCATTTTTGCATAGAAATTAGGTACTGCACCTTTGACTGTTGTCTGTAAATGAACCGTGTAATAATCGGCTAACCTCTGTGCACCTCTGTTTTCAACATGAAGTCAACTAAACAGTGCACATTATTCTAAACCAGGGGTGCTCAACCCAGGTCCTGGAGATCGACTTTCCTGCAGAGTTCAGCTCCAACCCTGACCAAACACACCTGAACCAGCTAATTAGGATCTGAAGGAGCACTTGATAATTACAGACAGGTGTGTTTGATCGGGGTTGGAACTAAACTCTGCAGGAAGGTCGATCTCCAGGAGCAGGGTTGGGCAGCCCTGTTCTAAACCATCTTCATTCTGTCATCAGCCTGTCTGTTGACATCATGAGAGCTGAGTGGGCGGGGCTAAGCAATATTAACCAATAACATCACAGCTGCTTTAATAATGCAGTCAAATCCTGATGGATGAGCTCATGAATACTGTCAGAGTTTGTGCTGTGGGGTTTGTGAATGTCACTAGCAGTCTTGTGTGAGCTGATCTACACACTCCCTTGATCACACACACTAGTCATGATAGTTATGAATAAGTTACACACTTACGCACACAAACTCATAGCGCAGAATACAGTAAATGTGCTGACATTCCTCTTCCCAGTGTCCTGCAGCCTAAGTTTATTTCCTCTTGAGTGTGTGTGACTGCTGACCCAAACCATCTGTCCCTGGTGTGTGTGTGTGTGTGTGTGTGTGTGTGTTTACGTGCTGGAATTACATTTTGCAGTTGAGAGCAGCTGTAAACCCATTACAGTAACTTGATTTAGAGCAGCCTGAATCGGTTCCTGTCTCTGTGTACTCTGTGTGTGTGTGTGTGTGTGTGTTTGTGTTTTCAGAGTATCATATCTGTGTCCGGTACATATGAATGCACTATGCAAGAAATGTGTCTAACAAACTGAAATAACCATGCAGAATTAGGGCTGGCCGATATGACCAAAAAATTTGCATTTTTTTTTTTTTCCATATCAGTCAAAATCGATAATTAATTACATAAATGTAAACTTTTTATTTCATTCAACTTTAAAGACAAATTTTTGCTCCAGTGTGAAGGTTGTAAAAACCAGCCGGTTAATTGTGGTTTGAAACTATTTTTTTTGTGGTCAGAACATGACAGACACTTGTTTTTTGAATTCTTTACACTTAACAAAATAAATATCTTAATAGGAAAAATTCTCAGTCCTGCATGTTCCAATGAGTAATATCATTTCAAATCAAGAAACAGGTTTGTGTTGCCTAATAAAATTAATAATATAACTTTTTTTTTTTTTTTTTTTTTTTTTTTTTTTTTGTCTTTTAGAAATACACATTTGATAGTAGCTTGAGTTAGGATGCAGATGTAAATTTGTGTTTATCAAAATCAGTAATATCTGTAAAAAATTGTAGCAGTGTCATTTTTATATGGTGAAATGTAATTATTCTCACTAATTCTGCGGGAAAACTGTGGACTTGGCAACACTGGAGTGGACGCATCTGCTGTTTGAAATTTGAGCCGAATGGATAAACATGTCGAATGGCGCACTTCAAATGACTAGCGCTCTTTCGTTCCGCCTTTGCTGCATAAACATTACATTGAACGATTATCAAACTTTTTTTATGTTGCGAGATAATTATCAATTTATCGTGCAGCCTTGAGCTTTATTTGGTAATTTAATTAAAAAAATATATATATATGCAGCAATACCACTCTGAGTTCCAGGGATCTGTTACCACAACTTACACTTGAATTTAATTTTATGAAATTACTAAATAAATGCTTGGTTGCCAGTTTAAAAAAAAAAAAAAAAAATCTGTTAATTTAACTAAACCTTTTAAGTTGCAAACATTACATTGGGGAGTTTTGTTGACATAATTTTTCAAAAGTTTTTCTTTCCCAATTATAGTAACTCAAAATTGCCTTGATAACTTTGAAAATTGGCCAGAATTAGCATTTCATATTCTAGCTGTTGACTAAAATGAATTGGTTCCAGTGAAACTACTCAACTAGGCTACTTGGAATTTGTTTATTTATTTTTTTTTGGTAGTATGGTAGTGTTCTCTTCTGAGTGTGGTTGTGAGTGTTATAGTTTATAGGTGCGTAAGACAGACAGAGGAGGCTTTCTTCACCCGTCTGTCTCTGTGCTGTCAGGTGACTTTAATCACTTGTTTCTTTATTGTCATCACAGGACTCCAATTTGGTGTGATAAAGTGAGCAGAAGATGAACTGGTAACCCAGTTACTGATGGTCTGACCGTACACATGCTAAACTCTGCTGGTAGAATGAGATTTCATTGTGGGTGGACCTCGCCACAAAACTGTAAACCAGCTGACCGATAAAATGTCACTTGTGCAACTCAAGTGTTGTAATAATCATGTAGCACATGTTACTCAGTTACAGGTTGTTGTGAATGTAGTTTTATGGTTTATGAAGTGTATTCAGAGCCCGTCTCGTGTTTTACGGGCCGTCCCGCTGTCAGATTCGGATGAGAGCAGTTCAGTGTGTTTGAAACGAAACTGCTGGAGTCTTTCAGATCCACATTCCTGTGGATGAGCGGCGGTGAAACAAACACGCTGTGACCGTGTGTTCAGCCCAACTCTCTGCGTCTGTCTGATAGCTCGGTCACCATCTGATGAGTGTCTTTAGGTTATGTGCCACTCATAACATGATGCTCCAAGGTACTTGCAAGGTCGAACTATTGTTCATTGCAGTTTAATTATTTTTGGACGCATGATGTGTGGCTGTATGACAGTGAACATTGCGCGGGTGTCATCTGGGTTCTTTCAAACACATCTGAAGTCCTGTATCGGATATCAAGTCCTGATGTATGTTTGTTCATGTACAGAATTCCTCATATGAGCTACACTGGGAGAATGGAGAGCGTTCATGCATGCTACAGTCTCAGCAGTCATCAGTCATGAGAACGCATTCATTGTGAGACGCTTTTTCACAAGTTAATTATTCTTATGTTTTTCTGATGATTAACTCTTTGGAGGACATACTTTTATATTGTAACAAAGTGGAGCGCCCTGAAAATAAAACATAAAGCATTTTAGTTACTGCTTTATTCTAAATGGGGAGTGAAGACAAAAGAAGTTTCTGTCCTTCTGAATTTGTAACACTGTTGTGTCTTGTGACCGGTCAAACAGATAATGTTATAAACCTATAAAAAAAAAAAAAAAGAAAAAAACTGTCAGCAAACATGAGGTTTTCTAATGCAAGAATTTGTTATGAACTAATTATACTATCAGCTAATTAACAAATTAATTATTTAACTGTCCTAAATTATTTCCTGTTATTGTATTACAAACAAGTCTCTGGAGTGTGGAACTTTGGGGGAAAACAAACCAAAACAAAACAAAGTCAAGGCTTGAGTAATATTTTAAATATTGCAGTAATCATGAGGTCATTGTGTCGGTGAGTCTCGCAACCAGCGGCGTTCTCTTTAATGTTTGTTTGTTCACATGCAGAGATGGACAGCTCTTCTGTTGTGTGCTTATTATGGGAAATGTTTGCTCTCAGAGCTTTATTCACAGCCACATACGAGATCCATTGCTTTAGATGTCATTCAGAGAATGTCACACAGTAGATGCCAAAGCAGGACACCTGCACAGATCACACACACACACACACACACACACACCCACACACACACACACACGTTGTGTTTACTTGTTTTATGGGGACGTTCCATAGGCGTAATGGTTTTTATACTGTACAAACCGTATTTTCTGTCGCCCTACACCTACCCTACACCTAAAGCTACCCATCACAGGAGACTGTGCACACTTTTACTTTCTCAAAAAAACTCATTCTGCATGATTTATAAGCCTGTTTCCTCATGGGGACCTCACAAATGTGGTCCCCGTAACGTGATAAATACCAGGTGTACACACACACACACACACACACACACACACACACACACACACACACACACACACATGTCTGGTTTATTATCCTTGTGGGGACTCTCCATAGGCGCAATGGTTTGTATACTGTCTACACTGTATTTTCTATCCCCTTACCCTAACCCTACCCCTAAACCTAACCCTTACAGAAAACTTTCTGCATTTTTACTTTCTCAAAAAAACTCGTTCTGTATGATTTATAAGCTTGTTTCTCCATGGGGACCTCAATTTAGGTCCCCACGGTGACACTAGTCCCCATGAGCCTGTGTGTATTCAGGTTTAGGTCCCCACCAAGATATAAAAACAAGACCGCACACACACACACACACACACACACACACACACACACACTGATAAACATTAGAGGAGGGCTGGGCAGTATGGCCCAAAAATATTAGAACAATAGTTTTTCCCATCAGTATTTATCACAGTATTTATTTAACTTTAATAGGGAAGGAAATACTTTCCACATCTTTGTTAGACTTTGAGAATTAATGTAAACAGAACTTGTTTGTTCACAGTTCAACCCCAGAGTAAGATATATTTTAATTGAGGACCACATTAAATTTTCTATTTTTTTTTTTTTTTTTTTTTTTTTTTAATACGGATTGATGTTTAATGGAATATTAACTAATAAATGTAACAATTTAATCAATCTTATAAAATGTAATCAAATGAAAACATAACTGAATTTTATGTTTTGGCAAATAAGATGCTGCATAACAATAAATTGAATAATGAAAAAGATGAAAGAATTTTACATTTTTTTTTTTTTTAAATATTACTTTCAGAAGTACGTTTTATGATGCAGTAATATATGTGTCATAATTCCTTTAAGTTATACTGAAGTTTTATTTTGTCGGTTTGTGATGAAGACCTTTTGAGTTTCGGTGTGTTTCTGATGGTATTTTTTTTATTTTTTCTCAAAGTGAATGTTGTAAATCTGCTGAAGTGACTTTTAGAGCCGCTCTGGAGAAGTTCATGTCTCCTACAGTGAGACGAGCATCACATGTGTTTGAGTTTGTGTAGTAGATGAAACTGTAATCCTCATTCATTCACACTGAGATGCACTGAACATGCAGACTTATAGCGACAAGCACCGATTGCTGCTGATGCATTTATTTCTGCTGTTTGATGAATGCATATGGAGTAAAATTGACCAGAGCTTATCATCGTTACTGGCATAAATTGTATTGCAATCTGGAAATGATATAATTTATCATCCATCTGAACACACGCATGAGACTAAGGCATTTCATATGTGATAATTTCTGCTGTGTTATTGCTCTCAAAAATACATATTATAAAGTCAATACTCATGTGTAGTGTGTTTGAGAGACAGACAGACGGATGGGTGGTTTTGTGTTCCTCTGGATCCTGATTAGATTTGACAGCTTGTGTTGATTGTCATCTGCAAGCATTGCAATTTGGGGATTAGTGTGTTAGGACACACACACACACACACACACACACACACACACACACACACACACACACACACACACACACACACACTCACTCTCAAAATCCATCTGTCCTGGTCCTCATTCTAGTTTTGCTCCTGAATGATGACGATGACTCTCATCCATACGAGGCGTTCAGAAGCAGGAAGCCATCAGAGGTGCTGAGAGGAAGTAAATCTACTGTGCTAGTAAATAATCAGCTTCATTGTCCTGCAGTGGGCGTGAGTAAAAGAGGTAAATGTGTGCCGTGGTACAGTGAGGTTTTTAGGTGTCAGGATTACAGGAAGAAAAAGACATTATGATTCTGTGAGATGTGACACTGCTGATCCTGAATCAGTGTAGAAATCATTCTAATATGCTGATTTGCTGCTCGAGAAACATTTCTGATTTTTATCAATGTTGAAAACAGTTGTGCTGCACAATATTTTTGTAGAAACTGTCATACGTTTTATTTTTCAGAATTCACAGATGAGTAGAAAGTTCAGAAGTGTTCAAATGGGCTAGTGTAGTGTGTGTGGTGTGTGTGTGTGGTGGTGTGTGTGTGTGGTGGTGGTGTGAAGTTTAATGTTTGCATGTATGTTTGACCCAATGGCTGCTCCTGCACACACACACACTCAAGGCACACACATGTGTTGGATAATAATGATGATGATGATGATGATGATGTCATGCATACTTTCTCTTTCTCCCAGCATATTTGCTGTAGCGCTGGTGCTGTGCTTTCGTCAGTGGTTTTCCCCTGGCCGAGGGTCAGCTGGATGTCTATCTGCTGTGTGTTGTAACAGCTGTGTGCTCTTAGAAACTCCCAGAATTCCTCCAGCTCTTCTCTTTCAGCCCATCTTAAGAGGGAACATTGTGCTTATGAGCGTCCTGATATGTGTGCGCATGTGATTGATAGGCGCACGCGTGTGCAGTAGATCTTATTCAGGAGAGTTCCGTATTTCGTTTTTGGCAGGAGTGAAAATAGGACTGTGAGGGACTGTTGTTTACAAAAAATTCATGAAAACAGTGTTGAAATTTGAGAGTTGTGAAAATGTCATGTGATCAAGGATCTTTGTAGAGCGCAGGTCATTGTAAAGACTGTTTTCATTCATGTGACATTCATTATGGCGTTCGTCCTGACTCTGGTCTCTACTGACATGGTAGTGTTGAATAAGCGTCCCAGGACAGGATCTGCAGATGTTTTTCACACACTGACCTGCAGAGTTGTGTGTCATGTTTTGAATGTGGAGGATGTGAGTTATTGACTGGTTTCCGTGTTGCTGATGTCATCGAGCTGGCAGCTGATTGGTCTGTCAGCAGCTGCTGATGTTGCTGCAGTGAATCGTGGGTCGTCTCATGAGCGCGGCGTTGAGTGTTTGTTCAGCTTGTGTTGTGTGCCAGTGGAGCTCAGACACACACACACACACACACACACACACACACACACACACACACACACACACACACACACACACACACACACACACACACTCTCAGTAGTGTGTTTGCTCATGGTGGGGTTTGACGGCTCACTTTATTCAACATGAAAGAGTGTTTTGATGCTTTTCATTCTTCACTGATTCTCTGTCTCTCATGGTCTCAGACTCCCCCACATGATGATAGGTATTAGTTTTCACACACTGTCTGCTCTCAGAAATAATAAACGTTTTTTAAGGTGCTGCTGCTCCTTAAGAAACATGCAAAATGTCGTCAGTGATGAAAATATAAAATGAATAATTTTCCCCCATTTCCTTGTTTTCCCTTTAATTCTGTTTTAATGGTTAAACAGAGCTGGGTTGATTACTTAAAAGTTGTAATCCATTACTGATTCCAAATTACATGACAAAAATTGTAGTTAGTAACGTAATCCATTACATGACACATTCTGTAATATAATCGGACTACTTTTAGGTTACTTTTGACCTAACTTGTTTATCACATTGATTTAAATAAGATAATCTTGTACCATACTAACATAAAAATACAAAGAGTAAGTAAATGTATTCCATTTGTTGTTATTAACAGCATGAAGTGCATTAAACATTCTATTACATCAAGGTTTTCCTACCTGGGGTTTATGAAGCAACTGCAGGGTGTTTGTGAGTTTAATGAAAAGCTGATAATTAATTAAATCTTAAAAAATGTTAAAATAAATCATTTTAAAATCAATCAAAACAAAAACCTTACTTAAATGAAATTGTATTTGTTTACCTGCATGTTATGTGACCATAACCAGCGTCAAAGCACCAATGAACATGCAAATGTGATACTTCAAGTAAATATATTAGGTGAAACCAGATCAGATGCCAAAAAATTTTGTGAAGACAAAAGCCTTACAAATATTTAGAAATACGGAGTGATGACTTAAATAAAAATCAGTGTGTTCGTAAGTAGTTGATTTCAGTGGTCAAATGCTGTGTAGTCACCTGGTGAATGACTGATCTTTGTGTGAATGTCAACAAAACTGGAAGACTTTCTGAGTGTATATAAGCGGTAGGCTACTTTAGAAAGGGAAATTTAAAAGATCCAAAAGAGGAATTATTATATTTATTGCTATTGTGTAAATAATATGTAATCATGTAATCTATAAAGTAACTGTAGTCTGATTACAAGTATTTTAAAATGTAATTTAATCTAATTACAAGCACTTATTTTTTGGAATCTGATTACAAAATCTGCATTACATGTAATCAATTACTACTCAGCTCTGTGGTTAAATTAAATAATCAAATAAAATATTAAAAAAAGCATGTCTAATTAATTGAATTCATGAAACGTATCCAGTTTAACAACAGTTTATTGAAAGTTTAAAAAGAAATCTTAGGGCTCTGTAAAATCCATTTTATTTTAAAGATTTTTTTCAGTTTTATTTTATAAAATTCTGTATTTTCCATTTGAATTTTTCTAGATTCCATCTAATGGTTCTCTTACATTTAAATAATCAAAAAGTGTTTAATCTTTTTGAATTCATAAAACTTTAACAGGTTAGTAATTTATTAACACTTTTACAATAATAGGGTAATTTTTTATATCGAACTGCATAACATGCATAAAATGCTGCATAACAGATTTACTGTTTAAAACAAAAAAAATGTGTATTCCTTTAATAATAATATTTATTATTATTGTTATTACTTTTAGTTGTATATTTTACTGTAGAATAGTAATATTTGTCATAATTTCTTTAAATCATAGTATATGAAGCTGCATCTCGCATTCACACAGAGGCACACAGAACAGCCAGACTTCACAATAAAATAGCAGTGTTTTTGAGCTTTAGTATTCACAGACAGTAGTTCATATTCTCATGCCAAACTCCATTAAATTCTTTGCTGTATTGTGAATTCCATTCTTATGACTGGATTCCATTCGTGTTTTCTGTGTTGTGGAAATCATAAGGCCGTACTCGTACAGACACACTTGCTGTCATATCCAGTAGAAAACACAGCTGTATCAGATGGATTCTAACAATCATAACAACCACACATAAGAGTTTGGAAAGAAACACTTGTTTCTACCATGGAGATTCTTCAGCATTAGATGGTATGTTTTTCATGTTTGGCTGATAAATGTCAGAAGATGATTTTTTTTTTTTTTTTTTGTTTTTGTTTTTTTTTTTAAAACGTTGACATTCCATGTCTTCATCAGTAGTTTACAGTTGTATTTAATAAATGAGTACTATTATACAAAGTATATGGAAATATGATAGCGTTCAGCTTTTTATTACAAGTAACTGAAAGGGAAATGCTATAATACTTGTTGTATTGGTAGTTCAGTTCAGTCTGTAGAGGATGCTCTGAGTCTCGGTGTGTTTTCAGGAGGTTTTATCTCCGATGATGACTCATGTGCCGTTTTCGTGTCCGTTAGTGTGCCGGGCGTGATGACGACAGAGGTGGGATCAGAGACGGACGTGAAGAAGGAACCGGAGAAGGTTCCTGACGTTCAGCAGCAGACTGAGCCTCAGCAGACAGACCAGCCCGACAAAGCCGCCGACAGCGCCGCCCAGCCCGCCTCGGCCGGTGCCGACCAACCACAGGTAGAGCCGACGCCGCTCATCTGCATACAGGGCTCTGATTGGCCGTTTAGATTTGATAGTCAGGCTTGCAATTTTATTCAGTTTCAGTCTTGATTCAGTTCAGTATCATTTCATTTTGATACATTGGAAGTCAGGTACTGTACAAGTCTGTTTTTTTCAAGAAAAGTATCTTGTGATTCTTGGGATTTAAGAATAGATATCGGTTCATCAGAATGAGAATCGGTTAAAGTCTGGAATTAAAGTCTGCATGTTTCCTCCTGAGCAGGAGGAGAGCCAGAGCGCAGACGCCAAGAGTGATCCGGAAGCGGCCGCGTCTCCTGAGCCCAGCAGTCCTCCTGCTGCCGGCGGCCAGAAGAAAGACAAGGGCATCTCCCGCTTCCTGCCTCCATGGCTTAAACGACAGAAATCACTGAGCCAAGACAAGCCCGCCGAGAGCACAGAGCCGCCCAAGCAGGAGAGCGTGGAGGCCGTGAAGGAGGAGCACGAGGAGACGAGCCAGCCGAAAGAGGAGGTGGAGGGAGGAGGCGCAGCGACCGCGAGCACAGAGGAGGTTGAGGAGGTTGAGGAGGTGAAGGAAGTGAAGGAGGTGAGAGAGGAGAGCAGAGCAGAGGAGGTGCAGGTGGAGGAGAAGGATAAAGAGGAGGAGAAGTCTATCGGCAGTGCTGACACACAGGTGAGAGAAACATGGATGAGTGTGTCTGTATATACAGTTGAAACCAGAAGTTTACATACACCTTACAGAATCTGCAAAATGTTAATAATTTTACCAAAATAAGAGGGATCATACAAAATGCATGTTGTAGTTTTTTTTTTTTTATCTAGTACTGACCTGATAAGATATTTCACTTAAGAGACATTTCCATATAGTCCACAAGAGAAAATAATGGTTGAATATACAAAAAATGAACCTGTTTTCAACCCCTGTGTTATTACCTGTGAATGATCCACGGCTTTGTTTAGTGATAATCTCTTGTTTGTCCTGAACAGTTAAACTGCTGCTGTTCTTCAGAAAAAATCATTCAGCTCCCACAAATTCTTTGGTTTTCCAGTGACTGTAATTTTTGAGATCTATCTTTTTACACTGCTGACAACTGAGGCACTCATATGCAACTATTACAGACGGTTCAGACGCTCACTGATGCTCCAGAGGTTAAAACAATGTATTAAGAGTCAAGGGGTGAAAACGTTTTGTTTTGAGTTTGAAGATTAAATAAAAATAACATGAATTTTGTATGATCCCTCTTATTTTGGTAAAATATTTGACATTTTGCAGATTCTGCAAGGTGTATGTAAACTTCTGGTTTCAACTATATGTACAATACATTACCAGGAGTCAGTCACTTTTTTTTTTTTTTTTTTTTTTTTCTTTTTTCTTTTGTAAGAAATTAATGCTTTTATTCAGCATGGACGCAATTAATTGATCAAAAGTGACAGAGATTCCTATTTCAAGTAAATGCTGTTCTTTGTGTTTATTAAACAGTCCAGAAAAGTAAAATGTATCACTGCATATCAGAATGATTTCTGAAGGATCATGTGACACTGAAGACTGGAGTAATGATGCTGAAAATTCAGCTTTGATCACAGCAATACATTACAGTTTAACAGATATTCATATAGAAAACAGATATTTTTAATTGTAATAATATTTCACAGTTTTACTATATTTTTGATCAAATAAATGCAGCCTTGGTGAGGAGAAGAGACATTAAAGAGTCTTACCAACCCCAAACTTTTAAAAGGTAGCTTGAATGAATCACTTGATTAAACTCGGGAGATACATTCGTCTATATCAGTGGTTTAGACCCCCAACACTGCACATTTTGTAGGTCTCTGATATCTGACACACCCATTTCAGGTCTTGCTCAAAGCCACTAGAAGTCAAGCCTGCAACCTAAAGCTAACGCTTCCGGTCTGGCAGTACGTGGGAAAGGAGACCAGAGGCTGTTTTTTTGTTTTTTTAATGGATGTCAATGGAAGAGAGGCTTCATTGCGTTGAATAAAAAGCTTTTTAGAGGAAATGGCTAATCATTTAATGAATCGACAGTCTATCTGCTAATATTCAGCATGTTTTACACTAAGCAATACTTTTTGGATTGAACTATTTTTAGGGTCTACAATGAAAAAAAAAAAAAAAATGTCACTGACTTTTTGCAACAGGTAGGCTTACAGCACTTCTCATTCATTCCTGTGGTATTCGACAGAAATTCAGTGACCTCAACCCTGTAATGTGGTTAAGGCACACGTGATCCAAGTTGACCGTTACACTTTTTGCAGTATTAAGTAATACAGGCCCTCTCACCTCCCTATAGTAAGACGATCTCTTGTCTTGCTGTCTCTACTAATGAGCTGATGAGTTGAATCAGGTGTGATGGATGAGGGACAAAATGTGTAGTGTTGTGGGTGCTCGCAGGACCGGTTTGAAAACCACTAGTCTGAATCATGGACTAAATGAGTCAGATGAACTGACTGAAGTGTCATGTTCATTCATTTTAATCACTTTCACTTTGATCTAATTTAAGTAGATGCAACAAACATTTTATGTCAAAAGGTGAAATTAAGCCAATTTTTAAACCAGAGATTTTATATATATATTTAATGTTTAATGAATATTTTATAAAAAAAAAAAACACTCAGTTTGTAATGCCTCACATTGACTGTGATTTGGATTATTTGAAACAATTATATTTGTTGTATATTTTTATTTTTAAAAATTGTTGATGCATTATAATCAAGCAGTTTTTTTTTTGTCATGTTTTTATCAACGTAATGTTTTAAGTAAAAACAGTAAATGATCATCCTGATGTGCATGCACTGCTCATTTACAGGGGATGAATTTGAGGCAAACAGCTCAGTGCTCTGTACACTTTGTCATAAAGGGTTTTGTTTGAACAGATGCAGTGCGGTGATGTACTGTGTGTGTCGTCACACCCTTAACAGCTCAGTCAGCTCACCTGATTCAGCTCGTGCTCTCTTCTCTCCGATCTCACTAGACTTCAAGTGAGAAGTGATTGTAAACATGTCATCACAGATATTTAAAGCTCTTCCTGCAGTTTTCTGACAAAATATGAGTGAGGGTTTAACTCCTGCAAGCGGTGAAATTAAGTCATAGGTATTGTGTAAAGTAATTAATATACTTTTTATGATGTGTTCATAAGTGCATTGGTAAAATATTTCTGTCTCAGAATTTTCCTTTAAAAATGTTATTGAATATCAGTATTTTCCAAGGTATCGTACTGAAGTAAGAAATTCCAGTATCATGCACACAGGCATGAGCTCACGGTCTTTACCAGACTGCTGCAGTCCTGAGACACACCGGAGCTAGTCAGGCATCATAACCTCAGATAAACCCGCAAACATGCAATCTGTAATCCAGATCAGACGCCGAACACGACGGAGGAATCCAGACGCGCTCGTGCCATCAGAATGAACACTTCCTTATGGCACACGCCTCAGCCAAACACCATCAGTCATTTGTCCGTTCCTTCAGCATCCGCCCAGTGACATCATCCAGCAGCCATCCGCTTCACTGGAAAACACCAGAGCGTGTTTGTGTTAACCTAAAGTGTGTGTGTGTGTGTGTTTGTGTGTGTCCGCAGCCTGTGAGAGAGGAGAAAGAGGGCGAATCGGAGGTGAAGGAGAGCGAGGAGCAGACGGAGAAAGAGGAGGAGAAGAAAGAGGAAGAGCAAGTGAACCAGCAGGAGACGAGTGTGCTGTCAGCACTCAAACTCAACAAGAAGATGAAGATGGTGGTGTGTCACGTGACCCTGCTGGACGGCAGCCAGTTTACCTGCGAGGTGGAGGTAGGACACGTCTGTCTGTCTGTCTGTCTGTCTCTGCATATGAGCATGTTAAAGTCATTGTACTTTACAACAAACGAGTTGGCGAGACTTGCATGAGGTTAATGGATGGTAAAGTCTGATCTGACTCTATTTCCTGTCCTTATTCATGTTTGTGAATTCAGCAGTCTGTCTGTGTTTCACTGCTGTTTATTTTATGATAATTCAGGATGACAATAATCCTGCTGTGTAGATGGAGGTGTGTGTGTGTGTGTGTGTGTGTGTGTGTGTGTGTGTGTGTGATGGTTGGATTTGTGTCTATATATAGTGTGATAATCAGCACAGGTGAGATCTGACACACACACACCGTCATCAGCAGCACACCTCACTATAACCGTATCTGTCAGCAGGGTAAATGCGGTCACTGTAAGTGAAGGCTGTGTGTGTCGTGTCAGCGGCACCATACTGATGTGATTATCATGGATATATGAACCTCTCAATTGACAAAAAAGATATTTAACAAATAAAGAGACTGGAAAAGCTACTTTTTTTTCTGTGTATGCGTTACATATAATACACTTATAATAGAAATGAATATAATTCTAAAATTAAATCTGAGTTGCAGGAGGAGTGTGTGTTGAGTGGTAGAGATGTAATAGGATCAGTCGTTGTTGTGCTGACAGGAACGTTCAGATGTGTGCGGTGACCTCTGACCCTGCAGTGACGTGGTGGGTGTGTTCAGTATTTTGGAGGTCACATCATTAGGGGCTTGTCAACACACTGTCTGCTGCTGGGATCTGGACACGCACACGCACACACACACACACACACACGCGCTAAAATAAAATATAACTGTTACTAATATAGCAAATTGCATTGATTAGTAAAATGTAGGCCAGTACTGATTTGAATATTTGTTTGTTACAGGGTGTTTTTTTTTTTTTTTTGTTTGTTTTTGTTACATTTGAATAAGAGCTGGGCGATATGGCCCAAAAAATATCACAATAATTTTTTTCATATCAGTCGATATCAATAATTATCACAGTAAATGTTTTTATTTCTTTCAAGTCTCACTTTGTCCAGTTATTTCTTCTTAACAATGAATATCTTAATAGAAAAAAATAATTTTAGTTTTTAGTTATGTTTTAATGAATAATATTGTCAAGTCAAGAAACAGGTTTGTATTACCTGATAATATTAATTATAATAATATCTATTTTTTTCTCTTAGGAATGCATTACTATACAGTCTATATACATTTCGTATTACTGCATAAACGCTATAGCTTAATCACAAAAAATACTGTAATTATATTCCATTACTCCTCCTTCAATATATTTAATACATGTCTACATTAATAATATAATAAAATTCGACACAAATATACAAATATACATTTCTGACACAATACCATGGTGCAGTTAGTGCTACTACAGTAAATCTATGTTAAAATATAGCTGCAAGCAGCAATTACGGGGCCAAGCACAACAGAGGCAGAATGAGGAGCTAAGCACCGCAAGGAGCAACAGACTGACCTCAACAATGAGTAATTAAAGCCATTTTAGGATGATATCAGTTGAAATGGCTGAAAAATCATAAATACAACCAATAATAATATAATTTAATGGCTTATCACTTTGGACCAACAGTTGGTGCTGTTTTCAAATTGATGTGATGCGTTCTGTGTGAGGTGACAATGACAGACACAAATTTTGGTGCCATTATCTCAAAGCTTTACAGAGATACAGCCTCAGAATCATTTTGGCATCAAGCCTAAAATTTGTAGTGGCGCTGTACGAAAATGGTTTAGCCTATCGACACAAAATCCATAACTTTGAGTCAGGACAGTCTGAAGATGACCTGACACAATTTTTGTGAAAATCGGACCAATGGTCTAGGAGGAGTTCGAACAAGTATGTTTTGTACATTAATCAAAATGGTAGAAAGGAAGTTTGGCCAACTATGGTATAATTGGTATTTTGTCGGCATGACCCAAGGAATATTTTGAGACCAGTTTTATGACAGTAGTCTAATGCAATCACAAGTTATTAGCATTTTTGGAAATTTCATTATTAATGTTTAATAAATGGTGTATTACTTCTGACCAGTAGGTGGCGCTGTTACCAAATTGATGTGGCGTGGTCAGGGTGTGGTGACAATAGCACATATAAAATTTGGTGTCAATATGTCAAAGTTTGGCAGAGATACAGCCTCAGATGTAGTTTGGCATCTTTCCAGCAAATTCGTTGATGCGCTAAACGAAAACGTTTCGTGTATCGACACGAAATTCATAACTTTTTGCCAGCATAGTCTGAAGATGATCTGAGTCAAATTTGGTGAAGATCGGACTAACGGTCTAGGAGGAGTTCGAAAAAATAGTTTTTGTACATTAATCAAAATGGCGGACATTATGGGTATCAACGTTCTCGGCTTGACCCAAGGAATCTTTTGACATCAGGTTCATGACAATAGGCTAATGTACGCAAAAGTTATTAGCATTTTTCGAAATTTCGTTATAACTTTTGACCACAAGGTGGCGCTGGCCCCAAAATTTTTAAGTACATTGAGGGCATGGTGCCGAACATTTTTGTAATTAATGTCGAAACGATACGCTAATCCGTTCTTAAGATACAGCATTTTAAAGCTAAATTCAAAATGGCCGACACCCAAAATGGCTGACATGGGAAAATTGGATATGGTTCGACTCGGTATGACACACCGAATCTAAAGAGACCAGTTTTGTGATTTTTGGACAAATCATTCAGACGTTATAAAGAAAAATAGCCATTTTTCGTATCTCCTGACCACTAGGGGGCACTGCACCGAAACACTGCAGGTAGGCTCAGGTCATGCTTGTTATAACACACACCAAGTTTGGTGTCAATATGACAAACTATTACGGAGATATAGCCTCACATTGATTTTTGCTAGCTTTTCGTAGAATTCTTTCGCGTGTTATTCGTGAACGGCTGGACGAATCGACTTGAATTCCATAACTTTTTGCCAGCATGGTCTGAAGATGATCTGGATCAATTTTTGTGACAATCGGTGCAACGGCCTAGGACGAGTTCGAAAAAGTAGGTTTTACGAACAATTGAGAATAGCGAAAAAACTAAACCTTACGATTTTTGAATTTTGGTGTCCATTCAACTCGGCATAAGCCAAGGAATCAGAGGAAAAAAGAATTTTTGTTGTGTGCCTTACGGTTCAAACGTTATTAGCATAAATCTTTTGAAAGTTTGGACAAGTGGTGGCGCTAGAGAGTTTGAGTTAGAGACTCCAAACTTGCTATGGTTAATGTTGGGACTGTCCTCTATCAGTGTGCAAAATTATACAACTTTCCCGCAAGCGGTTCTATGGGCTGCCATAGACTTGCGGCGGAAGAGGAAGAAGAAGAAGAAGAAGCGGAATAATAATAACGCCAACGGATACAATAGGTGCCACCACACCTCTGGTGCTTGGCCACTAAATATGTCCGGTGACCAGTGCATCTGTTGCTACTCTACTGTATAAATTAAATATAGATTAATCATTTGTTAAAGCTACAAAGCTAATCGTCAAGACGATTATTCTGACATACTTTTGTAAGCTATCTGTCCATCAGAGACGCATCTCTCTGTGATCGCTTGAAACAAGGCTTAAAAAAACATGCAAATGATAAACTTCCGTGATGAGGCGGCAGTGGCGCGGGCCATCAGGCAGTCCTTACTGTCAAGCCCTGCACATAAATGTTATATCGAACATTTATCGAACTCTTGTTATCGTTTTTCGAGAAAATTCATATCGCATAATAATTGTCATTATTGATTTATCACCCAGCCCTAATTTGAACTGCTCGAAATAAACAGTACGTTTTTTTGTTTTTAATTAAAATTTTATTTAAACATTTTCAACAAACAAGTTGCCATGGCAGCATTTTTCATTTTCACTTAGTTTAAACTTGATGTACTAAAATATCTAATAACTAAAATACTGAAAATAGAAAAACAAAATCTAATTACTAAATATTAGCAACAAAAAAAAAACAGTATATCAGTGATACTGAAATAACACTGGTGTGTTATGGCTCATACTTAATTATGATAGATGGTATATTATTATTATTATTATTATTATTATTATTATTATTATTAGTTTAATTGATAACACTTAAAACCTTTACGCATAATGCATTATTAACGATTATTAAAGGGTAAATGCATAAGTATTCATAATATGCATTGTAATGCATTATATCCTGTCATAAAATGCTCACACCACACCCATCTGATATGTCCAAAATCTTATATGATATGAGTACTTTTTTCAATTTATGTATGACAATAGTTATTTTTGCAGGGAATAATATAATGGTTTTCTGTAATTATTATGAATGTAATTATTATTATGATTAATATTAATGACACAGTCAGCATCAGGTTTATTAGGCTGCTGTCACTGATCTAATCCACAGACTAATCCAAGTTTTTCTTGCATAATGACTGTTTAAGTGAAATCTCACCAAGATAATGGGATTTGTGAGTACAGAACGAGCTTTTTGAGTGCTATTGAGTGGATTCTGACTAACCTAAGCACCTCTGATTGGTCCTTGCGTTCATGTGCTCAACAGACACTCAACACTTTAAAAACACACACAAGCCTTCACACAGCGCCAGATGTCGTCACAGAACACAGACACACACAGGAGCGTTTGAAAGCATGATGTTTATGAAATGTTTAATTGTTACACATTTTAATAAAGTACTTGAAATAATTAGAAGATATCAAATTGCATGAAATGGTATGTAAAGAAATTGTGCTCTGTGAAGGCTTGTCATTGCTGTAAATGTAATCGTCCAAACAGGACAACCTGTCGTCCCATGCTGGAGTGAAAAGCAGTGCAGGTGAGTGTTGGGCTATGATGGGCTGCGCTCTCATTACTGGCCGCTCTCTGAGCTCTCAACAGCCTCGGCTTTGTCCCGTCACCAGGAAGTGCTGAGGCATCGCTAAGCATTATTGTCCTGGTGTATTCATGCACGAGACGGTGGCATGTTTGCTCAGAGATGAGCGCCACTGTCTCCGGGTCACCCGGACGCATAAGCCGCAGCTTCACACAAAGCATTCTAGACGTGACGCTTTATGGGGGCGGCGGGGACAATGAGGGCACTCGGCACCGCTGAACGAGCCCGTATGGATGTTAGCAGAAACGCCGCTGCTCCATCTTTACTCTTGTGTTTCTGTCCTGATGGCAGATTTGTGTCTCTGACCCTCTCTGGAGAGCACATAGATGACTGACAGGAGCTCTCGACCAATCAGAGCGCAGTGACCTATAAAACAGCAGGATGCATATGCCGTTATGTTTTTAGTACTGTAAGCAAAGTCCCTTTAAGGTAAGTCATTTTACTCGGCGGCCATCTTTGAAACGTCTCTCGGGCAGGCAAGTGCGGCTCCTGTCTATTTGAATGGGGAAACATCAAATTCTCCAAAATGATTAAATTTCATATTTGAAATCACCAAAGAAATCTGACAACAGACTGCCTCGTAATTATAGTTCCGTATGTTCCAATAGCGTTAAAAAAAGCCTATTTTTCAGGCGAGATCAGCCAGTGCGCATGCACAGCACTAAGCACACGTCTTGAACGCTGACTGTTTCTATAGAAACCGGGACTTCTAACGGCAGCTGCAGTGACGCGCTGACTTTACTAATCAACGATTGGCTCTTTCATTAAGAAGGCGGGGCTTCGCAGCTATAATGAGCATTGCGTCTTTCCCCATTCTAAACTATACGAGTCTTAGCTATTCTATAGTCTTTGACTGTAAGTGCAGAGATCCTGTGGCTGCGTGTGTTTTGTGGAATCAGAATTCAGATGTTAGGAAGTGTTTCAAAGCGGTGCATTGTAGCAAATAACATGAGGCCTCAGCTGTGTTTGACGCTAATGCTTCAGGACGTTCATTCACAATCACTCCGTGGTTTCTCCTGTACATCACTGATCCCGTGTAAACCCTGCTCAAACATCTCTGTAACTTTACAATGAAATTTATTCATGGTATTATTGAGTCTGCTGTTAGAGTTCCTTCTTTTGTTCTCATTCATCATCTTTCTTTCATCAGGTTCTTTTAGGCTTTGACTGTCATTCATTCACTCTGTCAGATCCATTGGTTTCTTTTCTTACCTAGAGATCTAATCTTTTCCTTTCATTCGTGTCTCTCGGAGCATGTGATCTTATAGCTGCTAGGCATTTGCTCTTAATAATCCAACACATCATTTACTTCTTAAGTGTGCAGTGCTGTACATGAGTAACAACGGCACATACAGCTCCTCCCTTAGACTTAGATTTCTTGAATGATCTGTTAGCCTACTGTATCCAGTTTGATATGCAGATTTCTAAGGAATGATCAACATGATCTAAAGCTGTTGCACTCATTTCATTTCATGCCTTCTGAGTTTATCAAGTAAAACAGGGTTTGTGGAAGGTGCTTAATGTCCCTGAAGTACTTGAATTTGACTTTTTGACATTTTAAGGCCTGGAAAACCCTTAAAAATAGCAATATTCCTGAAGAGGTGCTTGAATTATTGAAAGACAATGTATCTATGAAATAAGGGTTTAATTTTGTCGTGCCACAAGTCTTTTCACGCAATATTCATGTAGTTAAAAAAAAAAAAAAAAAAACAACATACCTTTTCCGCACATTTCAGTTAATGTCAGAAAGCATTCGAACAGATGAACCAAATCAGTCGAGTCATTTACGCTGGAACTGCTCTGAAACTCGTGACTTCGATCATTCATTTCAGGTGATTCACTGGCAAAACACCTGATCAAATTAAAAGAGTCATTCATTTTGACATTGCTTGTAAAGATTTCAAAAAGCACGTAGTGATGGGTGAAACAAAGCTTTTCAAAACTCTGAATCGGTTAAACCAATCGCATCGCAAAATGATTCACTATTTCAGAGCGCCCTGATCGGATCACATAATCGTTTGTTTCAGATCAGGACTTCAAATCACGTATCACAAATCATTTGATTTAGATTGGAATGGGTTTTTGAATGATTCAAATCGAATGATTCGCGATTTGAAGTCCTGATCTAAATCAAATTTAGATCTGGGCCTTTACAAAACATTTTACTCTACCACTAAGAGTTCTCCTAAATAGAAATGGTGGAAGTTTTTAGCTAAGAGTTTTCTCCTAAAAGCTATTCACAAAGCTGCTGAGACTTATTTTTAGTAAGGAATAGAGAAAAGTCTTGGGGTGCACCTGTTGTTTTGTGAATACGGGCCCAGGACATCATCATTTGATTTAGATCGAAGCTTTTGTGCGGGTTTGTGAATCTTCTGCTGTAGATCGGAACTTTGGAGCGCGAATCATTTGATTTAGATCAAATCTCCGTAGTGGGTTCGCAAATCTTTTGCTTTAGATTGGAACTTCGTAGTGCGGATCCCAAATCGTTTGTTTCAGATCAGGATTTTGGAGAAAATCAAAAAAAGTCCTTAAAAGTCCTGGAATTTCATTTTACAGTATCTGTATGACCCCTGGTAAAAGCTCTTTTAGTGTAATTGTTTACCAACTGTCTTTTTGCTGTGAGATCTTTACTGATTTTTATCAAGTAAATGTAAGAATAACTTGATTTAATATTTCCAGATGAACACTTACTGGACTGAAGCAGCTTGGCTTTACTTGATTCTCCATTGATCGTTTTGTGGAAAAATGACTCTCAAATCTCACTGAAAATGAGTCTCAAATCTGATCATCAGGATCTTTTGAGGAGTGTTTGTTTGTTCACCTCTCAATCATCTTTGAATTGCATTGCATTAACAAACTTGGCATTTAGACAGAGCTGACTTAGTTTACATGATCACTCACCAAGAAATACATTTTGACATAGTTGTGAATTTGACTGTTCAGTGTGTGCTTTTAAACTAAGTTTTTATTCTCCCCAGGAGCGTATTGAGCTTGTAATAACTCTTCAATATCACACAACTTCTGCACTTTATTTCCATGTTCATCCATATATCCTCATTACCCTGGTTGTCAGAGTTTAATGGCTAACCGCACTTTGCTGTGTTGAAATCATTACCACAGTTGCTTCCTTTACTCTAGATCATGATCATCTGACATTCATGCTCTCCTCGTGTGTGTGTGTGTGTGTGTGTGTTGAGCAACAGGCTCACAGATTCTGGTTTGTTGTGCTCAGGGCCGTTGTGCTGACACCATGGACGCACGTCTCCACCCGTGAACACCTGCGGCTTTCTGTGGCCGTCAACACGTTATCGTCAGAGAGCCGCGCTGTGTGTGATACGCTAGCGTGTGTTTGCTCTCGCCGTTCACCTAATGCACTTTCGCTAATGCAGCCCGGCTGCTGCAGGAACAGGCCACTATTGATCCACTGCAAACTGAAATCCATTAGCTGTGTGTTTGTGTGAGTTGAAGCAGCATCTGTAGCGTTTACGGAGCGTAACGTCTGATCACTCATCAGTAAATCTGCTGTGAGTGAACGCTGGGATTAGTTCGTGTAATTGCATCCATAACAGCAGCTTATGGTGTTTTGTGTGTCATGTCATAACCAGACCGATTAAGACGCTCTCTGTGTTTTTGTTTATGTGTGTGTAGTTGATATGAGACTTACACTCACACCTGGCATGGATGCAGCATCAGATGTTGTTGTCAGCCATTCCTAATTTATTCCATAAGCAGGAGTGTCTGACGGCAGGGAGTTTATGGAGATAAAGTCTTTAGCTACAAACGTCATCTCAACCGCTGTAGAAGAAATGAAAAAACAAACTGTGCTCTTTTGTAATCAAGTTACTGTGTGATAAAGTACCATTCGCTACACTGTTACTGAAAACAAACTGGAAAACACAACAATCACACCAGTCGTTACATACTGTCTGAGTCTTAAAGATGCAGTAAGCACAAATGGTTTAATTCTCACCGTCATGTCCATCTTTTTGCAGACTGCTGCGTATTAAATGACCAGTAATGCTTCCAGTTAGGGGATCCTTCACTCATAAGGACTGAAACAAATCATTTCAAATAATAGCGTTGCACTAAAAATAATGTACGTTATCTGACCTGTCTGTAAAAGACAACAGATACTGCACTCTCATAGTCTACTTTCTCAGTGTAGTGAACACATACTACAAATAATTTGCTGGAATACATATATACAGTGCCCTCCACTAATATTGGTAAATATGAGCAAAGGTGGCTGTGAAAATAAATCTGCATTGTTTATCCTTTTAATCTATCATTCAAAAAATGCACAAAATTCTAACCTATCATTGAAGTAAAACAGTGGAAATCAGGGGGAAAATCTCATTATGTTTTTCTCTAGTTCATGCTGACCACAATTATTGGCACCCAATTATTGCAACGTCCTTTATTCAAGATAACAGCTCTGAGTTTTCTCCTTTAAGTCTTTTGGCCCCAAAACTCAACTAATCTCTGCAGTTCTCCAGCTGTGATCCTTGGAGAGTCTTTGGAGACTTAAACTCTCCTCCTCACCGTGCATTATGACAATAGACACGCATCCTTTTCCATGCAGATTTGTAACAGCTTTAGTTGATTGGAATTCTTAATTATTGTCCTAATGATGGAAATTGGCATTTTTAGTGCTTCAGCTCTTTTCTTACAGCCACTTTCTATTGTGTGAAGCTCAACAATCTTGTTCTGCACATCGGAACTATATTATTTGGTTTTACTCCTTGTGATGGATGGTTAAGGAAATTTGGCCTTTGTGCTTCTCATATTTATAATCCTGTGAAACAGGAAGTCATGGCTGGACAATATCATATTCCTAGTCATTCTAGTGTGCTAAATAAATGCAAATATGAATGGGCATATACTTCAGAGACATTTTACTTATTATACGTTATTAAACGCAAGTTTCCCCCCTACTTGTAATAGTTTTAATTCAATGAAAGGTTAGCATTTTGTTTTTTTGTTTTTTTGAATGTAAGATCAAAAAGATAAACAAAGCAGATTTATTTTCATAGTTGTCTTTGCTCATATTTACCAAAGGTGCCAATATTAGTGGCAGCACAACTGTTGATATTATCCAACATTGATCATTCTAATAATAAATCTGCATATTAGAATGATTTCTGAAGGATCATGTGACACTTAAGACTGGAGTAACAGCTGATAAAAATTCAGCTTTTCATCACAGGAATAAATTCTATTTTAAAGTATGTTAAAATAAAAAACATTATTTTATATTGTAAAAACATTTTGCAATATTACTGTTTTTTTTTTCTATATTTTTAATCAAATAAATGCAGCCTTGATGAGCATAAGAGACTACTTTAAAGACTATTACAAGTCTTACTGACCCCAAACTTTTGAACGGTAGTGTGTGTGTGTGTGTGTGTGTGTGTGTGTGTATATATATATATAATATATATATATATATATAATATATATATAATATATATATATAATATATATATAATATATATATATATATATAGAGGGGAGGAGGGTGGGGATGGGGGGCAGGGGGGCAGGGGGGCAGGGGTGCCGGTACCCAATAGTACTTTTATTTACTTATTTTTTTTTCCCAGTATTTTTACTCTCTTTACTATTAAAAACACAACAAAAACATTTTATTCAGTGAAGAAAAAAAAGAGCCTAAAACTCTCAATTGCAACATTTTGAACAATAGGGCCCTACAATCATTTTCTTTCTTTTTTCTTTTTTTCTTTTTTATAAATGTATGCGTTTTATTTTTTCTGATAATCAGATGAAGGCATTATACATTTATTTATTTTTAATCAATGAAAAAATTAAACAAACAAACAGAGGTTTACTTATAAAATTCCTACATGGAAACATTTTTGTGTGAAATATTCTGTTAAAAATAATAATAATTTGAATAATAATTGTAGATTTTTCTTTTTCTACAATGAAGTGGTTACTCTGGTTGTAATATTTATTTTTATCATTTAATTGTTTTATTTAAATTGGCCAGAAAAAGAAATATATAAAGATGCACATTATCCTGTACAAAAGCAATTCAAGAGTAATATATTTCTGTTACACGTTAAACTGTACTTTTATTTTGACAGGTTGCGGTGAAGTTGTGTATACAGTATGATATGATGCTAGTTTTCTCAAATGAAACGGTAAAATTCACATGAAATGACTCTCACAGCAACTCTGGAGATGAAGCTCATTTCGTCATATAATGGGATGCAGAGGCCGAAAATCACAGTGTGACCTACGTGTGCTTCAGTATTTGTGTAGTAAACAAAACCGTGTTTCCGCCATTCATACATATAGAGCCAAGCGGAACATGCAGGATTTATATCGAAACCTTTTTTTGGGTTTTAATATTCACAGACACTAGTCCATATCGCAATTCGAATTAAGTGATGGACCCCATTTTGATTTATTCCGTGTGATCCCGTGCTATTGGGTGAATTCCATTTTTGTGGATGGACTCCGCGATCCCGTCCGCGTTTGTAGACGCGCGTCCATGTAGAGACAGAAATGACATGCCATCGTGTAAATAAGATAAATGACATAAGACCATTTAGTTTGTTTAATAAAAGAGCAAGGTATAGACCCAGGAAAGGTAACCTTAAATGACTTTTGTTGTGATCTGGCGCTATCTAGAAAATATAGCCCCCCCCCCCCCCCCAATATAATGACAGGGGAAACACTGCTATGCATAAGCACTTGAACATGAGGGTGGTCTGGAGCAGACAGATGAATGCAGCGCTGCTCTCTGTCTTCAGATGTTCCTCACTGACTAATGCTGGAAGCGCCTGATGTTTGTAGAGGAACTCTCTGAGAACGAGAGACTCTGTTGAGCTCCAACCAGCCTCTCATTCCTCAAGAGTCACACACACTCACACACACTCATGCTATCGGCGTCAACCGACTGTCTGCTGGTGTCCGGCGGCTCCAATAGGCCTATTATGACCACGCGTCTGCGTGTGACGCTTCAGAACGACTCGGAGAATCCACGCAGTCACCGTTCAGACTCGGTCCAGTGCCAGCGCTGGCGTTTACAGGAATACTTGAAATACCAGCCAAAAATGACACTTCTGTCCTCATTTACTCCTAGGCATATTGTTCCAACCCTGATTGCCCTCCTTCTGTGGAATTTAAAAGAACAACAAAGTCCCACTGTTTTTTTGTATTTTTTTTTTTTTCCACACAAATGAAAGTCAGTGATTGAGCCCAGTGTTGTTTTGGACCCCATTTACTTTTACAGGTTTAGAATGGCATAAAAATGAATAAATAATGACCGAATGATCTGTGTGTATATGAAGCTACTTTTTTAACAAATAATGTGCAATACTCTACGGTGAATTCAGCTGTTGGTGTACGTCTGTTGTAAGTTAGTGTGTTCACATCTTTCTTTTTTCTTCATCATCTCTCCAGAAACGGGCGAAAGGCCAGTACCTGTTCTTTCAAGTCTGTGAGCACCTGAATCTGTTGGAGAAGGATTACTTTGGCCTGAGCTTTAAAGACAACGCTGAGCAGAGGGTGAGTTCACTCATGAGATGACAACATACAACTGCTGTTATGAATGTCACGTGTTCAATTAATGTTCAGTGCGTGAACTGAAAAAGTTATCCTTCAGTGGATAAAAGTGTCTGCCAGATGCAGTCTAGGGCCCTTATGCACAAAACATCTTAATGCTAAAAGTAGCTCATAACTTGCCAGTTTAGGAGAAAATCTTAAAAATAATGGGCGTGTCAACCCTAAATTTAGGACTCCTAAATGTTTGCTCTAAGAGTATTTCACAAAGCGTTTCAGCACTAAAACTAGCTCCTAAATCTGGGAAATGTTAGGAGTAGTAAAGAGGACTCCTAAGTCACTAAAACCAAATCCCAACTATCCCAAAATGCCTGTTGTTAGTAATCTGCCTTTGAACTTAAATGTTTTAGAAACACTCTGCATTCATCTGCACACATATGTTTTCCAACTCAACTTTTTTGGTTTTGGAGGTTATACCAACTCCAATTGTTCCTTTGATTATATCCATGCTGTCATTAACACGTTGGGTAATAAGTAACAGCTGTTATTGCGTCCCATTTGGTTTTCTTTTACATTTGCACATCTTACTATCAGCCATGATTATTCTATTCTGGTAATAAAAAAAGGCTGTTTATATGCATATCAGCTAATTGTTTATGAGAAGCACACATGTAAAAGACTGACAATCAGCTGAACATATACTTATTAATTAGTGACACTTAGCCTGCATTTTAAAATCTTTATTTGAATGTGGCAACATTTTTTTTTTTTTTTTTTTTTTTTTTTTTTTGTTTTTTTTTTTATGTATTTGAATATGGCAATATAATACAGCAATATAATATAATATATATAATATATGGCAATATAATACAGCGCTCTACAATATTTCTATGAATAAATCTGACAGAGACTCCTCCCCTATCAAGGAACTTTGCTGCCGTACCATGGGTGCAGCAGGCGCAATGATATTACGCAGCGCCTGAAAGTGACCGGCACTAAGTTTGTGTAGATGCAGAGTTGCAGCCGGCAGAGTTGATGGCTGCGTAATATCATTGCGCCTGCTGCACCCATGGTACGGCAGCAAGGTTCCTTGATTGTTACGCTGGAATGAGAGTATAGTTCCTAGCCATATCGGCCTAGAAAATCGCAACTTTTCATTTTCCGTCAGTCTTGGTACACGATGCAACTACAGAAGAGTCAAGTTTTAAATGGGAAGAATATCGAAACTCTTTTTATAGTCATTTTATACTGAGATGCTAATGGTCTAATCGGATTCAGTGATCTATGCTAAGCTATGCTAAAAGTGCTACCGCCAGACCCGGAGATCGGCTGAATGGATTCAAAAACGTTAAAACACATCTGTATAACTCCAGGGGAGTTGGAAAATGTTCAAAAAAAGTGGAGTGTTCATTTAAGCTAAGAGATCTAGTTGCTACAGATGATGTCAGCATGATTACTAACTATGCACACAGTGATTGGCTGATAGGGGAGGGGATTTAGGCCTATTCATAGAAATACTGTAGAGTGCGATTTATTATTTTGCCACATTCGAATAAAGATTTTAAAATACAGGCTGTCAGTAATTAAACGACTATATGTTCAGTCTAAATGTCAGCCTCTTACATGTGTGCTTTGCGTAAACAATTATTGAATATGCATAAACAGCCTTTTAATTAACAGAGTAGAATAATCATGGTTGATAGTAGGGCTGGGCGATATGGCAAAAAATTAAAATCCCGATTGTAAACATGGACACGTTTGACTATTGTACTCGCCTTTCTTGCAGCGTCTCATGCATGAAACGCCATTACAGATGCGGCACTTAAGTTAAAAGAGGTTCACTCCCATCTCCTTTTATGTTCTTCCCACCAGAACTGATATCACACACTGGTATCAAACCCTGTGCTGTGATCAGTAGCAGATTTTTTTTTTTTTTTTTATTGCTGTTGGTGGTGAAGCTTGAAGTTGATGTTAAAAGCATGTATGTTTACTTTTGAGGTACATCATGGGATCAGCCAGGCATGTTGTTTTCTAGTTCTGTTAGCAGATTCTGTTATCAATCATTCGGTGCAGCTGATTGAGCCAGTAATCGAAGCCATGTGTTTCAGACACACGTCTTTGAATCACTTTAGTAGGGCCCTATGAAATCTGCTCTTTTTTTCTCCTAATTCTTTTATTTTTATTTTTCCTAATTCTGTTTTCATTCCTCTAGTTTCTGTTTTGATGGTTTAATTCAGTTTTAACAATCAAAAAGCGTGTTTAATCAACTTATTTAAAACTTATTTAATTAGGTAACTTTAAATGTATTAATTTAGTAACAATTTATAAGAATTTCTGTTGTATGTTTGTTTTTTTTGTTTTTTTTATTTCTTATGTTTTATACAAACGTATTACCAAAAATGGTGGTTATCCTACAAAAAAGTCTTTAACAATCTAATTCTTTTTTTTTTTTTTTTTTATTTATTTTTTTTTTTTACAAATGTAATCAAATGACATTTGAACAGTTCCTTTCATTTTTTTAGGTAAACAAAGTGCAAAAATTTTATTAATAAAACTTTTTTATTTATTTTTTTATTTTATTTTTTTTGTGGCAATTATTGTTATACGTTATTTAATATTCACAGAATATTCATCATGATTTAATTGTTTACAGCATTGCTTTTGATTTGTTAGTCGAGATTTTGCCAAAATAACTGATATTCCATCTTTTTCACTAAATTAGATTTTGTTATGCAAATCAGTTTACTTTAGGTATATGTATGAAAATAGAAAAGATATTCATTACAACACATACAACACATATTCACACGCAATCGCTCTCTCAACAATGCATTCAAACAAATGTAATCTTACTGTGGTACTTCATCTGTATATCCGTTTCGAACGAGAAGAAATCTATAAGAAATGCAGCGATCTGTACGTAAAATAACTGACGAAACGTATTGTTATTATTATAATTATTTTATCACAAACATTTGCACTGCAAAAAGCAGCAATTATACCTTCTAATGCTGACTGACAACCATGTTAGCTTGGCATGAGGAAAGAAGTTTGCGCACTAGTGTTCCAGTAAGCCACTTTAAAACTATACTTTCATTTTATTTCTGTTATTTTCTTCTTTTAATATGCGTTATGAACAGAACTGTGGTATTTCAAACATACTGATATAGTGTAGACGCGGAGCGGCGTTTCTGGTATCAGTGAGCGAGGAGCGGAGCGGGAGCAGGAAACGGTGAACCCAGAGCGGAGCTGGAGCGGAGCGGTTATAAAATGCACGGAGCGCGGAGAAGAAAATTTTTGTCGCTCCACTCCGCTCACATACTCTGGTGCACAATATAAGATAATAATCAGGGGTGTACATAAGTGGTCCGCTTGAGCGACCACTTATGAGAAAATGTGTAAATAAATTAAGAGCCTGAATTTGCATACTGACATGGTTGTGGTTGTTAATGCACAATTACCATTTTAGATTGACAAACTATAATAATGTATTTCTTTTCGAACTGAAAGAATAATTCTAGTCTATTTGCTGCCATTTTCAAAGCACAGTGCAAAAACGTGACATTTCTTTCGCTGACGGTCTTCACTGAACATTCTTGAATTGGAAGCGCTAAAACCCGGCAGGAGCGCGTATACTTACTTGCCGGCAAACCGAAGTCCAGTGATATTATTATCACTATTATTAATTGAATTTGTTTTAGAGGTAAATTGAATGGGTCACACTGTGTGCAGTGTGAGGACCAAACCAAATCTCCAGGTACTCTTATGAGAACCAGGCTAAAAAAAAACTTTGCAGTTAAGTTCAGGTGAATGTGAATATGAGACAGACTCCATTGACTTCAGGTAGTGATGTTTGAGGACTGCATTGTGATTTCTCTTGAAGAGGGTGAGCTCGGGATGCTGCGTTCAGTGCTGCTGTTCGACTGACTCGTCTGTGTTTCTGTGTTGCAGTGCTGGCTGGACCCGACCAAGGAAATCAAGCGGCAGATTCGCAGTACGTGCTGTCTCTTTCTCTTCATGTCGTTATCTGGGTGGGTTTGTGAAATGCGCAGCGTGACTGACTCGCTGGCTCTGACGTCCTCGCGCACATCTGCAGTTCGAATAGCTGTAATTATCAGAGCGCTGGAATGACGCACACAGGGTGGAGTGAGAGCGGATTCCTCATTCACACCACACAAACACAATCAAAACCATCAACAAAACATCTGATGCCTGCTGTCAGCCGATTGATTCACGATTCTGATTCTGATGTTGACGTACAGCACATGCAGAAGTCAGTTCGGTTTGCTGTCCTTAAAGGGACAGTTCATCTGCCAGTGAGCAGCGCTGCATTAAAGCCTTTAACCCTGTGAAGCCTGACTTAGAATAGTAGATTTTTTTTGATGAGATTTAAATGATCCAGACATGTAATGCAATGCAATCAAGGATGACTGAGAGATGAACAAATAAGCGTTCCCCAAAGGATCCTGATGATCTTACTGATTTTTCAAAAAAATGATTCATGGAGAATCAAGTAAAGCCAATCTGCTTCAGTCCAGTGAGTGTTCATCTTGAAATATTATTAAAGTTATTCTTATATTTACTTGATAAAAATCAGATTTGACAGCAAAAATGTGGATGTTTGTACAATTAGACTAAAAGAGCTTTTACTTAATAAAGTCTAAACTATCAGTAGCTTTATAGGGTTAACATCTGCTTTTATAGTACTCAACTGCGGGTGAATGAGTGAGTGTGTGCTGAACACTTCCTGTTCACTCCGAAGTGTGCCATTGT